>JAPMOQ010026930.1:377087-461369 GCA_026543055.1 Argiope trifasciata | reverse complement strand
CAAGAATTTATTCACTTTGTATTCACTTTTTCAAGAATTTATTCACTATTTATTCAAAATTTTGATTAAGTAGACAGAAACAATGAAATTTTGGCAATTAAATTCGAAATATAATGCCTTCTATTTTTATGTTGTCATTTTTAATGACGTAAAAAATATCTAAAAACATACCAATAAACAATTAAAACATTAAAACTAATTTTTCCGTAATGAGAAAATATTCACAAGAAAAATGTCTTAATTGAAATATCTTAACACATGATGAAATAATGCAGGATTTATTCAAATTTATGAATTATTCCTGCTTCGAAGGTTATGATTTAAGCTTTCAACTTCATTGCTAATAAGTAATTATATGGTAGACAGAAAAAAATGAAGTACTATTATTTCAGATAATGACTATAATAAAGTTAGCTATAGAGGAGAAAAATTACAGTATTTAATACTCTTAATAAGGAACCTTTTGACGCTCCGTTGTAGGCATATCAAATCTAAATAAATTTTAAAGGCGGACAGAATATTTTTAACTAATTTATTTTAGAAATTTGATTTTCTTATTATTAGAATTGCGTTGTATTATTCTTCTTATTTAAATTGATTTTTAATCAATATTTCAATATTTTCAAATTTCTTTTTTTGTTAACAGCATTTCAAACCAGTTAGAGTAGTATTTCCAAAACTTTCTCGCGTACTTTCTAGTAAATTTCTTATACCAGGAAGCACCTTACAAGGGATTGGCGTACAATACTTCAGGAATATTAATTTTTGTATTGAGTATTTTTGCTGAATTAGTCATGTTATCCTTGGTTTCATATTTTGACTATCAACCCTTTGCATGTGTTAACAGTATACAAAAATTCGAGTTTATATTTCAGACATGTTTATCTCAATCGAATGAAATAAAAATTTGACACAAAACTGCACTTGTAATACCATACCAAATTTGATATACTTAAAGCATTGCGTTTTTGAATCATTACGCTTACATATTTATGAAAATACATGTTAATTTATTGTCGGATTTTGCTCAAACTTAAACACGTGATATTTTCACTAAAATATGTGTATTGTTGTTGTCGTGTCCGTGTTATTTTTCACGGAAAGGAGGGGGGGGCAATAGCTTCTGAGGGTAAAAACCCCTGAGCACCCAGAGGGCAGACTTCTTTTTAGGGGGTGGTCGAATTCATCCATACACTCATTCATCCATCAGCAAGTCGGAAATTAGATCCAAATCAGAGACCGACTCATCCCTGATTCAGTACCCCCAGAGGTATCGTTTTGTTATGGGAACTTGGAGGACTTTGCAGTCTCGACATATTTAACGTGCCCCAACTGCCATTAGCCAACACGGTGGTCTTTGGCCAAGACGAGGACAGAACCCGCGACCTTTCGGTTACAAGACTAACGCTCTACCAACCAGGCTACCGCGGCCTCGATATGTGTATTGAATTTCATTTATCTAGCCTTCTTCGTGTAGTAATTATCCTCTTAATTTATATATGAACAGTTGGACAGACCGACTACCCCTGAACAGATTTTACTAAAAATTTGATTGCAGTCTGTAAATTTGGAAGAAAAACCGTATACCAAATTTCAATTCTTAACTCAATGTGTTTTTCAGTTATCGTTGTCACAGACAGACAGACATTTTCCAAAAATGTGGTTTTCGTCTCAAATGTGGAGATTCGTCAAAATATTGAGTTCAAGTTATTTGACAATTACTATATTTTCTTTATACTAGTTATACTAGAAAGTAAAAATGGAATAGCATGCCGGTGACAACAACCTAATTAATGGTAGACATGTCGTTTTGCCTCCAATTTGGCAAATTTTAAAAATTCCATTTCCGAATTTTTTTTTTTATTTAGATGTTTTGTAGTATAAGAAAAGTGAATCTGACAGGTATAAAATGATTCAAATAATTTTGACATACCCCTCTAATTTCATTTTCCACTGCGTGAAACAACACGTGATATTATTTATTTATCTTTTTGCTAACAAAATACTTGACTGTTTATTCGTGCTAAAAGTATTGTTTTATTTCTGGAATTTTGTTTACCACTTTCTTCAAATTTTTGATTATAAAATAAATATTTCGAAAAACATTCCCTGTATATCAGTCTTCTATCTATATTTAAATTTGATTTAGTAAAAAGTTTTTATTTTTAAGAGTTAACATGTAGAGTTTATCGTTAAAATTTGTTCCCCATTCATTCCCCTTGCTTTGATGATTAAAAAAATTATATATATATTTTCAATGATCAAAAAATGTGTAATTGTAAAACTGTTGAAGACATGCATCCATTTCGAAGGAATGTAAAGGGTCATTTTTTTTTCATTAGAGAAATCATTGTTCATGCGTATATCTTTCAATAAAGGATGATCATAATTTTTTAAAGGTGATTAAAAAAATTCGAAGAGAAGGATATTAATATAATATATGTAATAAAGCATTAATAGCGCGTTTCACGATTATGACTTCCTTGCTATGGGTTTGGCGGTAGTCCAAGTTTATGTTGGTTCATTTTAACATGCGCTAAAAATGGATGTGACAATCACAATTTTTTTTTTCTTCATCAAAATTCATCAGCTGAAACCTAAGCGATGTTGCAAGAAGTTCATGGGGAATTTTTCCTTTTCTCTTACCCAGCTAGAAGACGTTTAAAGGAAAAAGACAAACGATTTGAAAGGAAAGTAGACTTCACTGATTGCTCCAACGCAAATAAACATAAACGCATAATGAATGATGACGTGTGAAGTTAGTTCATGGAATGGCATTAAGAGACATATAAGAAAGATTAAACATTTCATTGGATGCATCTCACGCCTTGCTGATAGGAAAACTGTACATGGTGCATATTTGTGTTCGGTGAGTTAAGAGAAAGCTCCTTATTATATCCCAGTGTCATATATTGCTCATCCACCTTATTGTCTTGATATAGCACCATGCGATATTTTAATGACATGAGTTTGAAGAAACACATGAGATTTTATATCCTCAGACGTAGTTTAAAAGTTGTGAAGGATACTTTGAAGTGCTTATGAAATAATGCATGCTAACTCCAACACGCTTTTGAAGACTAGAAAAAAAGATAGAATAAATGTAAAGGTAATATGTTGGGAAAGACTACTAAATTTTAGAGAAATATACGTCGGTAATTATTGTTATTAACTTATGATCATTCTAGCCCATAGTATTACATTTTGATGATAATATTTTAAATATATTTCATTTTCTTTCGCAGCTTATCTGTACTGAAAAGCCATCCGATTTACTACTGATATCAGCACTATTATCGCAGCACTAAGAAAATCTCTCGCATATTTGCAATTTTTGCTTTATATTTGAATTAGTGTCGAAATGAAATCTTTAAAATTATATTATTTTCTTTTAAACGAAAAACTCTTTTAAAGAAAAATGTGATTGCAAAATTATATTTTTTTCGAGTATAAGAAGCATTTACTTAATTAATCCCTTTTTTTTTATTTCCGCGTCTGATTTCCAGATGAAAAAGTATAAAGAATTCTTTCTCGTAAAGCACCGAGCCCTAAAGTAGAAATTCATCCGATATTTTCATCGTTCCCACATGTGTGTCGCCAGCTCAGCAAGTTCATAAATCAACACTACTGTCTTCCTCATTCCTTACTATTTCTCTTTCTCTTGTTTTCCCCTTTGCTGCCTGTTTCAATGCTTTACTGTTCATGATAAAATAATCCCGCTAGTCTTTATCTCCTCCCTCTCCTTGAATTAGAGAATATATATACAGTGGGTAAAAAAAGTTTCCATACGGTCACTAAATTTAAGAATAAATGAGCATAATTTGTAAAGTATTGCATTTTTTCTTTAAATACTGTCTATATGTGTTTAGTATAAGTCTATATAAAGAGATTTTTATAAATTTTCATTTTTAAAAAACGGGAAAAGCATATTATTTGCAATATCTAATGTAAATTGAAAATTGCAGTGCAAAAAAAGTTTCCGTACGCGTTATGCAAATTCTTTCTGAAGTGTTGAAAACAGATCCGCAGTAAATCTTTGACGTCAGAAAATTAATCACTGATAAGAAAACAATATTTCGACAGCTATTGAGTTCAAATTTGTTCTTGATCGTCTCAAAATGGAAGTTCCAAGAGCTATTCGGGAATTAGAGATTAAATTGCGAAATGATGGATTATCCATGAAAAGGATTAGTGAAAGGATTAAAAAATCGAAGTCTACTGGGCAATATATCATTGAAAGATATCGTAAACTTCATTCACTTGAGGATAGGGATCGATCCGGGAGGCCATCAAAATTAAATCGCGTGCATAAAAGAAACATCTTACGCCATGTTCAAGAAAATCCACGAATTAGTGCACCGAAGTTGGCAGCTGATTTAATGGTTAGTAACAATATTAAAGTCCCAACTCAAAACGTGAGAAATGTCATTAAAAAAAGTGGTTATCATGAACGTGCGGTCCGGAAGAAACCCTATATAAGTTTGTGCAACAGGAAAAAGCGCCTCGAATTTGTAAAGAAGAATGTATGCAAGCCATTATCTTTTTGGGAATCCATTCTTTTTAGCAAGGAATCAAAATTTAACATTCATGGGTCAGAATTTATGCTGAACTGTGAAGCACGGTGGTGGCGGTGTCATGGTGTGGAGGTGTATGAGTGCTTCTGGAGTAGGAAATTTGCAGTTAATCGAGGGAAATATGGATCTATATGGATATCTGGATATTCTTAAACAAAATGTGTTATCCAGTGCAGAGAAACTATCTCTTGGAACTGGATTTACTTTTCAGCAGGACAACGATCCTAAACACACCTCTAAGATTTGCCAAGAGTGGTGCCTTTACCATGTTAAACAACAACTTCATAGCCCTCCCCAGTCCCCCGATTTAAACCCCATTGAACATTTGTGGGAAGAAATTGGCCGACAACTTAAAAAATATGACATAAAAGACAAAGTTGAACTCAAAAGTGCCATTAGTAGTATTTAGTGTAATATTTCTCCAGAAACAACAAAAAAACTTGTAGGGGTAATGCCTCGACGACTAAAAGAGGTGATAAAGACCAAATAAGGGCCCACTGATCATTAAATGTATATTTGTTAAAAGTATTTTGCATTTTTGTAAACCTTTTTCGTGTGCTAGGGCACCGTACGGAGACTTTTTTGTTCCATGTTTACGGCATTTTTTGAGTTTTTAAGATTTATTATTTATTTTTGTCAGTATTATCATCCTTTTAACATGAATAAATATTAATTAATATTAGTTTTAACTCATTTTTAAGTTTTCATTTTTATCATTATGAATTTTGTGTGACAAATTAAGCTTTGATTTGCATTCGTATCTGCGTACGGAAACTTTTTTTACCCACTGTATATATCCTGGTCCAATTCGTACTTTGATTTAATTGATTACACACTTGCTTTAGAAAAGGTAAATTCAACATTTTCCCAAGCTCCCAGTGAAAGGATAAAATTCCTTAATGCTTAGAAAATTCTTTTAAAGTTACTGGATTTTCCTTTCCTAAGACTAGAAATGTGAAGTAAATCCCTATCAAAATATCAGTATAAAATCACTAAGAGAAACATTTCTGTCTCTTTTGCTCTTCTGCTTTTCTGTCATTTTGTAACTGACATAGTTCTTACCACTTATTCTTGAGCAAAAATTATGCCTCCCGAGATGAAATAAATCAATTTTGAAAAATTCAAAAGGTATTTCTCTTCCCGATCACCAATTTACTAAAAAATGTTTACATATATTAATATGTAAAAATAAAAACATATATTTTATATTACGTAAGCATATTTTTGCAGTTGCTTGAGAAAAAATAAGACTTTTAAAAGTTTAACTTCGATCTATTTCATCCCTGCAGGTGTAATTTGCATAAGAAACTAATGATCATAAACGATTTGTGAATCTCCATCGCAACACAGGAGCTAAAAATTGAGAAATTCTCTAATTTCAATAATTTTACTATGATATTTTGATAGGGATTTCTTTTACATGTATTGACTTAGGAGAGGGGATCGTAGGTATCTTTAAAAGAATATTGTAAGCATTAAGAATTTTTAAGCATTTACTTGGAGCGTGAGAAAATAGTAAAGTCGGCAGTTTTATAAAGCGCGTGTAGAATTAATTAAATAAAAAAAGGAGAATGTAGCAGGAAATAAGATAAAATTTTAGAATGAAATTAATATGGGCTAAAAGAAAATAAACATTGTAAAATTAAATAGGATTTAAACTAGATTTTAAAATATCATTACATGCATAAATATATCAAAAAATATTTTACAACGTTATAAAAACAAAAATCTTTATATTTTTATAGAATATATCGTTAAAATACAATAAAGTACAGAATTTCCATAGTAAAACTATGTGTTTATTTCCGATAATTAAGGATAGTTTATGTATGTTTATTGACACTCAACATCTAAGATCGTTTAATCTAGAGCTACGAAATTGAACATAAATATACTTTGGAGAATTAGAATGTGCATCCTGGAACGAATTTTTCGAAGAAAATTTTAGCTATGCCGCCTTTTTTTCTTAATACCTTGATAATACTGAAACCGTAGTCAAAACGTTTTTGATTAAAAACAGATCTTTTTCTTCTTTAGTTAGTAGCAACTAAACTCCTGAACTTTATTCACTTCACAAATAGGATTGAAATACTTAAGAAAGTTTAATCTTTTATTGGCCGTTTAAATTTTCAGCCTGAAAAATGCAGAGAAACTTAGCCTTTAATCCCAAAATCTCCCACGATATCTGTGTTAATCTCTCTTTTTTTAGTTCAGAATCAATTTTTTCCTCAAATCAAATCGATAATGATTTTTTTCCAGACGCACAGAATTTCTCATATTTTGAACCATTGAAGTGAAGCTTTTCTCTGATTTCTGATGAAAATTTATCCAATTCATTGGTTTGTTTCGACATGCATGAACTGAATATATCACTGAAAAAATGATTTAAAAAATTTAAGATGGTATAAGAATTTTTTTAATGCAATAAGATTTTCACAGACTCTCACATCAACAACCGAAATTCCACTTCGTTTTAAAAAAATTAAATCTCCTTTTGATTTTCCGAAAAACTCCGGTGTACGCATTCCCACACTTTAAGAATATTTGTGCAAATTCCGAAATACAAAGTCAAATTACTTGGTACATAAGGCTTAAACGAGCAAGTCCATGCGCAGTTACTTTTGGTATTAGAAGAGATAATGAAACTATGGATATTAAATGTGCATAAGTCTTCATAATAATTTTAATAAAATCTTTCCAAAAATTATAAAATAAATTTTTCGAAACTTGCTACGGAAATTTTTGTTACATTAATATTTTACCCAATTAAAATGAGCTTAAATAAGAAATTTCAACAATTATTTGTAGAAGTTTTAGTATATTAGAAATTTTAAAAACAAAACAAATACTCATTTCAAAGATTTGTTCAGGTCCAAAACTGAAGTATCTAACATAAAGTACATATAAGATAATCATACATAATGTATAGTTCAATTTATCACTCACTTCATTTTAAAATTTAAATTTAAATAATTACTTTATAGCATATGAAGTGCACAAAGAAAATGTAATGCAATTGTTAAAAAATTCAATTTGAGATGTTGACGAATCTCTGCGTTTCCATAAATTCTTCCTTGGGTCTAAAAAACAATTTTAGAATCATATCTTTCTGTTTATATACATGATAACTGGAAAACGCTTTAAACTACCAGGATGAAATGTGGTATATGGTCTTAACACCAAAATTGCAGATTTCTATCAATGTTGAGTGACGCCTATTTATAGAAAGGTTCCAGTTATCTGAAAACACGCGATAATTACTAACTAAAAGAGCTAGAAAATTAAAATTTGGTATCCAAATTTTGATTCTAAAATGTAGATACTTATCAAATTTAGAATCAAATCTATCAAAGAGGTTATCTATCAGTCTATATTTTTGAAGTTGTTTAAGCCCGTTATCTCAAAACCGCAATGAAATTACGTGATTTTGTGACTTCAATAATAGTTTTATGCCAAATTTTGGATTCAATAATTCAAATTCAAATCATTCAAATATAAGTTGGCTTTTCCGGTATTGCCAACGATTGGTAGAAAAAAATAGTCTAAAAATCGCACTTTATATTAATTAAAAACGGAAGATTTAATGCCAAATAATTGCTAAATTAACTAATCGAAGATTAATACTAAACCTGATTAGTGGTTTCGTTACAATTGTTCGCTATTAATATTCAAATGCATGTGTTCTTTATTTTACTAAGAAGCACACAATTTTATGTAGGAGTCTAACCAAATCTTCCAAAAGAAAAGTTAAACTCTTTAGATTACGGGGTTTTAGTGGCGAGGTGTCTAGGGGGTCTTTTAATATTTACTGTTCAGTTTGAATACTAAGATTTAAAAAAAATGCAAACGAAGGATGAAGAGATTTCTTAAAAATAAAAGAATTTATTTAAAGGGGAATATTTACAGGGAAATAGGAAATGGATTAAAGTATGGAGATACGAAAGAAACCGAAAGTTAGATAATTCCCTGTAGGAGGACGCTAGAAATCTAAGAAAAGGTTGCATTATGTGACTGACACAACTTATCGCGTAGTTAGAGAGCCTGGAGCTCGAAACATCTTCATCGAACGGTGATTAATTAAGTCTCCGCCTGAATATTAGCTGTATCAGCGTTCGTAAGCCAGAATGGCATTGATCTGGAATGCTATATTAAAATTATCATCCTCTAGGGAATGATCTAACATTTTACAATTCTCGCTTTGAATTACATCCTTCAGTGGGACAACAGAATCAAATGATGGCAAAAGAAATAGTTTCGTGGCTTATCCTACATTTATTATGTAGGATTCCGAAAATGAAAATCTGAGAATTCGTAACTTTCACGGCTTTTCTCAAAATTCTAATTCTATGTGGTGGATAGGAAATAAATACCTTTATTAAAGATTAAGCGAGAAAGTTTTGGGATGACTACTTATCGTTAATAGTAATTGCTTTTATAATTGTTGTGTTTTTATGCACAGTTTAATTAATTGGATATGATAAGTAGCATACTTTAATAGACAGTCAGATATATTAATTCAAAAAAGATTTTATTTATAACTATTTAGGATCAATTTTTATTCTTCCTTATTCTATTCTAGCATAAAACTTCGTTTCCTGTGAAATATGAGGATTTCATTTTAACATAAAAAGGGGAAAACGTTTTCCTATATGACATAGCCGTCATTTTATGTAGGTATGCTTTGAATAGCCACAACATTTTTTGAAACTGTCTTAACACAACTACGCTTCTACATTTAATTCTATAAACAAGACAAATGTAAGAATTCTGTTGTCTCAAAACCCGGGGTAATCACTCGTACTCAAAAACAGAAAAGATTCGTTCTTTCACAGCTGGTCTCGAGCTATCTTTCACCTCTTGGTTTCAGACACGCGAGAGAAGACACTAAAACAGGGCTTTGTCGAACGGGGTAATTTAGGGCAAATGCGGGATAAATATATTAATATTTATAATTAATATTTTTGATACATTCTTATAAGAAATAAAATTTTCATGAAGAACTAACGCTATTGTAATTCCTAAGATGTTTCTTTGGTATTGGTAAAAAATAAACTCAGCATAAAGTATATATTTGTTTAGACATATATTGTCGTATTTGACATGCTGAGTAACCATCAAATCTAAATAATTCATATCATTATAAAAATTCATAAAAAGATACATTTACTACAGTATGTAAAACGAATAAAAAGGCAATAAGTATCAGATTAAAATATGAATATTTAGCGCATTTGAAATCTAACATTTTTTTCCTTCTCATACACAAAGTATAAAGAAAATACTGCAATCGTAAAATTTTTTTGAATTCGATATTTTGATGAACCATTACGCTCCAGATTTTGATTTCGAAAAACACATTTCTGTTATTATCTGTGTCTTTCTGTGAACACGATAACTCAAAAGTGCTTTGAGCTAGACGAATGAAATTCAGTATATAGATTTCCGACCTACGTATATTTCTGAACACAATTCATTTACAAGACGTCTGTAGGTATAGCTACTCGAAAACAAGTGATAACCACGAGATATAAAGATATAGACAGATAAAATTTGAGGTACAGGTTTA
This sequence comes from Argiope trifasciata, assembly GCA_026543055.1. NCBI lineage: Eukaryota > Metazoa > Arthropoda > Arachnida > Araneae > Araneidae > Argiope > Argiope trifasciata. The sequence goes on along the minus strand of JAPMOQ010026930.1, from coordinate 451,229 downwards.
ACATCTAAAACATATATTTTCTTAAATCAAATTTCGAATCAGATCTATCAAAGGATTGATCGTTTGTCTGTTTGCTTTTTCACAGAAACGTAATAATTCTTAAATGCAATGATTCAAATCAATGAAATTTGATATGATCATGTGACCGCAACTGTAGATTCATGTCAAATTTTGTTTTCAATTGATCGGAAGAAAGGCGTTTAAAATGCACAATAGATTCAGTAAAAGCTCTAGAATTGCGTCAAATCTATATTTCACAATCATTGTGTTAATGACATTTGCGGCTTTACCCTTGTCCACAATTTTATGCCTGAGGAAAAGAAAAAAATCATTGGAAAATATTCGAAAACGTTTCAGAAAGACCAATCTGTCAATTAAAATGAATTCCAGTCATTTGAAAAATCACCACTTGTATTTTTAGAAGTTATTATTTAACATATATAATGGTACCTGCAACAACATAACATGTTTGCATCATTACGCATTTAATATCCCGGAATATAAGCATATGCGATTATTTTAATTTTGGGAACATTTTACACTCTGCCGTAAATGAATCAACAAATTTTGTTGTCATGTTTCACACCAGCATTTTTCGTAAAGACTTTTAATTAACATTTTACGAAAACTTTCGAAAAGCTGTTATTTTAAGATGATAATAAAGTAACAAACTCTAGTTTCTTCTCTTTTTTTATGTCCATTTTCGCTAGCAGTGCTGAAACTATCCCCAAATAATCCTCTTCGGGAAAATGAAGATGGCAAGACACGTTTTGGAATCCCGGCTTTATGAGGGTACTAAAGCAATAGAGAACAGATGTGTTTGTCATCTCCCAGATGATTTAGGAACGGGCATGACATAGGGGAAGCTGGTTTGGTGCACTCATGTGTTCATACAAAATCTGTTCGTGTGAAATTCCTAGCTTGTGACTTTCGCTTATTAGAAATCTGATCTTCTATTTTCTGATATATTTTGATATTAATATATTCATTTCATTGAAATGAACCCTAGTTTTTTTTTCTGCTGTCGATCAAGATTTTGAAATGTAGGTATTTCATAATAAATGTTGTGTAAATGTAGGTGGGTAGGAATTTTAGAATTTAACGAAGATGTGATTTAATATAATTAAATAGGATAGCATATTCATTATCGTACATTTGGATGCGACTGGAATTTATTTTGATTTTTTTTTCAAAATTAAATAATGAACGGAAAATTATCAAGATTAGTATCGATTAATTAATGTTTTTCAAGTTTGTTTTTAATTTGAAATTTATTTTTTAAAATTTCATTCTCTTTGATAAAAAGTTGCTTCACTTACTTATTCTATTTTATTATTCATTTATTTTGAAAATTAGAACCAATGGTAGCTACTTTGATTAAATCTTAAAAACTTCTGCGATTGTGTCATCATTATTAAATTCAAAAAGAAGACGGTGTTCGAAAATTTTCAGTTTTATTTATTTGACAACTTACCGACTTAAGTATCTTCAAATGTCAGCTGATCACAATGCAAAATTATATTTAACACTGATATTCTTTGTGTTACAAGAACCTAGAATTTTGAATTAATCAATTACTAATATATAAGATAAATAAAGACATATTTTATAGGAAACTAGAAAATTCCTTTTATCATTTTAATTCGTGGACGTGTTTTAGGATGTTACGATATTCAGAATTTTAAAGTAGGATAATTGTCCAAAATATTTATTTCCCTTTTTTTTGGAAAGCTTAACTCTTGGTTAATTTTCATATTTTCTCATATTTTTAAACAGCTTACAGGCTGAAATTACAGATTACCATTCAGCTATTGTTGTCGTCTGTGCACATTTGCAGTTTCAAGAAGAAAATTTTTGTTTGATTAAACTATACCTTTGATAACCAACATTTTATAAAAAAGCATTTTTTAATTTTGTAGTTATAATTCTACCTAATAAATGCCCAATATGTTGGTTCTAAAACATCCCAAATTATATTTAATATACTAAATTCATTCATACTTTAATATATGCTTCAAAAAATTTCCTTATTCAATCCAATATTTTTGTAAGCAATTTTCATTCTCATAGTATATGAGCTAGTCACAAAATTGAAAGACAGTCATTGAAACAGAAAGAAAAAAAAAAAACTATAGCCCATTTTCAATATTTTCAGCCAATAATAGCTGTGCTTCTTAACGGATTGGTAATGGACTCTCTTTCTTAAAAATTAAACTATTACCTGAGAACATCGACTCATTTGTTAATTGTAAGTGAATAAACGTGAGTAAGACTTTCAAGTGCCATAAACTGACAAATAATATTAAAAGCTTTTATTTTTCATTGATATTGGCAATGGTATAATTTTGTAATCGATTTTTTCTCATTTCACACGTTAACGATTGAAATATCATACACTTATTTATGACAATATTATAACATTTTTGAAATATGATTATCAGTTAATTGTTAGTTAAATTAAACTTAGAATTAACAATAACATCTCATTTAGAGTAAGGAATTTGAGAAACAATAGATCTTAAAATTGAAAAAAAAAATTCGTCCAGTATTTTATTAATAATGCAATTTTCGAATACTTTAAAAAATAAAATTATTATTTATTTTAAATGCTAAGAAGGCTCTTCGCCTATGTAAGCAATGCATTTGTTATGCGCAAGTTCGTAATAATAATAAGTATTTTCAGTCTTTTAATTTAACCTGCTGCTGTGAATGTAACAATTTTTCTTTTAAATTAGCAAATACTGAAAAAATCTCACTGAATAGAGTTATGTATTTTAATTTATTCTGGACTTCCAAAAACAGTTTCAGCAAAATAAAAAAATAAAAAGAAGAACGAAACACCGGTTTATTAAAATTTTTATTCTTGTCTAAAACCTCTACTTACTTTCATTACATAAACAATGCTATGATTTGAAATTCCGATATGATTTTTCTTTCATTATAGAATCATTTCTATCATTCAGTTCTGCACAAATAAATAAATAAAAAACAGTCTAAGCAGATCCAATGAAAGGCTTCTCAAGATCCTTTCGCATTGTTTTTGCAAGAAGATCATTTTCATTCCCCTGTTTAGCACATTGTAAATTTTTAGATCGGTATCATCCCAAGACGTAACGCGATTGGCATCCAAAGGCTTCTTTCTTCGTTTAAACAGATGAGTAGCGGGAGAAAAAAGCTACTTAGTCCATTTCTCTCATAAGGTTGGTATTTTTAATCTTTCAGACAGCTACGAATTGAAAGCCGGAATCAACAATACCGAAACTAAAACCTATAGAAACATTAGTGATCAAATGCTACGACTTAAATTTTGGGAGGAATGATATAAAATACAATAATCGCTTATTTAAATTTTGATTGGTTTCGTTTTGTATATTTCTATAAGTAGCATGAAAATTAAAACTGCTTTTGAAATAACTGAATTAAAACATTACGTTCCAAAACAAATTTCACTTTTCTTTATTTTATCTCTCTCAAACAGTCCTGCATCCAACAATTTTAATTTCATATTATATATATTAACTTCGTCATTCGCAAACAAATTGTACATTTATATTTTTCATAACTTCTCCCAGTTTTTTAAATTATTCTTTAATATTATTCTAAAAGTTCCTACTGCTGGCATTGATGTATGTAATTTTCTAATTTTTAATATCTTACAATATATTTGGAATATACTAACAAAGAATATCCATTTTTTCAGTCAGAGAAAATTTTCCAAAATTTGAAATGAAAAAATGTTTTGGGAGGAGAGAATCAATTCAGTATACTAATAAATAAAATTTTATATTCACAAAAGTTAATGTAAGATTATTATAAACTATGAGTATATTATCCATTGTGCCACCAGAGAACCGTTAAGATCGAAAGCAGATCATAATTAATATTGTCTATAAATAGTTTTTTTGAAAGTCGGTTTTATGTGATTAGCAGCATATCGCATTTTCTTTTTTAAGTTATTATTTTTTTAATAAAATTCCATTGGATCATATGACGATGATTGATGGTTTAATTCATTATTAATAGGTTCATTGTATTACTAATAGGTTTTTTCTTCGTATTAGGTCGTATCATTGATGGAAGAGGTAATTGAATTAATTTATCGAATTAAATTAAAAAACGAGAGAATAAATTATGTTACGGGAACTAATTACTACTGTTATGTAATAATTAATGATAATATTTCATAAAACAATACTACATGAAGATCAGAACCTGATGTCAATAAACACCATGCCCAAATTAAAATCTACATAATGATTATTAATATACAATAATTATTATAATACAATAATAATTATTATTTTAATTAAATTAATAATTATTATAATTATTGAATCATATACAATCAACAGTTATGCAGAAGGTTATCCAGATATGTTTGATTCATCAGATTTTTCAAACACGTTAGTTTTATTTGTGTCATTTTTGCAGAATTTGTAATTGTTTTCTCTCTCTCTCTGATATATTAAAGTTTTTAAATATTTCTCATGATACTCACTTGTTCATGAGGAAAGTACTCTGTTTTCATGTTTCCAGAATATTACTATAAGTTAATCGATTAATTTAATTAAAATGTAGTTTCGTGCTAGTGGCATGAGCTAGTGGAAAAAAAGAAAAAAAAATTACAATCTAAAATATTTATTATACAAATTCTGAACTAAAGATTAGTAAAGTAGAATATAATTAAAAAAATATATTTTTATTTTATAACAATAATGGAAGACATATTCCCATTCCCTACCCTATTTCATGTATGGAGGAAAAGCGAGCAACATCATTGGTTCATACGGCCACCCACTGTTTGATAAAAGTATGACGTCATTCTAAACGAACTTCGAAATATTTTTGCTTCGTATTGCTGATACGGATTGTAAATCGCAATTTCTTAACAAATTTGTCGTTGTGCTTTTGTTACGCGGTATTTATCTATATATATGTATATCCTTTTTTTTTACCAATTATTTTTCGAAAATGACTGCTTAGTGGTAAAGAAATTCGATTATTGTTTATAAATTTATTTTTAAATTGCTCCCAGCACTATTTACATTTCGATATAGTATTTGTAAAACTTTGAGACATTCAAAACTAACAATAAAAGAAAATATTCTGTTTAGGATTATATTGGAATCATTGCAACCAACCAACCAAACCGAATCATTGCAATAATCCATGATCTTTGGCTGACGATAAATGCAGTCAAAATATATATGTCTGTAGACAATAAACTCAAACTTAAAATGAATGATTCATAGAAGTATAAGAATTTATTATTTTTGACAAATGTAAAAAAATCATTTCTAAACATCAAACAAATTTCTTAAATATGCCAAAGCACGCATTTCTAAACAGAAGGAAACAAGATAAATATTATTTATCCCATTGGAAAGGTGATTAACAACTTTCTCCGATAAGATCAATTTATCTTTTATAAATTAGATTTATAAAGTATTATCTAAACCGACTGTTGCTTGGAATTACAATGCATTTATGCATTATAATCATAATTTTACATCTAGTTTCTGAAAAATTATTACGCATGCAAATATTTTATTACTTCTTCATTTGATTGACTGTCCTTGGGCATTTATATTTGCTGGAAGATGAAGGATGTAACATTTATATTCTTTCTTTAGGCTTTTAGATAATATTAAATGAAATAATTTGATTCAATAAAAAATACAAATGAAATAGAAAATTAAAAAAATAGTGGCAGAATGAATAACGTTCTTACTATCTCGTACTTTGAAAAGTACACGTAAATTTTTTAAAAAATTTATAATTGAAGAAAACATCGCGTAGAAATGAATTTAATATTGAAATTCTAAATTTTAAAATGATATTAAAATATTTCTGGCAAGATAATTTTAGGTTAATTGCTAATTAATCAATATTTGTATTTTGAAAAAAAAAACATGATATTTTTTTTCTTGTTATAAAGAATTAGTATGTTAAGTTGGTTAAAATCGATCAAGGCATTCAGGAGAAGTGGTACAGAGATGCATCGAGACAAATTTAAATTTTATTAAGGTAATATTTTGTAAATTTGGGACATAGTACAATGTTTCCTTACTTAAATAACAGGAAACTGTTTTAAATATTATTAAATGGGAAATTATAATGAAAAATAGAGACGGGAAACACCAATGTATGCGTAACTAAGATGTATAAAAATATCGCAAAGAATTAAATCGAATTCATTCAGTTTATGCTATCTAGTTAAAAGAGTCATCAAATTCAAGTTGTATCTAAACGAGAGCAAACATGACGTAACACTCTCGTCACAGAGTGGGTGACTGTGGGAACCAATAAAATTGCTCGATTTTCCTCCATACATGAAATATGGTAGGAAATGTGAATATGCATAATGGAAGTATGCCTTTTAAAACTTTAGTTGTATTAAGTGGGAAGATCTTCCATTCATAACTAATGATAACTTCTAAGAGGAATTGCGTGCGCGTAGCGAAATGTTAATCTTTGAAAGGCTTCAATATTGGAAGCAAAAAAGATTTTGAAACTGTCGTATGTAGGTTTAAAATTTTTATTGAATTTTTTTTTCAAATTCTAAATTTCTTAATTGCAATTCAGTTACATGTTTTTATTTTTCGGCTTATAGATGTTTATCCATAAATATCATTGTATTAAGGACCACAAATATCTTCCTTTAAAAACCCTTAAACACAGTTGAAAATACCACACCTAAACACAGTTTTCAGTTCACACGATTAGATGCATTCTTGAATGAAAACTGACCTATGTTTTCATTGATCACATCTCACATGTTATATGATTCTTTTATTATTCTAGTTCTGCGGCTTTCTGAATTTGATGCCGAAAAAGCTAGTAAATAACTTATTTTTCGTTATTACATAACGTATTGATTACATTGCTATAGTGATAACGTTAGAGAATGGAGATCTTAAAAATTTGCCAATTTCACTTTCGTAATAATTGGTTTATAGGATAATGCTAACAAGACGAAAGAGAAATGGTGCAATAGCTATATTTTGACTGTTTATAGCACGTGTGACCTTGAAAACTTTCGAAAGCATAAAATATTTATGACACTTCAATAAGTTATCCAATAAAGAAAATATATGTCGAAAGACCTTTTGTCCTTAAAAAGGATACGCCTATATTTGAATAAGAACAAAAAAAAAAATTAGAAAGTCTTTCGCTTCTTGTTTTAAATGAATAAATTGCAATTCATTAAATTACCGCCGCTGTAACAAGATAATCAGAAAATGAATTCTATAACAAATAATCTTTATGCCGAATGGTATTTACAATTATGAAAATTTAAATGAAGCGATTGTACAGAGTGAATAGAAAATTTGTTAAAATGCTGGACTGTTGTTGATTTATCTTAGGGAATTCACTTAAAAAATACCTTTGATTCGTATTGATGACGTCAATTCAAGAATACGAAAATCTTAAAAAAAGATACTATTTCAGATTTGAAATCACATAGAAAGGAATGAGTTTTCGACTTAATTTTACATATCTTTTAGATAATTTTTTTATGCATTGTTTGTCTTTTATGTTTTGTGAAGTGTTTTTTTTTTATTTCGCTCAACCCACATTGGACGATCAATTTATTCACCGGAATATCGATTTTCGTAGCTATTAGACTGTTAATAAAGAATGCTTTTATTTCAAATTTCCTCTTTTTTTTACCATAGAGTTGATGTATCCCAGCTCTATGTTTAAAACTGACGAATATAAATGTAAAGGAATCTGTATTAATATTATAAATGTGAAAGTTTGGATATTTGGATGGATGGATGTTAGTTCGTTAGTCACGCCAGAACGGCCGAACGGAATTGGATGAAATTTAGCTCAGAAAAAGATTACAGATTGGAATAAAACATAGGCTACTATTTATTCCGGTTAATTGAGAGATTAATTTTTTAATTAATTAAAAACTAACTTTCTAACTAACTAACGAGTGATTGTTGACAACTGTGTTTTCACTTAAATTCAAAGCTTAAAAATTATGCGTATTATACTGTTATAGCTATCTCAATCTCGATAGATAAATAAAACAAACTAGACGATTTTAAAGAAACAAACACGGACTTGATTTGCTGTTTCGTTTTACTTCGGGTATACAAATAAATGTAAATAAATTGTTTTTAGGTTAGTTGTCTGTTTTTGTTATTAAATTGTATTTAAGTTAGTTATATATTTTTCGTATATGCTTATACTTTTAAATGTATCCTTTTTATGTTAGGTTTAATTTTTTTGATTTGTCACCACTTGATAGTTTTTCGAAATGTCCAGAAATGCAAATCTAATCTTTTGGAGAGAAGCAATAAAGCTCTGGCTATGAAAGCAGCTAAAAGATCTGTTTACAATTTTAGTGAGCACTTGCGGACTATCAAAACACTTCCATTTGCGAAATAAATACAAGGAAGCTTTATTAGAAGATATGGCGCTCACAATGACCTTATCATTAACAGAACTTTGGTATATATTGAGGATAAAATGATTTCCATATCAAGAAAATGTTTCACTGATTTCAGCCTACTCCCGCTGGGGGTATTATAACAGGGGAATTCCAAGAGAAGTTATGAAGGAGCTAAATTATGACCCTTCTGTTTTAGAAGCGCAAGTCAATGAAATTGCATTACGATTACTTCCCTACAGCGTCAAATATACGAAAAGATTCTGAATCGAGTACATAAAGGAAAGGAGGGATTATTCTTTCTTGACGCACCAGAGGGTACGGATAAGACGTTTGTGCTGAATCTCCTGCTAGCCCAACTTCTGAAAGGCCGCAATATAGCTCTGGCTGTAGCTTCCGCTGGCATTGCTGTAACTTTGCTTAGTTGTGGCTAGATTGCACATTCCATTTTCAATTTGCCGCTTAATTTGGGAAGCAGAAGTACTGACTTACTAGCTAGCTCTCTCTCCTGCTAGCCCAACTTCTCAAGGGCCACAATATAGCTCTGGCTGTAGCTTCCGCTGGCATTGCTGTAACTTTGCTTAATTGCGGCTAGATTGCACATTCCATTTTCAATTTGCCGCTTAATTTAGCAAGCAGAAGTACTGACTTACCGTTACGAGAAAAACCGTAATAACCCTAAAAGTAGGAGTCGGTCGGCTTAAAAACGGGATGTTCTATTACATTTTGGGGGCGAAGGAAAGGGCTGCACTTCTTTTGGCGCCAAAAGAACCGGTTAGAAGTATCCTTATCATTTGAAGAATCGCCGGCTAGAAGTCTCATTTTGCCTTGAATAGTGTTCATTTGATTGATCAACTAAATTATATCAAGATTTTTGTGTAAAATAATAACACTTATATATTAAGTTAGTATATCATATCTATATCAGCTAAATAATTTTGTGCAATGTTTTAATTTATTAAAATTCTTTGGAAATATTTATTCCACAATAATTTGTGGATATTACGTTAAATGTAGTATATCTGTAAGAAGTGCTACGGAGGACTGAGTAACCAATTTTGGGATGTATAAGTCGATTAAATACTTCGTTAGTTCTTAAAAGAGTTTGAAAGAAATATCTTTAATTTTGTCTATTTATTGATTTATTTATGTTTTAATTTTTTGCAAAATTTAGTGTTTTCATTTATATCAATCATTAAAAGATTTATTATAAATTAAACAGTTCCAAATTAATTAATTTTTTTTCTGATCCTAAGTTTATTATTTGAAACTATCGTTTTCACATTCAAAACTCATAAATACTAATGTGAAACTCAGGGGGGGGGGATTGGTTTTAAAACGTAAGCTTTCCACTCTTAAAGACACATGAATCTTCAAGAAAATATCAAACTAATTTTGTATTATCCAATGTTTTTATTTAATTGACGACAGCCTCAGGCCTTAAAAAATTAATGCAAAAGCAGTTGAAGAAATATCGCTGAAGGCTTTCTTATGCAAGACATTATTTTAAAGCTTAAATAACAAGGAATTTCTAAGTTTGTCTAAAATTTTATTTTATTTAACTATCATATAAATACATCTGTAAACACAAGCGAAAAGAATTTCTTGTCAAATGAGGCGCGCTTAGTTAGCCAAATGTTGTGGTCTGCTTTGATGCCTACTTCCCTCCTTACATAGAGTCGTCTACTTACGGTAAGCACTTTCAGGATTTTTCTTGTGTTGGTAGGACAATACATGCAACAGCAAAAACAGCTAACTGGGAATATTTTCGTACCTGTGCAAGTTAAGTAGTATGGGACAAGAGAATATAGGCAAACCACAGCCTGTAGGACATCCGAGGCAACCAGGCGGTGATGGGCGGCTTTGTTGTTTAACTAGAGGACGATTTTAGATTGCCACTGCCGACTGCTGATCAGACCTCAGTTCTCATACATATACTTCAAAATTTCCACGCCAACGAAGTCGCGGGTAATAGCTAATGCTATACATTTTTCGTATATGTTTATAGTTTTAAGTACATTGTTTTTAGGATAGTTTTAATCTTTTTGGTTTGTTATTATTTGATAGTTTTTCGAAATGTTTTGAAAACGCAAATCTAATCTTTCTAAAAGGTGTGATCAAGCTCGGGCTATGAGAGTAACTAGAAGTAGAGAGTCGGATTCTCAAGCAGAATTTAGAAGAATTAAGGAAGCGGAGGAACAGGCTATATCTATTGTAGATCAGCTGAATTGCCATAAATGTTATTATAATAATGGAATTGATCAAACCATCTTTTACATTCACGTCAAAAATTTCATGCATACGAAGTCGCCGGTAAAAGCTAGTTAATTTACAAATTACTAGGTTTTTAAAAATAAATAAATATATGAACTACGAAATAAAACTGAAAGTGGAAATCCTACTTTGAAGCTAATTTCCAAAACATATATATTTTTTAAAATTGTAGTTTTAATATTGGTAAAAGTAAATTATTTAACAGTTTAGTGAAACAATAACATTAGGGAAAATTAGTATGATAGTGAAACTGATGTTATTAAAAAATTGTTTTTTCCTGAATCATAACATAGTGAAAAAAAATCATTTTGTGATATAATATTTCCAGAAGATATAAATGAAAAATAGCTAAATATCTCTAAACTTTTACTTAACTTACAAGTAATTTTTAGACTTTCAAAAACCGAAGGTGATCTTTCACTTTGAAAAGTTCGAATATCAAATTTCACCAAGATTGACAAAACAGTATATTTTTAGGAAAAGCACACTAGTAAACTTCCTTCTTTATAGATAGATGGTTGTTTTCGGATTTATAATGTTTATGATTGACGTACTGAATATGTTTTCTTGTTTCCTTAGAGCTGGAAATAACCCATAGATATCAACATTTTAAACTGAGATTACAAAAAATTAGAACAAACAAAAAAGCTACACACATGCAAAAAAGTTATTGATGTCACATGCAAAAAAGTTATTGATACTTTCTCTTAATGAAAAGGTTATTAACTAATTTTCGAAAATTAGTTAATGATAGATTAACTAATTTTCTACTTATTTTTTAAACGCATTTTTAATACAGGCTCAAATTTCATAAATAATAAACATGAAGTCAAACATGAATTTAAAAAAAACATTTGATGAAAAGCTGATTGGAACTATGTAAAATTTACAGTAAAAAACTTCATACATTTTTATTTTGTAAAACATTATTCAATAAAAAAATTAAAGAAAATTGTATTATTGTTGGTAAAATCTTTTAAAGAAAATTTCATGATACCACATTTTACTAAAACTAGTTTTGATTTTAATGCAAGCATTTAATAAGAGCGTGCCTTTTATCCTCACTCGTGCTTTACTTACTTTTATTTTTATTAGCCTGTCATGAGTTATAAAAAGTGATATCTAGTAATCGATTTTCCATTGGTTTACGAATGTGATAAAGTATTGTAATTCCCCTTGTTTGCAATTTGCAAACAAGGGGAGCAAAGGGAGTGATTGCAAAATATCTTAAATTTTACTAGCGATTAATTTTATCCGTTAAATTTGAGAGAAATTCATAACAGAATTCCATATAAATTACAGTAATGAATTATAAAATATTTTATTAGGACAAAAAATAATTATTTATGAAGAAAAATATAACTATTAATCGAAATTTAAAACAAATTAAATTAATTTTATTAATGTTCTAGAAATTTAAAAACATTTTTAATAAAAAATTTGGGGATGAAATTAAAAATTATAAAGTAGTAAGACACTCAAAAGAAAACATTGAAAGAATGCTTTGAGAATTTCAGACATAAGTCATGATATTAGATTATCGTTTCGACCATCAGATTTTCAATAAAACATTATTTTCTATTTTATGCTACTCTAATGATGATTGTTTAAAATCATAAGATTTTTTTTTTATTTACGTTGTTCTTTATTTTTAAAATAAATTGAATCGTCATACTTTTAATACAACAATGTCTTCAAGAACTTAGTCAAATATATGAAGATATTTGATACAAGGTTACAAGCATTTAGAATAACCATGCATACTTAAGATCTAATTATTTTTTGGTATATGAATAGCTATAATTTATGAATAATCAGCAGAATTTAATCATCGTGTAAAAGTATAATTAGCGTAAAACCCAAAAACGTTATCAACAGGAAACAGGTCTAGACTATTCCAATTCACTTCGTCTTTTTCATACTTTAATGTTTTTTCCCCTCATCTGTATGATTATAGTTCAGTATTACCCCTTTTAGCCATTTTAATTGTAAGCTATTGTTTATACATAAATGCAGGTGCGATGTAATAAGATAATCCCAATCTATATTATGTACTAGCCGCCTTTGGCGACCAGCTGGTTCGCCATGAGTAATGCTTCTAAAATTTTCAATTAAGTCACATATTCATTAGCCTTGAGGTAATTCCGGGCATTGATTGGCCTGAAAATAAAAAAAAAAATTCCCGTGATGTTGCCAAAATATTACAAATGTTTTTTTAAAGAAAGCGAAAAAGGAAAAAAAAAAAAAAAATTGAATAAATGATTTAGATATTGCAAAAATTGAATGTCAAAAAAATTGAATAATGGCTTTGCAATTATTTTTTAGAAACTATCACATTTTATAATGGAAAAGAAAATTATTGAATTAATGATACAGATATTGCAAACGATTATAGAAATATGCCATTAAGTCGGGATTTCAATGCATATCCTGACTAAATTGAATCAGGTTTACCATAAATAAAGAAGATTTGTTGAATAAATGATATAGATATTGCAAACGATTATAGAAACCTTTGCTTTGCATTTATTTTTTTAGAAAATATCACATTTTGTGTTTCTTTTATTTTATCCGGTCACGTGATAAAAGTTGCATTTATTTAGACTTGATTTACGATGATAGTTTTTTTTTTATTGAAATTCCGTCATTGTTTTCTTTTATTTTATTCAGTCACGTGCTCAAAAACACATGGTTAAAATATTTCTTTGAAAATTTGTTAAAAATAGAGGTTTAAGTTATACATCAAAACACTGATAGCATTAGAAAGCTAATTTTTTTAATCTTTAAATTGATGTAAAAATCATCTTTTAGCAATAATATTTTCGGAAGTTATAGCGGAAAAACGTCGAAATTTCGATTAAACTTTAATTAATTCAAATTCTAATTAAAAATTCGAAAAAAAGGCTCCTAGGTGCACATTTCCAACCTCCAAGATATACATGTACCAAATTTGGTAGCTGTAGGTCCAACGGTCTGACTATTAGAGCGCCAACGCACACACACACATTGAGCTTTATTATAAGTATAGATATAGATTATATATTTCTGATTTTGTGTTCGTGTTTATATTTGTGATCGTTTTAAAAATTTAAATTTTATTTCATTATCCTATTTGATTTGGAAACTCAATTGAATAAAGGGACGAACAGAAGTTTTTATTCGTTTATCGTGCCTTTAAATAAATTATCTAAAAAAACAATATTTTATTTGAAAGTACTTTGCATCCAGTAAGAATATAAAAAATTACTTTCGAGTATTATTTTAAAACTTTTTTATCATTGATTGCATAATCAAACTAATCAATATCTGAAAGCTGTATTTTCGACATAATAGAAATGGGAATATATCTAAGCAATTTAACTACACTAATTATAATCAGTATCCTCGAAAAATCAGGTGCTCGCCAAAGACGACTAGTAAGAAATAATGTCGGAAAAGGTTTGTATAACGGTGGTATGACTTATACAGCTGCAAAATAAGCACACGCTCACGCATTCACATCCATATGAACTTGCGTGGTTTTTAATATTAACACATTTGTAGTGAATTTTTCTTATTCATATGCCCTTTATTGATATACAGGCAACATTTAAGATATACGCCGGCAGGATAAAATTATTATTGCACGTAATTAAGACGGCATATCGAATAACGGTGAATAGAATAAAAAATGCAAATATGGCAGGTCCTGTAGATAATAGTAAACCCTATTTTTTCTATGAAAACATTAATACATTCGTTAGCATTATCCGATAACAAAATAAAACATTTAGAACTGTTTTTCAGAACACGTAACTGGTCAATACAGATTGTCTTACTAGTAGCTAGAACACATCAACCGTCTATCCTCAGTTAAAAATAGATTCCCCTGTTTCGTCACAATGAAATAATAAAAAGTTACGAGTCCATTTTAATTATACTAATAAATAATTATATATGTTGATCTGTCCAAATTGTAGGTGTGACAACTATATGAATAAAAATACTTCACACTATTAGTTCAATCTATAAGATATTATTATCATTTATTGTGAAATTTTGCAGCCCTTTACCCTTTTCCTCCCAAAAAACAAATGCTGATCAGGAAATGCCGTTTCCATCGCTCCCGTTACGTTACGGCACTGCTATGAACCATTGCCATACATCCGTTTGGCATGTGAGTTTAAAAATAAGGTAGCTCAGACGCTGTCATTAGCTTAAAATTGGTGTGTCCATCGCTTACATTTTTCAACAGAGCTTCAAAATAAAATGACAATTGAACAAAATATTTAAAAAAATGATTTATAAGAGAACAAATTAAATGAACTAGTTTTTTTTTTCTCTGTCATTCAATGGAAAACTTTCACGATTTTTCTTAATAAAAGGCAAATAGTTATTTCAATTTGAAAAGAATAATAATCATTAAAAAAAACGTTTGAAAATCTGGAGTGATCTCCTTTCGTCTTTCTCATATATTAGACACCTTTGTTTCTTTTTTCCTTCTATTCTTCTCTGCATCTCCTAAACGTAAGCCGGAAATGAGGTAATGTAAAAAGAAAGACAGAAGACCGTCGAAGTCATGACAGCCTACAAGCATGAGTGCCCCACTCCATTGCTTCTGCGTATAGTAATGCAATGCAGAACGTTTCGCACTTCGTAATCTGATAAAGAAAACTCAATATATATTTCGCACAGATATCTCTCCATTGACTAAATTCAATATTTGATATAGATTAACAATTTCAGAATCAAAATTGCATATCAAATTTTATTTGTCTAAGTCGTCACGTTTTTGAGTTTTAGCACTCTAAACTTATGCGAATATATAGATCTACAAATACCCCCTTTTAGACAAATAAAAGTTCAGAGTTTGATATACACCTACAACTCCGATGATAAATCTAAATACTGCATTTCATCCATATAACTCTATAATTTATGGAAACCGGCTGTTGCTTGGAATTGTAATGTATTTATGCATTGTAATTATAACTTTACGTCTAGTTTTTGAAAAATTATAACGCATGCAAACATTTTATTACTTCTTCATGTGATTGACTGTCCTTAGGCATTTATATTTGCTGGAAGATGAAGGATGTAACATTTATATTCTTTCTTGCAGCTTTTCAGATAATATTAAATGAAATAATTTGATTAATAAAAAAATACAAAAGAAATAGAAAATTATAAAAAATAGTGGCAGAGTGAATCACATTCTTACTGTCTCGCACTTGGAAAAGTACGCATAAAATTTTTTTAAAATTTATATTTGAAGAAAATATCACACAGAAATGAATTTAATATTGAAAATTTAAAATTCTAAATTTTAAGATGGTGTGTAAATATTTCTTGTCAGATAATTTTCTCCTGAATATTTCTGAAAAATGACAAATTTTAGGTTAATTGCTAATAAATCAATATTTGTATTTTGAAAAAAATCTTTTTATAAAGAATTAGTATGTTAAGTTGGTTAAATTAGATCGTCCTAAATAAATTTGATTTGTTTTATAAATAAAATAGTGAAAGTCACACAAATTTTTCTTCACGTATTCTTTTTAGAAAAAACATATTTCATATTCCATTTCATGCAGACACGTGCTGAAAATTACATTTTTACATGTTTAATTTGCCATATTTATTTATTTATTAATTTAAACTTTTGTCAATCTAATGGCAACATATTAATAAAAAATAATTTTTTCCCTTTCACTCGTAACGCGCTCGTGCAGATTAAATTTTATTGTTTCGTCCGAAATATGTTGTTGAAAAATATGGTTAAAAGATTTCTTTAAAAATTCGTTACAAATAGAAGCTTAAGTTATGTGTTAAAATACTAATACCATCAGAAAGCTAATTTTTTAATCTTTAATTTAATGTAAAAATCATCTTTGTGCGATAATATTTTCGAAAGTTATAGCCGGAAAAACATCAAAATTTCTCTTTTTTTAATTAATTCAAATTCCAATTAAAAATTCGAAAAAAGGATTCCTAGGTGCGCAATCCCGAACTCCAAGGTATACGAGTACCAAATTTGGTCGCTGTAGGTCCTACGGTCTGGCCTGTAGAACGCCAACACACACGCCACATTCAGCTTTATTATAAGTATAGATATAGATAAACAGAGTTGCGAAAATTATTTAAAATTCAGCTGTATGTTGTCTATGAAACTATGAAGTAGTATTTATTTCTACAAAGAGGAGGGTGAAAAATGTATTTCTTATTCCAAAATGAAACTGAAACAGTGAACTTAACTTGTTTAATGCGAACATGATTTAAACTTAATTTTCCGTTTTAAGAAAAATAACGGTCTAGAGTTCAAAAACTGATTCTACAGAAAAACCATAAAGCATAACGTTAGAAATAAAAAATTTCGCCCCCCTATCTATTATGGTGTGAAAGTTTGGTGTAGATCAGGTTTTGACAACTACATTTCATAACTGATCTTACACAAAACAGTCCTTGTGTTGTTTTAAACAGGACTTAAGCTTCAAAGTATATAATGAATTTATTTTTAATTACGTATTGAAACGTATGATATGAAGATAGGAGATTTGCTTAGTTTTGAACAGAATAGGTTTACCTTAATCAATATTTAAAAATTATTTCTAATTATATTTAAATCTTTTCCATATGAGGAATAAGTAAAATACATTGTCTGATATCCCATGGATTCATTTATAGAATTTAATAGAAAAAATAGAATTGAATGAATGTATTTCATGATTAAAATGCATTCGTATAAGTTTTTATTCCAAAATAATTTTGAAAAAAATTTCCCAATTTTTTTTTTGTTCTTTAATTGCTAATTTTTAACATGCTCATCATATGTCAATTAAATTTAAATCATAATTTATAAAATAAGATCATTATAATAAGAAAATAAATTTACTATATGAGAGACAATATCTTGTGCTTAAATTTTTTTTAAAAAAAATTAGAGAAATCCATTACAAATACAGAAATGAACTCGAGCTTTTTTGTTTGTTTGGATGGAAAATCAGCTTTTTGAAGAGGAGGAGAAACCCAGATACAGAGAAGTAAAATCCATAATAAGATGCCATTCATGTACTTTAGGGTGAAATCAATAGAAGTTTATGAATTATCGAAATTAGTAGCATGAAATCGAAATTAGTTGCATGAAATAAAATTTAGCAAGAAATTTAGTGGTTCAAATTTGCAATAAGGGTTAAAAATCAGAAATTTCTGTAGAAAAAATTATAACTATTCAAGATACATAATTACAAGATGCCAAATATGCATAATTACAGATAGTAAAACGGAAAAATCTTCTCAAGAACACTATAAAACAATTTAAAACGACGATAAAACTGAAATACAATATTTCATTAAAATATGAATATGCATAAATTTTTATTTGCTTTCTGAGAAATACTTTCTTTTATTTTTGTTACTTTATAAAAATTCCTCAGTTATTTTTCTTAAAATTAATCCCATGCTTCAAAACATCCCCCAGAAATTTTTTAAACCACATTGTTCACTATAAATACACCCCACGATCAATGCAATAATAAAGGCTAATCGATGTTCCATTCATAAAGAAACAAAAAAGACATAATACTGTTTCTATGTTTTTAAAACTTAAGGCGATCCGAAAGCGACAAATATACTTCTTTATTTCATGCATCTTTTTCATGTCTTTCTATATTTATCATATAACTCACGATCATTAAAGAGAGTATACTGCTTCGAATGCTCGTAATGATCTGTTGGTGAAGTTTCAGCTTCAAAATAAGAGAATACCGAGTTCGAAACTCACTTCTTTCAGCAATGTAGAATTAGTGCGGTCTAAATCTGACTCCAAGATTTAGTATGGAAGATGGATGGATAGGAAGTTTTGAAAAAGAGATCTCCATCATGAGAAAATAGTTCAAAATTACGAGGCCCATCCCTCAAAAAATCCTCATGCTGTTCTAAAATTGGATCTTAATATTAAAAACATACAAACTACCATCTGTTCCATAATTTGCCATAACTGAACTTTTTTAGACATAAATACCCAAACAGAAGAGAAAGTACTAACATCTGCTACTCTTTGGTTTTATGTCAATTAAATTTCCGAGGTTAAAAATATATTTCGGAACATAAGTGATCGAATAAAAGATAGAAAAAAAATGACGTCTGCTAATGTTATTCTTTGAGGTAATTAAAATTTCTACAACTTTTTCCGAAGCTAAAAATATTCGTCGGAACCTCAACGAACAAGCTAATATGGAAGGATTGACGTCTATTGTACTAAAAATAAATTCAAAGTTACACCCCGTTTACTTCCTTAAAGTACTGAAATAATATACAATCTGCGCAATATGCAGTCGCTCCCTATACAATGATTTTGTTATCATTTTTCCCTGCGGTTTTCAGAACGGATGAGAAATCCCTCTTTACGGGAATTCTCCAAACAGACGTAGAACAGTTCAGAGTTCCTCGTTGTGTACCGGAAGCATAGGTCACGTGGGCGCATCAGAAACGGAAGTCAACTTTCCAGAGCTGAGAGAAAGTGCACGAGCGATATTCTTCGGAAGGAGAGTGTTTTTTATCTGTCAATTTTTTTTTTCAGACTGGAAACCGTAACTTAGCTTTTCGATTAACACTTCTTTTATTTTGGGATATAATATCGATTGCATCTGGATTTCTTTGCCAACAGGTGCGTACTGTTATTTCATTATTATTGTTTTACTTGAATTTCATTAAAGTGCGTGGGAAATCGTGTTGATAAGAGTAGTTTGACAACTAATCGGATCACGAGAGCTGAGAACGTTCTTTTGATCTGAAGTAAGGTTTCGCTTTTGCGCTATTTTCCCTGTCCTTTTCAGTACAGTTAAAGTTTGTCATTTGATTACTGTTGCTTCTGTATTTTTCTGTGGTTTAAGAAGTAACGAAAGCTCTGCTTTAATTAATTTGGTATAATCAAGGTTAGTGCTCGTATAATTTAATTTTTTCTGTATAACGAACCTTTTTATTATTTCCGTAAAACAAAAGTTAATTTATCATCATAATCTTTTGTAATTTGCCATAATGTATTTTTTTTTGTATGAAGAAACTTTTTAAATAGTAATTCGTTATTTATTGCTGTGTTTTTTAGTGAAATTGTATGCTATTTTGTTCAATCTTCGAAACATCCAAACATGTGTTAATTGTCTAATTAGAATAATAAAAGCGATAATTTTTTAATTAATGGATAATTTGTTATTTATTGTTGTGTACTGTAGTGAAATTGCATGTTATTCGGAAATTGCATGTTTTGTTATTCGGATTTCTCAAAATTTCAAACATGTGTTCTTATTCTGATTAGAATTAAATATTAACCGCTTTAAATTCTTATTAAAGCAATAATTGTATGTTTTATGGATGGTATATTAACTCGTTTTTTATAGGAATTCAACAAGTGTTAGGTTTTTATATCTATAGGTTACTTTGAAATTGTAATAGACATTTTGATCTAGTTAAATATTTGAAGCCACACCCGGTCTCAATTCGGTATATCCTTTTGTATATTGTGCTCTACTAGATTTTGATGTTTCGGATTCTATTACTTTGGCATAAGTTGGGGAGTTTTATTTCTTTTTATGTTTCACCTGTTTTCATTTTTGAAAAAAAATCGAAATGTGTATGAACAGCGAGATTTATTTGTAAATTTCTTTAACCGATTTAGATTAGGAATCATTGAGAACTTTTTCATAGCACTATAAAATCGAAAATCAATTTGTATAATGTTATTGAAATTTGAAATCTGAGTTTCGGCTTGAAAGTTTCGGCATCTGCTAATTAAATTATACAGAATGTGTTAAATGTATTGCGAAAATAAACCCAAAAATAAAAGTGTAATGTAAATGTAAAAACAAATTAATGTAAAATGTATTTAATTAAAGTGTGCATTTTAAAGAAACCTTCATTATCCTCGTTTACTATTGCATAAGTATAATGACTTCGAATCCAATAATGGCACGTTAAATTTGAATGTTTTTATTAAAGCATATAAAATTTGCATTAAAAGTTTCTGCAAAATTTAAGTAAAAATAAATGTAAAGTGTGTATAAAAGCATGTTAAAAGTAAAGGTCTAGGACAACTTTTCATAGCAACTGTTCAATCGATGATTTATTTTGCATAATTTTATGGAAATCTTTATTCTGAGTTTCAGCTTACAGAGTTCAGTTTCTTGTTATAAAAACGAAAACTTATGCCAGTAATATTGGTCCTCAAAGCGAGGAGGACAGTTATTATTTTATGTGCTTTGAAGAAAGAAAAACCCAATAGGAAGTCATGTTACAGTTTTAATAGAATAAATTGAAATAAATATTGTTCATTATTTCATGAACTTTTCATTTTAATGATATTAAAGTAGTTTTATTTGATAAACTATTTAGAACTTTAAAAAATGCGAATTATTGTGTTATAAAGCTTATTACATTCATGATTATTTTATTCTCTTGTGGTTACTTTTTTTACCAAAAAAAGAAGAAAAAGTAAGATTTTGAAGTACACAGCACTTAAATAATGTTTCTGTGCAACATAAATTTTTACTAGAAATATTGTTGTCAAATACTAATGCTATTAATTTAGTGAACAACATGTTATTAAATATTAGGTTATTTTTTTAAATTTTATTTAAAAACATTTTATTGTAAATTTAAAAAATATTTAAATTAACTATTTAACGAATTCATTTTATTTTTGTAGATTCGATATTTTTTTCCTTGAAAGTAATAGAAAAAAGCGAAATATTTAGCTTAAACAATTCAATCTCATTTCCGATTCTTAATGAAAAATCACATTAAACGAATTCCAATAAGTTGGATCATTTCATTGGTAGGCATTTCTTAAAAAATCCTTTTTGAGTAAATTGCTTATCAGTTTGCGTCACTATTGTGGTTCGGAACTATGAACAGAAGTTTGGACAATGAGGGACCCTGGGAAAGTGCACCTTTTTATTCAATAGCATTTCGCAATCTTGGATTTCGCATCCCCAATGTGTCATTGTCTTATTTTAAAACTAACAAAATGGATTAGTTTGGTTTCAAATATTTGCTGTATGCTAGACAATATTTTTTTTGTTTGAAAGAAAATTTACACTTTAGTTTAAGTTGTCTGGTCAGTATGACATTGTTGAAAATTGTATTTTAATCCAATCTCTTCCGTTTCATTTTTATATTACTATTATGAAAGTAATTAAATAATAGTATAACAAAATAATTCTGAAAGTATCGTTTTGAACCAAATTTATGAAAAATACAAATCTTCTGACATATTTTATCATTGAATTTAACTAAATGTCTTAATTTAATCTTAGTTTATAGTCTGACTTATAATAAAGTATTATCAACTTGCACTAAGGAAAAATATGAAGAACTTTTAAAGATTATGAAAAATAAAGTTTTTTACAATGAAAACGTAACCCAGAATAATATTTTTTTTGAAATGCTCACTTTGCTATTATCACTTTTTTATTGCTAGTCATTTAACAAATTACAATTTTGCATCAAATACTATCCATTATAAATGTTTGCAAAATAACTTTGAATAAACGGATATCATTTTTTTTATCACAGATAAGATGAATAATTTCCAAGAAACATCAGATTCGTTTGAGTATTTTGATTTTCAACGTGTATTTTAAAACTTCTGATCCAAGTAAAAAAAAAAAAAAAATGTATCAAAAGCCAATGAAATTTTATGGTGGAGTCCTCGACTCTTTCCTGAGGGATTAACTCAGAATTCATTCCAACGCTATTATATTGGCCTTGTGTGACATTAATCCTAAGTGGAAGTAAAGTGAACACCAATGTTATGAAGCAGCAAGTCTTTTCAACTCACGTAAACAAGGCTTCATTGACATTTTTAATGGCCGATGACGCAACCGGCGTCAAACATTGAATAGGTCATTTTAAGTCTCAGTCGGCTCCGCTGTTGGCATTCACAGTTACCACATCTAATGCTATGTCTGGTTGGGGGAGGGGGATCTAAGCTATCATGTATTGAAATCGATATAATGCATAGCGGTATGAGTAAGATTCGTCTCCCGAAACTGCACCAATAAACATAATTTAAGAGAATTGATAATAAATCCATCCGGGCATTTTTTTTTGCAACCACATTGAAAATGTTAATAAAATAGATAATGCGATGATTTACAATTCTGTTCGTATTCGAAAGCAGTGATTAACGAAGATTTTTTTTGTGTTTTTATTCTCACGAACTGAAGATAAATTATTTCAAACATTTCCATAAACAGAAGATGTATTGATGGTGTTCAAACCGCGAAATATGAGTCATTGGAATAATATTTCTAAAAACAAAAAGAACTAGTGGTTGTTTCTGGCCGTATAAAAGTTTTGCGGTGGATAGGAAGCCTACGCATGCTTAGTTGAAAATTTTTAATGAAAACAACATGTGGTTGCTGAATTTAACGTGAAACAAAATATACGAAAGGAAATGATAATATCATATGCGAAAATGATAATAAAGTTTTATTTTGTCCAATAAGAAAATTTAAAACTTATTCCTCGAATTAAAATTTCATTTCAACTATTACTTTTAGACTACTAAGTAATTTAACATTTTTGTAATATTTTAAACTAATTTAAAGTTATATAGCTCAAATAAGAAAACTAAAATAAAGCGTCTGTGAATAAGAGAAGCTTAAACTTAATTCTATTTCCCGAATTTTGCCTTAACATTAAAAATCCTTTGAAAAATCTGTGTTATTTTTATAATGAACTAGTTGATTAAAAAAATTGAATTCGCCCGAATTTATTATTTAATCTGATATTCGATCCCATTACAAACATGTTTACCGTGGTTCAAAAATTCAAAGTAAAGCTAAGTAACTGGTAAAATAGCACCAAAGAATTATTTTAATAAAATAGTCAAATGCATTTCCAAGCTCCATAGAAATATGCTCACAGCACAAACATTTCAGAAAGAATAAGATTGGTATTTACCATTAAAACTTCAATTACAATTATTGTTACATCTGAATAAAATATTGAATACTAGTATGCATATGTAATTAACATATTTATTGCACAGATGTAACTTTAAACACAAGAAATTAATTTTATCGTTTTTTTAAATTTATTTATTTTGTAAATTTTTTCCCGAAAAGAATCAATATAAATCAAACTGGAAATTACATGCGAGTATAAGAAGTATATTCTGTTTTGTGAATCAGAATTAAGAGACATATCTTATATATAATTTCATTTTTATCAATGAATTTGGTTATATATTTAAGAATGTTTGCGATTATTCTTTTGCTCCCGTAAAAATTTATGAAAAAGATTCACCAATTCTGTATTATTAAAAGGAATATATGAACTTCTCATCGCTGTTGCAAATATTGCAGTGTTACAGATGGTAGTTTCATAAGTTCTCGAAACTCCATAAAACTGAGGCTAAAAGACGTTAAGGTGACAACAGCAGATGAAAGCCAACATTATCTCATAATAAGACTTAAGGAATGCCCAGTAGCTCGGAAGAAACAGAAATTGCAATTTTAATGGACATCTGAAATTTATACTTTTCTCAAATTCTTGTTTGGGCCAAACAGTCAAAAGAGAATTATACGCTGCGAGTATTTATGACGATTCGTAGATCTTAAGTGGCATACCGCAATGCTATCAAACGACGCCAGTAATTTTTTTCTTTCAGAGGCTGGCAGGGTGGGTTCCACAACTGCGCAAGAAGTCGTTTAGTCTGAATGAATCAGAATCCACCCACTGGCGGATGCGCCTAAGTAAATCTGGAGAACGCACACATAATTTTCTCCTGATTTCCTTTTGTTGACTGTGAAACATGGAGGTGGCTGCCTATTAATATGAGTTGTGGTCTCTTGCTATTATCTTTATTTACTTATTTATTATTTTTAATGAGATAATCAAAGACAATCAATCATGGTGCATTTGAGGAAATAACAAGTATCCGTCTCTCTTGATATTCTTTGGAGTTCGGCAACTTTTTTTTAGATAATAGTGCTTTATCTGCTATTCTAAATGCGTTCAAGCATAATTTAAAGAGAGTTTCAATGGAATTTGAAAAAACACTTCTGACTGCCTATATTATTTAAATATTATTGTGTATTTTTTTGTATATATGTATATTATTTAAAAATTGTTGCTATATATAATGACTAAAATTTAGTGCTCAAATGTTGCTTTAAGCCACACATCCAAAATCAGAGACTACTCTGCAGGACGAATGACCTCATGTTCACTCTCTTGTTGAGCACAGCTTCTGTATGTTCATATCACGTCATATGCATTATGTAATCAGTTACTACACCATCCTGTTCATTTTTTTTGTTACAGCTTCATGTTGTCACTATCTATATTTTATTAGCCCTTTCGACGTACTCATTTTTGTGGCATTCATTTTGTTACATTCGCACTCATTTTGTTACGGCCATCCTGCAGAAATATCGTGTGAACCCGCTAGACCCGTTACGGATGACACAGAGGTTAACGGTGAATCATTACTAATTAACCATTTTTATTATGGTTTCCTAGTTATAAATAAATAATTTAGCATCGTGGAAAGCTTCGTTCATAGATGAACTTGCAGAATCTGTTTCCAGCCAAAATTTGGATCTTAAAATGGGGGGGGGGGATACAGCTGTAAATGATTTGTAAATTCGTTTTTTTTTTATTTAAAAAGTTAACTTTTATTTGAAATTGAAAAAAAAAAAAATCGAAATTTTTATTCTAAATTATGTAAAGAAGTAGTCAGCTCGTTGTGAAATTATTTATTTACTTATGGATTTTTCTGCTCCCTCTAAGCAATTTTAAAAAAGTTAAATTGATTTATTGCTCCATTTAAAGCATTAAATTTAGATTATGAAAAAGCTGCTTTATTTTTATGATTAATAAATATAAAATTTATTAACATGAAATATTAAAGTTCTCATCCTTTCTTTGATCGGAATTCGAGATTTTGTCACCATGCAAAATCTTCATTTCAGAATAGGATATTTAAAAGATTCGCCTAAATCTACCACAGTGTGCTGTTGGGATTATACAAATTTAGATTGGAGGGATTTATATAACAAATTGATACAGAGTGAATGATAATAATCTGTCTAGTGTGAACTAGATAATGTAATTTTAATTCTTTTTATTCAAAAAATATATTATTCGATGATTTGGAAAATTTGGAAAAAGGGCGCCATTTGTCAAGTATCTGATTATGCAATCTGATCATGGTTCAAAATTGCTTCAAGGGACGTAAAACAATAAAATAAAATCAGTTTTTTATTTCTCCAGTTCCTACTTCTGTTTGTGTATATTCTTTATGTAAATTAAAATGTTTAATCTGAAATAAAATAGCAACTCATCATTTACTCTTAGATTGCTTTAATATTTTAACGCTTTCACCCTAAGTACAAATATGGCTTCTAGCGTTTCGGACATACATGTTTTAAGAAATTAAAGATAATTTGATTCTTAATCTAGAAGAAGAAATTAATTTTCTTACAGGCTTCATTAAAAAAAATAGCTTTCATATATTTTGCAGAACAATTTTAGCATGTATACAGAAATAATTTCATGTAAGTTAATTAAAAATTTCTATTATTGTTAAAACTACAATCGATTCTCAGTAATTCAACACTGCACTATCCGGACCCTTTTATATTCCGGCTCTGCCAGAAGGGCTAGTGAGAAATATTTTAATGGATGCAATTGCATATGATTGACCTATGTATAACATAAATAATAACTTTGACGCACAGATTTTGAAATGTATATTATAATTGCTATAATAATTTCCAATAATTTTATAAAAAAATGTTTTGGGCTACAAGCAGAAGTTTTGCTTTTAAACTGCATATTTAACGAACCATCTGTGATCTGTGGCACTTTCTTCCATTCAGTAATCGTCGTCTTTGACATTTAACAGATTGCTGAGATTCCACTGAAAGTCAAATTTTATGAAACGTCACTTGAGGTCTGCTATTATTATTTGAAATCATTTTTCCCTGCAATTGTTTTCAATTGTTGTCAATCATGATTAATCTTCTTGTCTTGACCTTTGTTCTACTTTCGCCATCTAGAAATTTCCCGTTTCAAAACCATGTGTTTGTGAAATTTCTGTTGCAAGACTTCCTGTGCAACTGTTCATAGATTATTTCCGACCTTTACAAGTTCATTCAATTGTTTGTTAAGAAGATTCTAATTCAAGAATTTATAAGTAATGAAATTATTTTGAAGGCATTCTTCTGTGTCTGCTGGTATATTACTTTTTATTAACTATTAACCCTGCACCGGTCGCGCTCTATAAAGTCACGTAAAAGGTCGCGCGGATTACAATTGTAGTCCATTTTCAAATCAAAATAAAACTCCAAAATAATTAATCAACATTCTTTAATCAACTTAACATAACAAAGCACTTTTTAATTATTTTTTAAACATCAAACTCACTTAAAATTACTATTGTAATCCGCGCGATCTGTGTAGGGTTAAACGATTTGTAGAGCTATTTAGAATCATATTTTCTATACTATGTGAAGAACGTTATAAACAATACGGTTGTGATGCTGAAAGCTAGATGAAAAGTTTATCAAAATCTAAACGTGGTTTCAAAATTGAAAATGAACGATCGTTGTATTAAAATATTTGGAATTTTATAAAGGCCAAATTTTAAAAGTTAGTTCTCATCTAAAAGTTTTCTCATCTAGTTAGAAAAGCAGCAAAATATCTATAATACAATTTATATGTAAATACTAATCCTTATTTCACGTTTTAGAGAAACAAATTCGTTAAAAGGAAAATGAAGCTATAAATTGATCATAAAAAAAGCAAATAATTAAAAAATTACTGATTAATATTAGAATTTTTCAAAAGTTAAATTTCTTGAAGAATAAAAAAATAATGGTTTTATATAAATAGTTCAACAATTCGTCTTTTGAAATAAATATTTTTTCGACTACCTATCAAGTTTTATTAAGTGATTTTGATTCCTATTTATGTAGAGATGTATTGTGAATACAAAGGAATTACAAGTATATCAAGTGCTTCGGCACTAAAAAAAAACTATTCAAGAAGTAGTGTTAATCTTTTGAAAGACTGAAATGTTATTCAATCTATTTGGCACTATGATCTCATGATATGGTCTGGATTTCCAAATGGGAAGTTTCAGTTTCGAAACCTAACTCTGTCAAGATAAGAGTCAACTGCCTTGTATAAGAGTCTATAAATCTAGCCTCGAGAGTCGATTGTCTTCCCTTTAGTGTAGTGCGGAAATTTGAAGAGGGAGTTGTCGGCTCAAATGTCAGCCTCTTAATGTGCCTCCAAAATTCGTGAAAAATAACTAGTAAGTTGTTTTAAAATGAGACGTTAGTATAAAATTTCTCTAGAATTGAGATTAGGCTTTGCTTTTACATATTTTGCGTACGAATTTATGATTTTTTAGTATTCTTATAATGTGAATGAATAATTAATAAATGCAAAATATCAGATAGTCAAAACGATTGAATATTTAACACATCAGCCGCCACTGACGCGCCTATGCGTTACAAATAATATGTATTTGTACCAAACCATATATGTTATTAATGTCACCTTCACTACTTCAGTTAAAAGATAGCAATGAAAGGGTCATCTAATTACATAGATGGTCCTGATATCAGGCGTGAGTAGTGGCAGTGAACGTGTTAATATCCAGGTGCGAAATTACAAACCATTGCTATAATTTAATACCTTTTCTGTTTGATTCAATATTTATTTATATGAATTTGGTATACATTCATTTAGCTCATTTCCCTCTGTCTTTGAAGATTACATATATATATTTATGTAAAACTGGATTTGTATAATGAAATGGGAAAATATAAATGTGCATTAAAATAAGACCAGTGAGAAATACTGTATTTCTCATAAAGTAGTATATCTGATATAATAAAATATACTACTGCAGTGTACGAAGAAAAATGCCTTATTATCATTAACAAATATTCTGACGTCTAACTATATGCTCCAAAAATAGTTATCATGATACTAAAAGAATAAAGCCCTGTGAATGCACATACCGCCAATTTTTTATTTGTATGTAAGAAGTTCAGGTGAAAAATTGTTTTTAAATGAAATGAAATGAAGGAAGGAATGTATGGGAAATACAATATTTTTGTAATAGAAAAGTCGCTTACATATTTTAGTAGTTCTGGAATATATTCATTCCCAGATTCGAGATTAAATTTCTATCGAAGTAATTTTGATTTAAATGCAATATAATCCTAGATTAGATTCATTATTTTACTTATCCGTGGAACTAATGTAGCATTCTCTTTTCCCCCTACACTATGATTCACTCATTACACGCCGCCCTCTGGCGAGTGTTTAGAGAGACAGTCAGTTAAGCCTCTGTTATCGTTATGTGTTGACGTGTTTTGTCCACTCTCTGTTTGTGTTTGTGTGTAACGTAGCCTTATATGTTTTAATAATAAATTAATGTTACACAAGAAGGCTTATCTTAATTAGGACCCACCAACCACCGGTCACACTAAGACTTAAAATTTTTATTCTTTAGTCTTTCACCAGGCCTTTAATTAGACAAAATTTTATTTAACTGAAGTAATGATTCGATTATTTCATTGTCTCCAAAGTTTTATTTTTCAAATTTCTTTTAAAAATTTGAGAATAAGATTGCGTTACATTTTTTATTCATTTTCACTCAAAAAAAGGTGAGTATGAAGTAGGAAACAAGAACGGTTTTGGAATAATTGTTTTGGAATGCATCCAAATTATAGAAGTCAGTGGAACATTCCGAACTCCCAGAAATGGTAAAATAAAAGATTTAAAATATGCAGAATTGAATTTCAGGTCATTCGTTTTCAGGATTTATTTTCAGTTGCTAAAAATTTCCTTTGAGAACCCGAAGACAGATTTAGCAGTTACACTGATGAAAAATGCAATGCAAAGTTTTATGATGGGATATGTATTTCGATTAAATTTTGATATAAAATATACATGTGAAAAAAGTAAAATCACAGTTTCATTTTTATGTTCCTGAAAATAACAATCTTAAAAATAAAAAATATAATATTTAATTAAAGTATTTATAGCTATTTGATAAATAATATAGCAATTATTGTAAAAATTGAATTGTTAAACTTGTTATGAATTCGAGTTAGATTTATCAAATTTATTAAAGACTTTCCAAAATTTTTAATGAAAGATTGACATTTTTCCTTCATTTCAAAGAATTTGTATTAAAGTTATTTATTCCATTTGCATCATATATAATTGTAAGTTTTCATAACTGAAACGTTGCTAAAGATGTAAATGCAAAGCGATATATTTTTTTTTACTTCATTAATCATTAATAAATTATCTAACTGATTAACCGTTTGGCGTCAAAAAGACGTCAAATCCGTCAAATTGAATTAAAGAAGATTGAAGATTTGTGAACATTTATCAAATAACTGCCGTATTATGTCATAAACATATTAATCGAATTAAGAATGAAGTTTAGCCGAGTTTGTTTATTCACTGAAAGAACGGCTCATTTATCTTTGGAAAAAATCATGCAATTGTATTAATCCATTTATGATGCTAAATAATCATTTAGATTTTTAAAAAGAATTATTTCCTTAAAGATAATCCGTCGACCATCTTCAAAGAAATTAATGCTATAAATCAATAGTTTCAAATCCCTTTTGAATACAAACATGCATTCATTTTTTACGTTATATAAAATTTATGTATAATAATTATGTGATATATGTCTCTCACTCATATGTCAACTTTTTTTGTATTTTTTTATTGAGATAATATTCTTAAATTTGCATTCTGAAAACTAAATTTCAGTTTTTTTTATTTAGTAATTTCAAACTATCTAATGCTTAAGTGAAATTAAACAAAATTCTTTCTAACCATCTAATTTGCAGATGTTTCTTTTACTACTATTTTTTTCTATACAAGTTTTAAATTCTTCGACCGACGAATTTATTTCTTATCCTACATAGATAAGATATTCTATTTGGGACATTTACTATTACTTTTTATACGTATAAGGATGTAAATGGTATCTGAGATATCCATATCGAAATGGTTTTATCTTTTTAATTAATTGTTATTTAAATATAATTTTAAATTTGACTATCAAACATAGTTTTATTTAATATACGATTGAGACATGCCATTGTATAGGAAGGAATTAATATATTTTTATCGTCAAATAACAATAAGTTAACTGTCATTAATCACTTAACTGTCTTATTTTCATTACTATCTAATAAGATGGCACCTTCTGCTTTGAGAATGTTTTCTTATTCAAATGAAAATCCAGTGAATACTTGCTTTATCTGTGTATTCGAAGTAATTTTAACTTTGAATTATAATCGTTATGAATGGTTTATTTTTTTATTACAATCATCAAAATTCAATAAATCGATGCACGTATGACACTCGGACAAAACGGTGAAACTATTAATTTTCTTATCTCACGCAATGGGTTAATTAAGACGGATTTTTTTATAATCAGTATACTTTTTCCGTTTATGCATTCTCTATTTTTCAAGTGAAATTTTAAAAAAATTCATATTTTTCTGTATTCTGCATTTAGTTGTATAATTAAAATGACTGGTTCTCATTAAAGTATGTAGGCACGACTTAAAAATCTGTATATAAAGGCCCTTCCCATTTATTCTCACCACTGGAAAACGTTCAATTTACAACAATCAGCTAATAATGATGTAAGAATATAATTTTTTCCTTTGTGTCGCACGGCTTCGATGACTCGCTTTATTAACTGTCCCAGTCCATAAGAGGATGCGTCATTTAGGAGTAAGACCGGAAAATGGAAGACTAGAATAAAAAACTGTGTCGGACGTAACTGCCATCTTTAAAACTCAGATAAGAAAAAAACAAAACAAAACAGAGAGCTAAATGGTGAACGTGTGATCATGGTCTATTCCTAGCAACTGTAAATGTCGCCGGAGTCTTAATAGCTGGGTGTGTAGACCGTTGTATTACAAAATTCAAGCTAGATAACTTAATTAGAGTAACGTGATATTGTGTTGCGCATGGTCTGAAGTGCAGTGACCGATGTTTTTAAATTAGCCATTCTGTCTTCTCTTATGGTTTAAAAGAGGGAAAGAGGATACAAACTAAGGATATGTGTCTAACTGAACCTGTTTTCAAAGATGCTCAGTTTTGTATTTAAAAAAAAACTTTTTTGCAAATCAGAAGTGCTGCTTAAACCCATAAAACGGGATATAGAATAATATATATATATATATTACAAATGCCCAGAAGAGTGGCTATGAAGTCATTAGATTTTTACCATCCCATCTCAGTGAAATGTCAGACATAAGAAAAGTGGCCAAGCCGCAGCAGATTTATTGCACATCGCAGATTTATTGCCTGCAATGTCAGAAAGGAATAAAATTAATGAAGTCTCTTAACACCAAACATATCGAATTCTTACAAAATTGATTAATGAGAGGAAAATGTAATTTAAAATTCGGAGCCGAGGTACATTCGAATCTTAATTCTCCAAAAATACAGATTTTAAATTACTTCTTACAATTTCATAAAATACCTTTGTAAATAAAGATTACATTTGAAAAGAAATGAGTTGGCTTTAGTTACTTTTGCAAGGGAAATAAATAATATAAAATTTAAATTAAATTTTTCAAAACTATATACTTGATTTCTTTTTTTATGGATTTTTTTAATCTTTTTATTTCGCTTGTTAAAAAAATTCATCGTGAAATTTCAGAGAAATCACCAATTTATTTTCATTATACGGTTGAGTAAATTTCAAAGAAGATAGGAGCGCTACATATGCAATGCAAAATGAAATTTATTTACATATATAAAATTGACTTATTTTTGAAGGAAAAGAGTTATTACTTGATAAATACAATATATTAAATTCGATATTCACGTGCTTGAATGACCAGTCATTGAGGTATTTTCGATTTTTAATCAAATTTGATTACAATATTATCAAGGGGCATTCTTTAATGTTGACTGAATATATGAATATGTCCCTTGAGCCAAATAATGACTCAAACAAACTAGTGGTGTAGTTTTGCTAGCAGTCTTATCATAAAGTATTTGCAGATTTTTTCCCCTTGTTGAACTGTACATATGCTACTTAAGCGACTTAACATTGTTGACACCTTTGCCTTGCGATGGGTAGTTTAAAGTGGATTTCAATTTAAAATTTAACCGAGTGTAGTTGAAATCACTAAAAATTAAATTAAAATAAATAGGTAATTTCCTTTTGCAAAATTTCAATATGAAATATACACGGAAGTGACAAAAGTCATGGGATGACTGTTAATATCGTGTCGGTCCTCCTTTTGCCCGGCGAAGTGCAACAACTCGACGTGTCATGGAGTCCACAAGTCGTTAGAAGTCCTCTTCAGGATTATTGAGCAATGCTGTCTGTATAGACGTCCATAATTGTGAAAGTGTGCATGGTGCAGGAGTTTGGGCACGAACGGACCTTTCGATGATGTCCCATAAATGCCCGATGGGATTCATATCGGGCGATCTAGGTGGCCAGATCATGCGCTGGAATTGTCCGGAATGTTCTTCAAACCAATCGCGAACAGTTCTGGCCCGGTGACATGGCGCATTGTCATCCATAAAAATCCCATCGTTGTGTGGGTACGTGAAGTCCATGAATGGCTGCAAGTGATCTGCAAGCAGCTGAACATAACCATTTCCAGTCAATGATCGGTTCCCAGAGGACCGAGTCCATGCCATGTAAAAACAGCCCACACCATTATGCAGCCACCACCAGCTTGAACAGTGCCTTGCTGACAGTTTGGGTCCATGGCTTCGTGGGGTCTGCGCCACACTCGAACTCTACCATCAGCTCGTAACAACTGAAATCGTGACTCATCTGACCACGCCACGGTTTTCCACTGGTCTAGGGACCAGTCGATATGCTCACGAGTCTAGGAGAGTCGCTGCAGGCGATGTCGTGCTGTCAGTAAAGGCACTCGAGTTGGTCTTCTGCTGTCATAGCCCAAGGAAGACAAATTTCGCCGCACAGTCCTATCGGACACGTCCCTCGTACGTCCCACATTGATTCCTGCAGTTATTTGACGAAGTGTTGCGTGTCTATTAACATTAACCATTCTACACAGACGTCGGCGGTCTCGGTCGTTAAGTGCAGGTGGTCGCCCACTGCGCTGTCCATGATGGGATGTGATGCCTGAAATTTCATACTCTCGGCACACTCTTGATACTGTGGATCTCGGAATGTTGAATTCACTAACGATATCCGCAATGGAATGACCCATGCGTCTAGCTCCAACTAACACTCCACGTTCAAAGTCTGTTAATTCTCGTCGTGCCGCCGTAAATCACGGAAAACCTGTTCACATGAATAACTTGAGCACAAATGAAAGCTCTGGAAAACGAACTGCGCATTTATACTTTTTCGCTGCGATACTACTGCCATCTGTTTATTTGCACATTGCTATCCCATGACTTTTGTCACTTCAGTGTATATACATCTTGCTTGATTTCATTCTTTTTAATTTATATAACATCTAAACTTTAAGCTTCAGAACTCAATTTTTCAAAAAAAGGATCTTGCTCAAGAATAATGTCGTCATCACCATTACCTTGCAATTTCGTTTGTAAATTTATAAAAGCATTTACAAAAATCAGCTGCTTAACACGCCCAGATGTGTGTGTGAAATGAGCAGAATATAGTTCTTCAAACCCATTCATGAATACATTACTGATAATTTCTTTCCATTCCGATTTTATTTTTCATTTTCACTTGTTTGCTATTCACTTGGCAGCCTGTTTTTCGATTATCTATTTATCTTGTGACACCAGTAAATACCATTATGAAACAATTCAACAAATTTTAATCTTGTATTGTTTTTTGAAACATTATTTATCGAGAAATGTGCCCATTATCAGATTTTATCTTTGTAATTTTATTTTTTTACCATCCACACGGTTCTTTTATTGATCATATTCATATTTATTGACATTCTGATCAATATTTTTCTTTGTCCTCCCCAAAATCGCAGTGCCAAAATTATTTCCCGATTCCATTAATATTACCAAATTGAGCTGATATTAGTAAAATATTTTTTTAATTGGTTGTTGCAATGGTAACTAGTCAGTTATGTCAATGGAATAAAAATAATGATAAATAATATTTTTGCTCTGAAAAAAATTAAATCAGTGATTATAATTGTAGGGATCCTCATTGAGAATTATTACAAATTTGATTTTTATTTTTGTAAATAGAATATCTAGAAAAATCGAGAGCCTAAACTAAAATTTGTACAAAAATTCCCAGAGAAAAAGCTGTGTCTAGATAGATACTTATTAAATTTTATCTCAGTTATTAAATATACCTAGTAGCGGTAGATTTGTTTTACTATTGTTGCCACTCATCTTGTATTTCCCACTTCCTGTTGCCTTTCTAATTAATTAAATTGTTATTGAGTTAAAGGAACTGGCAACCAAGAAAAATTGTGATTAAGCATTCCATCCATATTTATGTAGCTGATAGTTCCGTTTTCCTGATGTTAAATAAAAAGTGTTTTTTACAAGTTCAGAAAGTCTTCAGTCATAACAAAGTGGCGTCCGGTGACAGGACAGAGTTTGTACTCTGCATTTGAAGAACTTGAAATTAAAAAGATGTACAGGTACGAATGATTTTAATTTCTGCTTAAGTATACGATATGCTGTTTATGATGATCAAAGTGATTTAAGTTTAAGAAAATATAATCACTTTCATTGCTTCAGTATAAACAGAAATTAAGAATCTATTACGAATCATTTTAAGTTACTATTTTAGTGCATTTATAAATATGGATGCTTTGAAAACAAAACGAAAATCGTTAAGAGCTTCGTTTACGGCTACCGTGAATAAGTTGAAGCAATGTTTGGCGACGAAAGTAGACGCCAAGGATGGCGATAAGCTGTACGTGTTGAATGCTCAGTTACAAGATAAATTTTTACGTTTAGATGAGATTCAAAATAATATTTCGTCATTACTTTTAGAAAATACTGAGACTGTTAATGAATACGAAGCCGATTTTGAAGCGGCAGAGGAATATAGAGATACTTTTCTTGAGATTAAATCAAAGATAGAAACGCTATTAAATAAAGATTCTGGATCTTTGTCAAGTTCTGTCGAGCGTGATTCAGTAAAATTAAATTTACCTAAATTTGAATTAAAAATGTTTTCGGGTGATCCTAAAGAATATTTAACATTTTGGAGCATTTTTTCAAAAATACATGACTCAGAAGAACTGACTGCCATAGACAAATTCCAGTATTTATACCAGTCTATGGTGCCTGATTCAAGAGCTGCTAGATTAATATCCAGTTTCCCAATAACCGCTGAAAATTATCCGAAAGCCGTCCAACAGCTAAAATTTAGATTTGGCCGTGACGATCTCCTAGTGCAAATATATGTTCGCGATCTCCTTTCACTGGTTCTGAAAAATGCAACGGCCGGTAAGAATGCCCCTGATTTAGCCACCCTCTACGATTTACTAGAGACAAAATTAAGAGCATTGGAAAGCTTAGGGCGCACAAAAGAAAAATTTGCTGACTTTCTAGAGCCATTGGTTGAGTCATGTTTGCCAGAAAAAGTTTTGCGAGCATGGGAAAGGAGTAGAATTTCAGAAAATACAGATGACGCTACTAGTCAGAGATCCCTGGAAAAACTTATGTGCTTTTTACGCCATGAAGTCGAATCAGAAGAAATGATCCGCTTAGCTCGTGATGGATTCAGCAAAGATAAGGGAAATGGTGGTATACGAAAAGATTGTCAGAAATTGGTACACAAAGATGAACCCACCGCGGCTTCGTTAATTTCAAGCACATCTGAAGCAAAACTTAGTTGTATTTTCTGCAACCGCCCTCATCTCAGTAAAGACTGTCAAAAATTATCAGATATGAGTTACGAAGACAGAAAATCACACGTTATAAGGAAAAGATGCTGTCTCGTTTGCCTCAAGCCTGGACACATTGCAAGAAAGTGTCACAGTAATGTGAGATGTTTAATTTGCCAACGGAGACATTATGTATTACTATGTCCAGAACTACACAAGGGAAAAGAAAATGTTTCGTCTAAGAACAGTACGACCGATGATGAGAAGAAATCTACAGAAACATTGCTAACAAATCTTCCCTCTGAACACGAAATATATCTTAAAACCATCATGATCAAACTACGAAATAAAGATAAGGAATTATGTGTTCGAGCATTGTTGGACGATGGATCACAACGATCTTATATCGAAAAGAATTTAGCTGCAGAACTAAACCTTTCTCCCTCTGGAAGAGAAATATTTTCTCAAGGATTGTTTGGAGGAGTAATTTCTCCTGCTTCTGAGCATAAAAGATACATCGTAAACGTAGAAAGCTTAAATCGTAAATATTCAACTCCATTGTCTCTTCTCGAGCAACCAAGGATATGCTCAGCCTTGCCAAGAATCCATGATAGTAAATTGCTTTCTGAGCTTGCTTCCCGAGGAATAAAACTAACAGATGTCGGAAGAGATTCACCACCCATACGAGTTCTGCTGGGAGCTGATATACTCGGAAGCATTTTGACTGGGAGAATAGAGGTATTATCTTCAGGTGTATCTGCAGTTGAGACCTTGTTGGGTTGGACAATTCTAGGACTGGGAAAGAAAAAGCAAATTGTTAACCTAGTCACATTAAGCTTTCAAAATATGGAGATGCCTAAAATGTGGGACTTAGAAGTTTTGGGTATCACAGATCCAATAGAGAAGAAAAATGAAAGCCTCCTTGAAGAAGAAACATTGACTCATTTTAAGGAAACAATTAGGATCTGTGAAGATCAAAGATATGAAGTAGCTTTACCATGGTTAGCCGGACATCCTGCTCTATATAATAAATGCGATGCAGCAGAATCCAGACTTCGTACAGCAACTAAGCGTTTGATAAACGAAAATTGCTTTGAAGCCTACGATAACGTATTCAAACAGTGGGAATCAGAAGGCATTATAGAAGCTGTTCCAATGGATGAAATAGCCAAGGAAGCCCATTACCTTCCTCATAGACCCGTCATTAAGCCCTCAAGCAATACCACAAAGGTTCGCCCAGTATTCGACGGTTCGTTCAAGAAACCGGGATTTTCCTCCTTGAATGAATGTTTAAGTGTGGGACCAAGTCTTATACAAAAAATACCGCCTCTACTGCTGAGATTTCGTTCTGGTGCCATAGGTGTAATTGCAGATATAAAACAAGCATTTCTACAAATACGTTTGAGACCTGTAGACAGAGATGCCCTAAGATTTTTATGGTGGGAGAACACTGAATGCTCAAAAATAAGAATTTATCGTCATTGTCGAGTAGTCTTCGGTGTTTCCTCTAGCCCTTTTCTGCTAAATGCCACTATAAGTTACCACCTAGAACGAGAAAAATTCCAGACAGAGAGCCTCAGGAAGACAATTGGTCATTTACGGGAAGGATTCTACGTGGACAATTTGGTGACGAGTGTTAACGACGCTAAAGAATTGGAACAACTGAAATCTCAATCCATAGAAATAATGAAAGAATGTGCTTTTGAATTGCGCTGTTGGGCTTCTAATGACTCTAAGGAAGATCAAAATGCACAAATGGTACTTGGTCTGAATTGGGATGTGATCAGAGACGAACTTTTTTGCAAGTTACCATCAAATTTAGATTGTACTCAAGATAAACCAGTTACAAAAAGGGTACTTCTATCTGTAATCAACAGCATTTACGACCCGATTGGCTTTACTACTCCGGCTTTATTGTTACCAAAGTTGCTTATGCAAGAAGCTTGGAGAGGAAAAGTAGGGTGGGACGAAGTGTTAACCTCAGAACTTGAGCATAAATACAGAGAATGGGAGAAAACCATGCATCTGATACCTAAATGTACAATACCTCGAAGATTGTTTCCTGAAAAATATGATGATTTCTCACTGCACATCTTCACAGATGCTTCTGCCTACGCTTACGCCACATGCGCTTTTGTACGAAGTGAATTACAAGGTCAAGTTACAGTCAAGCTCATAGCAGCTAAAGCTCGACTTGCTCCAATGAAAAAATCCACAATCCCACGACTTGAATTGTTGGGAGCAGCGTTAGGTGCTCGATTAGCAGAAACTGTACATTCTATCCTACCAACAGTTTCTAAAACCTACTTTTGGACCGATTCAATGGTAGTTTTAAGTTGGATTAAGAAAAAAGAGCCGTGGAACACATTCGTGGGAAATAGAGTAAAGGAGATCAGGGATTTAACCAATTTAGATGACTGGAGACATGTACCTGGAGAGGTGAACCCTGCTGATCTGGCTACACGATGCTGCGATTGGTCGGACCTCCTGCAAAGCCAATGGTGGGAGGGTCCAAGTTGGCTGTATAAAGTAGAAGAATCTTGGCCATGTTCTGAGGTACCAGAGATTCCGGACGAAGCCTTTCTAGAGCGGCGTAAGACAGTTGTGACAAATTTAATCACAGGAAACGAAGAGAGATTTGGAGATAGATTCCTGTACTTTTCAAGCTATACAAAGGTTCTAAGAATGACAGCTTATGTTCTCAGATTCTGCAACAATATTAAGAAAAACTCTCCTAAGTTAGTCAATTCCCTTTCATGTGAAGAGATTGAAAAGGCAGAAGAGACTCTGATAAAAATCATGCAGTCAGAATGGCCCTCTGAAATACGTGAAAGGTATAGGGATACTATACAGTTTTTCGAAGAAAATGGCATACTGAAAGTTCAAACAAGACTAATTCTCAGTCAAGATCCAGAGGACTTTACGCATCCAACAGTTCTACCACACCACCCTCTTCTGGAAAGACTGGTTTTGCATATTCATAGATCCTTAATGCATGCTGGGGTATTAACGACCTTAGCTCATTTAAGAGATAAATTCTGGATTCCCAAGGGTCGGAGAGTTATAAGAGCAATTTTACGACAGTGCATAAAATGCAAAAGGCTAACAGCTGGGAAAGTTAATCCAGATCCAGCTCCTTTACCTCCGGACAGAATACACAGAGTTGCAGCCTTTCAAATAACTGGCGCGGATCTGGCCGGTCCGCTTTCCTTACGTGGTGGAAGCAAAGCGTGGATAGTTCTATTCACGTGTGCGGTATACCGAGCAGTCCATCTGGAACTGGTTTCATCTCTTTCTACCGAATCGTTTATGCAAGCTTTGAGAAGATTCTGGGCTAGAAGAGGAAGAGGTTCAACGTTATACACAGATAATGGTACGAATTTTGTGGGAGCAGCAAATGCCTTGAAATCTTTGGATTGGGACTTCATTCAAACTGAGTGTTCTTTAATGAAAATAAAATGGATGTTTAGCCCCCCTTCCGCCCCATGGTACGGTGGATTTTGGGAAAGGATGGTCCGCAGTATTAAAGAACTTCTCCGAAAATGTTTGGGCAAAGCTTGCGTAACATATGAAGAAATGTTGACTTTACTCTACGATTGTGAGGCTACAATAAATGGGCGACCACTAACCTATATGTCAGACGATCCCAAAGAGCTTAAACCACTTACACCAGCTCATTTCATCCAAGATATAAAAGAAAGAGAAACATTTGATTTGGATCTGATAGATTCTCAGCATATATTGAAAAGGGTGCGTTACCTTCATACCCTACGATCAAATTTACGCAAACGTTTCTACAAAGAATACCTAGGAGAGTTAGTAAGAAGTCCTAAAGTAGCTTCAAGAAGAAAGATGATTTCTCCGGGAGAAATTGTCATAGTTGAATCAAAGAACCCAAACCGAATGAATTGGCCTTTGGCTCAAGTGATCGAATTGTTTCCTGGGAAGGACGGTGTGGAACGTGTGGCCAAGTTGCGCCTAGCCAGTGGTGAAATCATACGACCGCTTCAACGAATTTATCCTCTGGAGCTTAGTGCTAGTGATCATATCAGCAAGGACCACCAAGGAACTGAATTTTCTGCACAAAACCCGGGTCCTACTGCAGTTGATGTTCTCGAAGAAGGAAAGAAATCTCGATATGGCCGTCCATTAATTCCTGTAAAAAGACTGAATTTGTGAACTGGTCTAATCTTTACTTTTATAATCTCATGTATACGATTGTTTATTTATTTTTTTTATCTAAATGTGTTATAATTTTGCTTGTGTTTTGTATTGCTTTAAAGTGTTTGCATGCAATACAAAAGGTGGGAGAATGTTGCCACTCATCTTGTATTTCCCACTTCCTGTTGCCTTTCTAATTAATTAAATTGTTATTGAGTTAAAGGAACTGGCAACCAAGAAAAATTGTGATTAAGCATTCCATCCATATTTATGTAGCTGATAGTTCCGTTTTCCTGATGTTAAATAAAAAGTGTTTTTTATAAGTTCAGAAAGTCTTCAGTCATAACAACTATGCATGATAATTACTAATTATAAACTTCAGATTCTGTATTTTTTCTCCTTCATTCACAGAGCATATTTATAAGTAATTATTTATACATAGCAACTGCGTTTCATAAGTATAAATTTTTATATCGCTTATTATATTTTATTATATTTATAGCATTTATTTTATAATTTTTATACCGTTTATTATATTGTATTATGTTTCTATCGTTTATTAGGTTGTATTACATTCCTAGCATTGTCCTAACGATTTGAATATATTTAATGCTAACTCTTATCTACTTTGTAGTTACATTTTGAAATTTTTTAACTAATTAAAAATAATTTGATATAAATTTTAAAAATCTTTTATAACCTTTTATCTTCCTATAATCTCATCAAAATTATTTTGAAATACCTTTAGAAATTTCTACAACATCCATATTGGACTCTCTAAAATAATTTTCTTAAATAAACAAGTTATATTATAACGATGCATGGTTTTTATAAATTATCCGAATGTTTCTTGTAATTTACGATTCTTTAACATGCATCTTGAATTCTTGTATATGCATAATAATTCCTAAATATACATTTTCAATTAAGCATAATATATTTATCTTTGCTCAGTCTGCGATTTCTGTTCTATATTGGATAAAGTTTTTTGAAAAGCTGTTTGATCTCTTTCGCTTAAAGGAATTAGGTGTCGTTCTTATGTAGATGGACTTTGAATTTAATTTTTTTTTAAATGTCTATGAAAGATATGATGGAAAAATGATAAATTTAATATGTAAACTTACTGCGATAACTTAATTGGAATTATTAGTGTTTTTTAAATTGAATATTTTTTCGACTCTTGTTATCAATCACTTCATATTGAATTCATAGTTAAATGAGTTCTTTTGCGTATGAAAGTTACTTCTCTTTCTCAAATTTTACATTATAAGGGCAAAAAATCAACATTTTTAGATAACACAATTTTTTAAAAATATTTAAGTGAGCGGTAGTTTGGATATACAAATTTATTTCATAAAATACAGTTTTTAAATTGGAACAGGATTATTTATACGTGTGTAATTTAACAAAATAGTGTGCCCTAGAAATTTTTATATGAATTATGATAACTTTGTAATTATTTGGATATCGATAAATGTCATAATATATCTTTGGATATTCGAAAAACTTTCTTTTTTCATTGAAATCCTTTTCTGTATGTTGATGTGCAATTTTCAGCAAATCTAGCTGTTTCATATCTACTCAGTTTTCATCAAGAAGAATATGTCTTTTACAGGATCTTTACAGCCGATTATATCCATCATCCGATTAGAATAAAATTACTCTAATCGATTATATCATCCGATTACAGTAGTACAAAATTGACTTTGAATGAATTAGTGAGATTAGCTCCATTTTGTTCTAAAACTCTAAGAAACTTTCTTACTAAAAGTCGAGATAAAAAGAATTTTTACTTAAGCGTAATGCAATAATTAATAAAAATTGTAAAGAATGAGGTTAAAGAGGTAAACAGGTTGTCGATATTAACAGTTATCGATATTTTATTAGGTTGTTCGGAAAGTAATTTCGTTTTTTCCCGACAGAGGATTTAATTGTATTTTTCGCACCCAATTTCATACTTAAACCGAAAAATCATTTTATGTTTTAAGAGCTGATATAGCAAGGCTTGAGTGTGAAAAAGTGCAGCTGATTCTTCGCAGTAGTTTTTGGATGGTGCCCTTTTAAATATGGAGAGCAATAAACAGCATTTTCGTCATTTTTTTCTTTTTTGCTATATAAAAGGTAAAAATGCTGTTCAAGCCAGAAATAAATTAGCCAATATGTGTGGAGAAGATGTGTTAACAGTACATCAGTAACAGAACTGATTTGCAAAATTTTTCCTTCAAATGAGGAGGCCAAAAACCACCTCGATCAGTTTTTTTTACAGCAAACACCAAAACTTTTATGAGCGTGTAATCATGTTACTACAAAAAATATGGCAAAAGGTATTAGACCAGAATGGCAATTTTATAATTTAATAAATAATTTATTCATTAAACGAAAATTTCTTTTCATTTTGACAAAAAAATACGAAATGACTTTCCGAACAACCCAATAGGTAATCTGCTTCGAGGTTTTTAATATCTTTTGTTCTATTTCCATAATTATCTAGTTTGAAGATCATTTTATTAAACACTATATGCAACCCTTCCAATATTCATGTTTTATTTTTAACCTAGTACGCCATAAATATTTTTTATTTTATTTCAGTTATATCACTTTCATATACACTCATATCCTTGATTCAACCAAATTGTCTAATAATATTAAAGCCAAGTAATTTTAATTGCCTCATCTACTTTCTGATTATTATGTACATGAACTTTTTCTAATGTAGACCAGTCTTATAACACTATACGACATTAAAGACAAATATTCGGACCATCCATTTTCTAAATTTCATGACATTATAACTCCACTACTTTATTTGTCTTGTAAACTACTTTGTAAACAAATATTAAATAGAATCCTTCTGCAGCTTTTTACAATAAAAGAAAATCACGGGATTAAATACTTGATGAAACAATGAAAACGATTTAAATTTCAAAACAATAATATAATCTATTGGTTGAAATTAAGCTAAATATATTAAGAAATTCTAAAAATTTCGGCAAAATTTGTTCAATTATTTTCTATTATTAGAAATACATTAAAAAATTTTTTAATGAGGTAGAAATCCTTTCTGAGGAATAATATTTCTATTTATTGCTTAAAAACATCAAGTTAAGTTTATTTTTGTGTATTTTTCTAATTAAATTTTCAGAAAACTCATTCTGTAGGGCACATTTCCTCCCTTCAAGTTACCTATAGGCTATATTTAGCTGCCGTAAATCAAGTTATATGATTTGATGAGTGCCAACATACACACCTTCGTTATTAGTTAAGATGAAAAAATAATGGTTGGAATACATTTGACAATATTTTTTTCCTATTCAGTAATGCAGATTTTTGCATTTAGTTTATCAACTATTTGAATTAATTCCTGTCTATAATTAAGAATATGTTATTGTTAAAGAAGCCATATTTTAAAGATATCTGAAGTAAGTTAAAAAGCAGGTATATTTACCAACCATATTTTTTTCATTAAAACTACATAGCTTACCTTTTAAATTCTTTAAAAAATTTTTAATTTACTAGTAAATTATCTTTATGCTGATTAACTAATTAACTTCACGGTAGGAATATCAAGAAAAGTAAGGAA
Source organism: Argiope trifasciata (assembly GCA_026543055.1). Lineage (NCBI taxonomy): Eukaryota > Metazoa > Arthropoda > Arachnida > Araneae > Araneidae > Argiope > Argiope trifasciata. Next base: position 406,993 of record JAPMOQ010026930.1, on the reverse strand, counting down.
ATATTTAGTAAGTCATTAGAAATTCTCATTAAGATCATTGATCTTTATCTGCGGTGTTGAAAACTTTTTCCGCCTCTTTCCTGTTGTGAAGCATTCCAGAGAGTAGTGGCCTGTGCTTCGTGGGGGTATGATGCCTTTAAAAAAAAACACGGCGGAATTTAACAAGTAAAACAAAACAAGAACAAGGAAAATAAACGATGGCAAAAATAATTTTTAGTGCTGATCTTGAATTAGCTGGAAAATGAGTGAGAATGGTTTATCACATTTTTAAATAATGCTGGTATGCATGTAGCAGCTAAGTTTCTTCACATTTATAAATATCAATCAAACGTAGTTTTTCTTTGTTATCAATAACTAAATTATTTTCCATCTGTATTTTATTACTGCATCGTCATCTACTATGTTATGTTAACGAGTGAATACAGAATTTGTGTTTTCTTCATACATTTTATCCCCCTGCATATTATTATCCCATATGATTTTTTTAAAAAAATTTCAAAGTTAAAAATCTTTGTAAACGGTTTCATTTTATTGTCATTTCTTACATGCTTATGAATTCTGTACGTAGTTATTTTTGTTTTTTTCTGCTGCATATATTTTGGTGTTTAATAAACTTCCCGTTACATGCCTATCAAACCATTTAGTGACCAGAGTGGTTACGGATGCGGGGGTATGATATGGCATTCTGTTGCAATATTTTATTATGAATTAATTTGTTATGCAGAGTCTTTGATTTTAGAAGAAAAAAATATTTCTAGGAATCAATCCAAGTTTTTTACGCTGCGTGTATGGTATTTATGCTGTTTTCCCTTAAATTTCAAAAGAGCAGGAAGAATATTATGATGATATGTGGCATACGAAAATATGAGAATGCATTAAATGTTTGTTCAGCTTGTGTTGCTTCCTGATGTGAAATATGCTGCTTCATACAAAAGAGCAGAACAATGGAAAATAAATATAACGACTTGTCTTTGCTGATTCGGTTATTAACTGTCGTGGCTGGTTTAATTTTCTTTTTAACGGTAATAAAATTCATAGCTATCAATTAAGAAGATTTTAATTTGCTACTTAAACACTGAATGAATTTTATATATTTTTCTTGGCTTCGCTAACGTCTACTTTGTTTTTGATTTGCTGTTATTTGTCATTTCAGTCCGGGTCATTCATGGTGGAACCATTTATGTACTTAATATTTAATATGAAAACGTTAAGTAGCTTTAGAAATAGTTCATTTTATTGTTTTCGATCTAATAACAATATATAAACAATGGAAAGATGTGCTACGAAGATTGAATTAAAATAACTTTGAGATAAAGTATGTTTTAATTAAATACAATAATTAACAGATTTTAAATAGAAATGATCTAGTTAAATTATATGTATTCATAAATAATGAATTGGCAAAATAAACAAAATTTGATGTGAGTGATGGGCATTAATGATGAGTTTGTTATTTTTGATGTTAAACACAATGAAGAATCATTATTCTACTAATTTTCTAGGATCTACTGTTACGGTTTTTTCTGTATGTTCTGTAGGCGTCATCGAAGTATTGAAGACTGTCTATACGAAATGTGCATAATATCTATTGTAAAAAAAGTTTTCATTTCACTGAAAAAGTATTTTGGAAGAATATTTTAAAAAATAGGAATGTAGTGAGTTGATGGAATATCGATGTTAATTGTGAATACAAAATATAATCATCATTCCTATAAATATATCGCTTAATTGTAAAGTAATAAATACGGTGACGATTAATATGTTGAGGTTACAAAGGAACTTGCCTACAGTTACGAGTATTTTAAGAATTTCTTTCTTTTTTGGTAACAAACAATAAAAGTTAAAAATAGCGAACAATAGTAGTTGAATTTTTTTACTGTGACTTATTAAAGAATTCAATAATCTGATGCAAATGCAGAAAAATAAACTTATCTTGAAACCACAATTTAAATATGGAACCTGCAATCGTAATAGGAAATCTCTACACGAATCGGAACAAACTACTCCAACTAATGCAGCTCAAAATTAAATAAAAATTGACTAATGCTCGTAACAGAATGACGTATGTAGAAGGATTGTAAAGTTTTTGACTCCATATTGAGCCGTTGAGGTATAATGAGGAAGCTACATTAAGAATTTCATTACTACCCAATGGCTATTTAATTCTTTTAATACTGCCTTTATTTTCTTTCTCTTTCTTTTCTTATCTTCTGTTCCCCCATTTAAACAGTTACAAAGGTTTTATTTTAAAAATAGCTTTACTCGAAAGAATGTCGACCTTTGTTATATTATTTCAGTTTTGATCACTCTTTGTGCAGGTAATCAGTTATTCAGATAAATAAATAGTTACTTTTACAGGAAAAATATTTATGAGGTAAATTTTTTAATTTATTCTTTGAAGTTGACTTTAACCATTAAAATGGACAAAAAAATATTTAGTTTTGATTTTTTAAAAGAGATCAATCTCTCCTCCCATGAATGGGTAGGTGGGTGGCGAAAGCTGGGGTATTTTACCTTTGACAAACGAATGAACAGATGAATTGACAATTTTACTCTTGTAAATTACCTTTTTACAATGTTTAATGTTCGCTAGTGTAAAGTAGTTTTTCTCGAAATGCGTGCTATTATGAGTTGTGACCATGCATTATACTATTTAATAACGACGATGTTACGATTCTTTTACTGATTACTTATTAAAATAGCTACATCATTTCTCTACTAAATTTTAATGGTGCATTTTTATGTATTTAATTTCCATAAAAGAAAGAAAAAATAAAATGAACTGAATTAGAAAACTAAACTAAACTTTATTGTTATACATCTAAATTAGAAAAGATTTAAATTTTATGTCTCTTGAATTTGAGTTATTATAAATATTGATTTGCAACATATTTTCCTGTAAAGGTTTTAATTTTTAGTAAGTGTTTATATAATTTAGTCTGTTTATATATACCTAAATATTTTTTAGCAATAAAATGTGAGCATTAAATCCGTCAGCTGTTGTTATATGTTTGTAGAAAATATTTTCTAGTAGTTAAAAGCCATTTTTCAATTAACTCGGTAAATACAAGTTATGGTATTTGTTTCTTTTTATTAACTAATCCTCCCCAAAACAGTTAATTTTCATATTACAAAATCACTTTTTAGTATGAGAGTTAACTGTTTTTGATTTTAGTAGAACAAATAATAATAACAATTGGATTTGTTCAATATCCCTAAGCATCCTTTAAATTTTAATATAACATTTTATTATGAATTATAACATTAGTTATTGTAATCTGCAAAATTATATTTTAAAAAGTGTGTCATGCCAAGTTAAATATATTTTTAAGAACATTGTTATGTTCCTTAATAATATCAGATCATTACTTGTTTGCGCATAATTTTCATGGCACTTACGTTTATTTTATAAGAAAATGCTGACACTTAGTTTCTGCTGCTTACATTAAAAAGACATACAGTGAGCAAAAAAGTATTTGCACACCTGGTAAATTTGTTGTAGGCAATTGTTTGCAATTCAAGACCACTCGCCAGGACTACTCCACAGCTCGTTCTTGCAGATTGCCGGAGTACCCGCCCGTGTTGGGCTACCTCCGCTCATGGCGTGAAAAATTAAGAAAGCTTTGCTGTTATTAGCTTTCTTGAACTGGTGAGCAACCTGGGTGTTTATTGCTCGAAAGAGTAGCTGGGACTGAGCCCTTTTGGAGTAAGAAGTAATGGGTACGGGGGGGGGGGTAGAGTGGCGGCGACCAATGAGAGGCTCAGGATAAGGTAATGTGTCATGGCGTCCAATCAGCGTTGTGCGTTATTGTCGGTGGAGAGTGGTGTCAGCTCCAGCTGGAGTCTAGGGTGGAGGTGAGGGAGCTCTGCACAGAAAGCTATCCCATTGGCTGCTTGATTTGGGTTCGTTTTTACACTGTACAACACATGAGCTTACGACTTGTGAATTTAGTAAATCATTTGATTTCAGGTATGTGCAAGGACAGACATATTGGAGAAGGGAATATATTGTAATAAGTTACTGATAGTTTAGGTTCATAACAAGAGGACGTTTAACTTTAGGGTCTGGGAAGTAGTTATCTATTTGATTCAGAGCTTCATTTTCGTGGGAGTCAAGATTTTTGTAGGAATTAGTAGCAAGTGTTTTGATGACTTCTTTAAGGGAGGGGTAGTTTAGTGCTCTCCTTATGTCGGTGTTTGTCATATACCAGGTTAATGTTCCAGGTTAATACCAGGTTAACAATGTTCCTTATTGTTCTATTGTATTGAACTTCAATTAATTTTAAATTATAGTTAGCTGCATGACCCCATACAGGGCACGCATAAGTAAGTACTGGTCGCAAGTAGGCAGTAAAAATAAGTAACTTAGCATCCCTATTCATTTTCGAATTCCGGGCAATTAGGAGGGAAAATTTATGCGCTGTGCCTCGGAATTTATTTCTAATATTTAAGAGATGGGGTCTATACGTTAGTTTCCCGTCGAGGGTTACACCTAGGTATTTACTTTCCTGAGACCAGGGAATTTTATGGGAATTAATTTCAACTTCAGGGAACCTTGGATTATTCGTGCCTTTGTGGAAGAGAACAGCTTCTGTCTTTGCAGGGTTAATTTCTATTTTCCACATATTGAGCCATTCACAAATCATTTTGACTACTCCACAGCTTGAGAGTGCTGGCCTTAAATAGTTTCCGAGAGGCGGGGTGGAAGCTTTTGAGCCAATCAGGGCGTATCTCAATTTCTAATGGACAAATAGGCAAAATTCTTGAAGTTTCGGGTATTACCCATTTACCGCCAAACTAGTCGCCAAGTGATCGGTAAATTTGTCGTCACTCTTTACTATCATTGATGCGACATCCGACAGCATCCAATACAGATGGCCGTAAACCATTCTTTTCTATGATGACACTATACATGCTAGGGAGGAAAATTGCAGGTTTGTACCAGTAAATTATCGCAGGAAAATCATTGTTACAGCATTATCCAACAAAATAAAAATAATTTTTCAGTGCAACAAATTGTATTTTCACACATTTTTCTCTCACCTTTAATATATTTTTAAAAATATTTTTGAGTACATTATGAAAATATTATTCTTTGTTTTAAGTTATTAGATTCATACTTATTCGCACTACGGCGAAATATTATTTGTTTGTACGTTATTGTTTCTATAATTAAAATATTTAAAAATAATATGAAAACAGACAAATTAAATTTCAAATATCATGTTATGATGTTTGAACTAGAGATACGGATATGTTATTTAACTATAAGATATACCCAAATGAAAAAGAAATTTTTGCTGTAGTGGCATTGAATCTAATCACCGAGCATTAATATATTTAACAAAAGAAAAGAATCGCGTTATCCCGTGTATCCATATTCTTAAAAAAGACATTATTTAATGAAAGGCAGAAAAGTGATTATCAACTAATCCAATGGTTGAAAAGGAGAGAAATAGTTCACACCCAGCGTTTATCGATGCTTAAACAAGTTATTAAAAGAAACGCAGAAGCAAATTTCCGAAAAACAAAACAGTGCTACTGTAGGGCGCAGCAAGAACGCTCTGCCATTATGTCCATGAACAATCTGAACTTGCTAATAAAATTTCAATAGGAAGTGCCTGAAAATAAACCGCTCAGCCACAATATTTCCCCCTGAAACTCCAATATTTTTAGACCTTTGAAATATGAATGAATCACTTGTGACAAGGAGGTATAGGTAAACGTGGGAAACTTGATTCCTCTGTAATTTCTGAATTCTTATATATAATTCGTTTATTCTCTCCTTAATACAAATTTACTATAGTGCAATTGGCATCTTTCAAATAAATTTATAAATATTCTGCAATTAAAATATTATTTATACACTGATGGAAAAAAAATCCCAACACTAGGAAGGAGCTGTGCTACATAAACGAAATTTGGTAGGCGTGTTTATACATCTGAAAGATGACGTCGATTCAAATTTCGAGCTACGCGCGTAAGTGTGGCGCTAGTAGCGACACTATGAACATGCAAATGAGGTTTGCTTTAAATAAGCGCTGTAAGGTTCGTGCTCGTTATTTACAGTTGAGATTCGACCTAGTGGGTTAATGTTAGTCAAGGATGCGTCTGAGAAGACGAAGAAGCCATTATCAACAGCTCACTGAGTTTAAACGAGGTCGTGTTGTAGGGCTACGAGAAGGTGGGTTTTCTTTCCACGATATTGCTGAAAGACTTGGCAGGAATGTATCCACTGTGCATGAGTATTGGCGGCAGTGGCCAAGAGAAGGTACTGCCTCAAGAAGACCAGGTTCCGGGCGGCCACGTGGTACTGCTGAGAGGGAAGACCGTCGTATTCGGCGTATGGCTGTGGCTATTCGTACTGCGTCTTCAGCTGAAATTCGAGCTGCAGTTGGCACCACGGTGACACAACGAACTGTTACAAATCAGTTACTTCAAGGACGGCTCCGAGCCAGACGCCCTGTACAGTGCATTCCACTGACTCCAAACCACTGCCGTTTGCGACGTGAGTGGTGTCAAGCTAGAGCTCATTGGAGGACGGAGTGGAGATCTATTGTGTTTTCTGAAGAAAGCCGGTTCTGCCTTGGTCGCAGTGAAAGCCGTTTGTTGGTTAGAAGGAGGCCAGGTGAACGCCTGCTAGTGACCTGTATGTGGCCTAGACACACAGGGCCTACTTCTGGAGTTATGGTTTGGGGAGCAATTTCGTATGACAGCAGGAGCACTCTCGTAGTTATTCCACGCACCCTGACTGTAAATTTGCACGTCAGTCTAGTGATACAACCTGTTCTGTTGCCATTCATGAACAGCATTCAAGTGTTTTCCAACAGGATAACGCTCGCCCTCATACCGCTGTTGTAACCCAACATGCTCTGCAGAGTGTCGACATGTTGCCTTGGCCTTCTAGATCACCAGATCTTTCTCCAATCGAGCACGTATAGGACATCATTGGACAACTCCAGCGTCATCCACAACCAGCATTAACCGTCCCTGCATTGACCGCCCAAGTGCAACAGGCATGGAACTCCATCCCACAAACTGATATCCGACACCTGTACGACACAATGCATGCACGTTTGCATGCTTGCATTCAAAATTCTGGCGGTTACACCGGTTACTAATGTACCAACATTTCACATTTGAAATGGCTCTAACTGTGATCTTGAAACTTTAATCAATTAAATACTTTACCTAGACAAATGTATTTCTAAAATTTCATTACTGTTCAATAATTTTTTCTTGGTGTTGGGATTTTTTTCCCATCAGTGTATATAATTAGTGCCCATTACTTCTATGCATATTTTACGTCAAAGTGGGTTAAAACTTTATCTATAAATGAAAAAAATCAATCATTCATAAATGATGTTGTAAAAGATTTTTGTAGGTTTGTCAGATAAAAACGACTAATGGTGTCTATTTGAAATCTAAATGTTTTCAATTAAAAGACAAACTGGCATGTGTAACAATTTAATTTTTAAAAATTGACCTCAACGTCTTAAAAGTGTTTTAATTGAATCAAATTAATCTCTTACAATAAAAACAAATTAGCCAGTAGTACATTAAATAATCCTTTGTTTCTTATAATGACTTCTTTATTTTTGAATTTTTTTTAAATGCTATTCAGCAAAAGTAATGATACAATCAAAAATTAACACTCTAAATTGAGGAAAATCACTAAAAAGTTAACTTTTTAAAGAAAATTCAATTCCTATAAGGTATAAACTTGTCTTCTTTAAAAATCTTATAATCATAAATTTCGAATGATAAGTTTTTTTATTTGTTAAGTTAAATTACTTTTAAACGCTATTGCTTATCTCTTTATTGCATATACGTGCAGGAACTAAAAGCACAATGTTAAAACGTGAGCAGCAACCATCTAATCTTATAGATAATGAGCTGAATCACCGACCATGATCTACCAATTATGTTTAATCAAGACAGATTTCAGAAACGTGTAGCAAATACCCTAAATACGAGATTAATCTGGTTCTCACAGTTGTTTCGTTAAAGCACGTTATACAGGGATGGATATAAAAAAAAGTTAAACATGGTGAAAGTGGGAATATTATTGATGTAATAGATGATTGCAGAAATTCTTTTACGATCTATTTGATTACATTAAAAAGTGATTTTTAGATAATATATACTAAAGATGAATATTATCTTCGTTATTCTGAATGGTATGCTTCCTTCGATTTACAAGCTTGTCAAATAAATTTTTGAAGAATAATCTTATCTTTCCTACAAAGAAATTGTCAATTCATTTTAGGCAACTTTTTCAGGTTTTAAATTTTAGCCATTTAAACTACACCTATCCCCCGATTTACACGGCACTCGGTTTACACGATTTCACTTTTACACGGTTTTTAAATTTGCACCGACCCGGAACGCACCACCGGATTTGCACCATACCAATCAGGAATAAAAGATTGAGAGTCTACGAAAGTGATAACAGTAACTAAATTTCTGATTAAATTTTTTAATTTATATTTCTCGTTTCTATATGTAAAATGAATTACATAAATATACCTTATATTTTTGTTATTTTATAAATAGACAGTTATTTTTATGTTTTAAAGATATATTTAGTTTTATTTTACATTGAAATAAATGACTGAATTATGCACATTTTAGTTTGTTTTCGATTTACACGGTTTTACGTATAAGAATCAACGATTTCGATTTACACGGTTTTCTAAGGAACCTATCTTCAGTGTAAATCAGGGTATAGGTGTATTTTGCAAAAATTAAAACAGATGATAATCAATTGGCAGCTGATCCAGAAAATATGGTGGATGTTGAAAAATTTCCCGTGTTACCTTTTAATATTTTCTCTATGTTTATTGTGCAACGTGTGATGCGACTTTGTTGTGGAAGAAGATTACACTTTTTTAATTGCTTGAAGCGAACGTTTTTCTCAAATACTGAAATTTGGCTGCATCGAATATAGAGAGCAGTTCACACTAAATGTCTGATATGTTTGTTTTATCACACTTAAGTAGCTCGAAATGAATAATTACAATGATACCCAATTAAATTGTCGAATTGTAGCAGCCCTGAACTGAGGAGTGGTAGTGAATTGGACGGTGGTGAGTTGTCGGAGTCGCCGATAGAATTCCGAAGCAACGGTGGATTGCTGAATTGCTGTATGTCATATCTGATCGTCGTCGGGTCTTGTGTCGTTGTCTGTTATGTCTTGAACAGAGAAGTCGCGGATTGAAGTAGTGAGTTAGCAGCTAAAGCGATAAAACACAGTGTAGATCAGCTGTCTGGAGAGACCGTAGAGCAAGGCACCAAAGATCCCCTCTCCTGCTTAATTCTGTCCGACCACTTTATGTGCTGTGGACTTTGTTACTACTTGTGTACAACTGTCATTGTTGTGTGCTGCTGTGTGTTCGTCTCGGCTGTAAATAATTGTCATCTTTGTACTGTTCTTCTTCGTATAAGTACATGTCGTCGTTGTTTTTATACTGAAGTCTGCTGATTGTGCTTTCCACATCATACACCCACTACACATAAACGAACCCGATGTAGGTGAAATCCTTTACAATATATATCGATTTAGTTGATAGAAACTACAAAGCAATTAATTTCAAATTATTATCGTAGGAAAATTTTGGGAAATCTGTTATTTGCGAGTACTTGCATATTAGTAACTAGGTGTGATATTTGGTTAATTTTAAGTTTAGCAGTTTACTTTTATATAGATTCTTGCATTATGGATATTGTACTTCGTAATTAAATGGTAATATCCATCCTACAAACATTATGCTAGAATTGAATAATAAAATATTGCTTGGTGATAATACATGACAGATACCGGAAAGAAACTGTTATCGGTACTTTAATATTGTAAACAATCTACTAATTTACGTGTTACGAAATATACTGTATCCCCGTTTTCAGTAATTTTTTTTCAAAGTCTTAAAAGCTTTGTTAATATTCGCCGTAATCGAGATCCTTCTGTGAATTCGTATGTATAATGTTAAATCATATCTACATTCATTTATTTCATGCATCGCTTGCGCACAGAGGCCATTTCCGCCAAAATTTCAAAGTAAAAATTGTTTGTTTTAGCCTGTGAAGCTATCGCAGCATTTCAGCATTACTCTTTTCAAAAGATCCACTCAATAAGCTGTAAACTTCCTTTAAAGTTAATAATTCATCCATCAATTAAGTGTTAACTTGTGTTTTGTCCTTAGATAAAAAACAATTTTGTTTATTTGATAAATTTTTTATAAAATGCTTGATAATCCAAAAATAAACAAAAAAACGTATAGAATTTATTAAATAAACTTCGTGATAAATGCCAAACTTGACAATTACCTTATTGTTTCGGTCATCAGTGTTATGTGTTTCCTCTTCACAAACAAGGAAATCTCTTTTATCTTTCCCATTCTTCTAATAAGCACATTATTTGTTTGTAATCTTCAAAATTTATAATCAGAAGTTTGTATATTAACCTTGAGCATAAGATGATGATATCAAGATGAGTGAATTTGTAGCTTTTCACCTTTCAGATAAATATACAAAGTCGAACCTTGTTACATCTCTTACCAGGAAATCCCTTAGTTCATTTAAGCTTTTATTTATCCAAATGAATTCATGTATATTTACATTTAATACGCATAATTTTATGTAAAAAAAGTCAGTTGCTCACGCAACGATTTCTGGTTTTCGTAAATCAGAGGGATCAAAATATTCTTCTTTTGTAATTTGAGGCAAAATAATATTTTTGTAGAGGCAAAATATTTTTTCTTTTCTTTTATGTTTAAAAAATGTTTTTAATTTTTATTTTCAATTCTTTTGTGCAGAAGCCTATTCTTGCTCTGGAGAATTGCAGGTTTAAATCCAAATTTCAATGAAATATCTGCAGCCATATGGTTAAATTATTTAAACCCTTTTATCACTCAGATTTTAGAATTTAAAGCGATAATGCAGATATTTTCTGTTTAATCTCAATTTAGCTATCACACCCTTCAGAGAGTATTGTTGTGCTCACAGTGTTATCAAAGGACAAATTCTACTTTTAGTTAACTTATTAGCACTAGTACATTAGACTTTTCTTTTATCTTTGATTACAATTCTGAAGTGATAAAGTTTCTTTAGTTTCAACCATATCGCCAAATAGTTTGGAAATAAGCCTTAATATGAAATGGAAGGTAGGAAAGAAAGGGGAGGTTTAACTTGCCATCTTTGATGACAATTAGAAAGTGCGAAGTTCATTCCCAAATGATTCCTAGTAATCTCATAATGGGACATTAATGCAAGTGAGTAAAAATAAATAAAGCACTGAGTATGAAGCTTTATTGTGCGAAAATTACTGTATTTATTTGAAACATATTTTTAAATGTTTAGCGCCAATCTTGATTTGGATTCTTTTTATTTAGCATGCTATATACTATTTCATCTACATGCTGACGGATGGAGATCTGCATGAATTAATGATTAGATCACATATTCTTAGTACATTCTTTTATGATTTTCAGTCATTTAAAATTCGTTTATAATGATGATGAAGGCGTATCCGCGTTACCACGAAAACGGAGCATCTGAAGGTAAGATATCTAAACACCCAAGGACGGACGTCTGACTTCTTGCTCATATGAAAGAGGTTGCTCATATGAAGATGACATTTTCATATCTTTTGCATCACTCTTTTTACCTGGGATTTCTTTCATACTCCTAACTGATAGAACACAGGATGAAGAACAATTATGCCCGAACCAGGACTCGAACCTGGGAAGCTCAGATCACGGGGAGGACGCGTTACCCCTATGTCCGGCCGCCGACTTAAAATTTGTTCATAAAATAGTGCTTAAAATTGTATATTGTTAGTTGCAAGTGGTTGATGTGACCTGAACGGAACATAAATCATAATTATTTGTAACTAACATATCACTTAATGCGTTAAGAGATAATGCATACAAATTTTGAATTCTAGAAACATATATGTTCATAAACCTTTCTTTTGCTACTTGTCATGCATCAACACAGTTATTTGATTCTGGTCAAACCTTATTTAACTTTTTTTAAAGTAGCATAGTTATTGTAACGCAGCCTTTCAAATACTTGATAATTGTTGGGCACGAAAACGTGTGTATTTGAATTTCAGGTCCCCTAAAAATTATAAGATTAATATTTGGATTCTCGTGACAGCAAAATAACAGTTCATCTTTGATAGATGAGAGATCAATCCAGCAATGTAGTACACATTAATGAGATCGCATCTCTGTTTTCAAGGAGATTTATTGATTTATAAGTGTTATTGGTAATCACCCATTGCACTGTTGCAGATTCTCTCAACAGATAGACTCATTACGAAGATTTTGCAAGAATTGTATTAAAGACTTAATGTATATTATGTAGCAAAGGCACCGCATATTGAATATCTGTGTATTTAAATATATTACAATCTGAAATACGTATTTTTCTGTTATAAGAATTACCTGCTATGCATTAAAGGGTTGAAATCAGAACATTCATTTCGATTCACTCTATGTAATTAAACTAAAATTAACTGCAAGACGAAGTTTTGATATTTGGAAATGATGTGCACTTCTCGCAACTAAATGGGCCCTGAACTCAAGATAATATATAGGATATACTTCTTTAAATGCAATAAATGTTATGTCGAAGAATTTTAGTGTTATTTAATGATTAGTCGCTTTTGGCTCTTAATGTTCGTCAACTTAATGCTCGTCACTCTTAATGCTCGTTAAAATTTTAATAATTAAATATTTTATGTAACTCTATTTTAATAGCTTCTTGATCAAAATATTTTAAAACTTCAAATTTTGATAGTCATATAATTTACTCATAACATTATAAAGGCCTTCAGCCATAACTAAATATGTATATCTCTAATTTTTATTAACACCTGTAGAATTTATGCTTTAAATTAAAGTGAAAATGATTAAACTGCAATTAAAATAATATTTTTTACTGAAACAAATAATTTTTTTAATAATACAATTACTGAAAATAGAATCACTGAGCATTTAAACCTTATATACACTAAAGAATATCGTTCTTAATTTCTGTAATATCTCAACAATTTTTGAACAAAATTTTCTCAGATTCATCAGATGAGCAGATCAATTAACAATTTTTTTATTTTAAATGCATCAAATACTACGAAAATAAACAGAATCGACTGAAATAAACGGTCGAAAACATGTAAAAAATTACTTAAAATCGCTGTATATATATATAATATAAACATAGATACAATTTAATTACAAAAGCTCACGATAAGCTAAAATTTTTTTTTATCCAATCCGTATCCGTTGAAAATAGTGGGCCGCGGTAAAGTCTAGGCTTTGGAACAGGAGGTTTTCAAGTTCGAGACTCGATTCCACCGAAGAACCGCCGTGTGAGGGGGTCTGTTGCACGTTAAATCTGTCAGGCCAAATGTCCTCCCGTTGGTGTGGCGTGGCGTGGAAAGGGGGGTGCCAGTTCAGTTGTCGAACTCGTCATCTGACCGTGGTTCAAAATTACGAGGCCCGTCCCATAATAGCCCTCGTGTTGCTTTAAACGGGACGTTAATATAACTAAACTAAACTAAACCGTTGAAAATAGTTGTCAACACTCAGAACACCATGCGTATACGTGAATTTTCAACGCCAGCTATGGAAAGCAATAAGTGAATTTTCTACTCCAGCTGGGGTAACGCTACGCAGATTAGACATTTTTAATTTCCTTTATTCTGTTTTATTTTAATTCAAAAGTACTTCAGAATGAATCCGAAAGATCGATTAATTAGCTATGTTTAATTTTATATGCATCAAACGTTAAAAAAACAAGCAGAATCGTTTGAAATAATCGGCCAAAAATATATTAAGCCTAGCCTCTTTAGTGTGGAGGAAAAAAGGGAAGCCTGACTCATTTGGCAGTAGGGAAATGGAATGATTTTTAAGTTAGTAAAGTTAGTTTTTAATAGATAATTTAAATTCTAACAAAAAATTTAAAAAAGAGGACCCCATGTGCACATTTCCGAGCACCAAGGTATGCATGTGCTAAATTTGGTAACTGTAAGTTGAACGGTCTGGCCTGTTGAGCACCAACACACATTGAGCTTTATTATAAGTAAAGATAAAGATATCAGAATTCTGTTTTATTTCTCTTAAAGCAGGCGTATGATGTGACTGCCACTTTAAAAAAATAATAATGTAAAAAGCTGTAATTTTAATGAAAATTTCAAATGTTACTAAATAATTATGTGGAAACTTTTATATACTTATTTATACTTTATTTATCAATCAAAATATCTCTCATTTTGTTGTTGTGAACACTTAAAATAACTGACAAATTTAGCTGGAATCTTTTGCGTGACGTCACTTACTGAAATCTCTGTCACATCCATTAAAAATACACGCCTAAATATTGTTATAAGCAGCGTCTTGTTGTGTAATCTGAATTACTTTCTAAATTTTTAAAAATTTTCACAAAATTCCTTTTTACGATCAGGTTGTGGGAAAGTACATAAACGCAGGCACTCAAATGTACATCTTAGACAAACAGACAGGAAAGTTCTTCGTTTTAAATAAGTGGATCGAAATTTTCATGAAATCAATAATAACCGAAAATAAGAAAAAAATATATGATTAATACTTTTGAATTGTTTTTAAATTATTCTTTTTGTGTTGGAATCAAAATATTTTACACGAATAATAGCATAGTTTCTTAAAAATTGCCGCCAACAATGAATTATTTTAATATTGCAACCACAAATGAATTGATAAAGAAGCATATGACCTTTTAAAACTCATTATATACAAGAGACAGATTCAAGATACGGAAGATAAGCAAGCCTTGAAGCAATGAAATGTTATCAGGGAAGCTTCAAAAAGTAATAATTTATACTGTCTAATCTTTACTTTGTCTAAATTACGGCCCGTTACGTAATTTTTTAAAAGCCAAATATTTTATCTCATTTCAGAAGGACATTATAAATATTTTATTGCTTTTTTTCTTAAATGTGATCTTGCGTGGTGCTGTATATGTTTCTTACTAAATAAGTAAAAAAAAAAAAAATCCTATAATGAAAATATATGGAACCTACAGTGAAACCTATAATGCTATAATGATTTGAACATTTTCCCTAGTTATTTTGGAGTTAAATGATGTCAAAATTTTTTCGAAATAATCAAGCTGCTATTTAATAACTTGGCAGTTGCGTAATTGGGTTTATATCAATTTCCGGTGTGCATATGACATATAGAGCATAATTTCACTATTTCCTGTACATTTAAAAATTGGATTTTATTTTTCCATAATCAGTCATTCACAGAAAAAGGACTCTAATCATCAAAAAGTTTGATTTTGAAATTTTAATAAAATTCTGTATTTTACAGCTTCCCAAGTAAAAAAGTCAATAAAATTTGTCTATCTGTTCAAGTATATTGGAAAAGAATAATTTAAAACACCAAAAAGACAATAGTTTAGAATTTTGCGTAGCATCTTTGTGCGCAAATTTGTAAATGCATGTAGAATTTTTTTCAAAATCTGCTAATGTAAACTGCTGTATAGCTATAACAGTTATCTAAAAGTCGTCGTTACGTTTTGAGTTGCGACATGTGGGGGCAGAGAGATAGGCAAACAACTCCATGAAGGATTCTATTCAAAATTTGATACAAATTTGAATTTTAGATACTTAAGCTGTGTATCAATTTTTATCCTTCCAGCTTTTTGCTTTGTAGTCATTTTGTTCATCCATACTCGAATTGTGAAACATAAAACTTTCTTTAAATAGATTTCCTGTAGAATTAGCTGGAAAATTTTCCAGTTTGGTGCGAAAATGTCACTTTTTTTCTGGCCCATTGAAAGCGTTTTTAATTCATAGACATAAGGCAGAATTATAGACAGATTCATAGAGAGAAAAATAGAATTCTAAAGATATGTCTTCCACACTCAGGGAGATCTGAAATACGTGTATTCTTGAACAACTTCAATTTTTTTTTACTGATTACAAATTTTCTTTTTATATACGAAGGAAAGTAAAAAATATTTGCTCTTTCAATGTAAGAATGAAATTTATAGTTTATAATTTATATTAAAAATTCAAGAAGCCATATCTCAGCAAGTAATTTAGTATCATAAAAAACATTTTTTTAATATTTGCAATAGTGAAAGTTGTGACATTTTTCAATATTACAAGAGTTTTGCGATACTTTTTTCGACAGTTATTGCGAACAAACTCCAAAACTTGCTTGATTTTTGTTTGATAGAAGTTCAAATAGTTGTTCCGAGGTGTCTATTCCGGCTCTTCTCTTGTTGTTTGTGCCAAATTTAGATTGTCTATATAAAGCAGTTTGTCCCATTAAAATGTATATGCACATATTCTTCTTTATAGACACCTTCCTGTTTTGTTAACTACTTAGTCATTTTGTAAAATAACGCTTCATTTCTATAAATTTTGTGTGTGATTAAATCTGTAGATTATATTTTTAGATCTTCATTTCTACTGTACACGCTAATCTTTCGTAATTTACTTAAATATTTCATTAATTCCTTGAAATGACAATGCATGAATATAATTTGATGACCATGCAACTTAAGATTTCAGGAAATAGCCGACTTCAGTTTATTCATCCGTGAAGTTCTAAGAAAATATTCACCACTATTTCATATAATTATGAATTCTTCATGCGTTCAAATTGGAGGATAATTGGTTGGTTGATTGGATTTTTCTGGCGCAAGAGCCATGTCTGGCCAAACTGCGCCAAGCATATGGTTTGAAATTCTACGAGATATAAAGAATCAAACATTAAAATGTCTTAAATACAGTAAAAGTGCACATATTCAGAGGATATAAAAGGTTTTCAAAAGTTTAAAATTTTCAAATAATAGTTTCAAAAATGGTTTTCGCAAAAAAAATTGTTAAAAAATTTAATGAATAAAAGGCGAGTAAGTAGCAAAAGATATAGCTAAATGCGTATGTAAAATCCAATGGTTTTTAAAAATTTAAAAATGTTTGGGTTATGTTCTTCACCCACCAAGTCCTGTTGAGTGAATAATAATTAAAAAAGTGTAATCGATACGAATTAAAATGTGAGCATTCAATTAAAAGCATTCAAATTGGAGGAAGTTTGCTGAGAAACCTAACAAATCATTGTTGATTATATACAAATTTATATGATTCTTAGATAAGACAAATATCTTAAAAATTTTGAAACGTTTTTTCAACGGGAAGTTTCGCATCTGAGTTGCATTTTATTGTTGACGGAAATATAGAATCTATATGAAACGCATAAACCGACACGAGAATTGTGTGTTTCTCCTCATGGAAATGCACTTCAGATTTCTTATTGATATTTAAAATATTTAATTACTATTTTACCTTTTAGAGACTACTCAAATCAAACAAAATTTGATAACTTCTCAAAATTAAGAAAGAAACTTCTTATTGTTATGAAACTTCGGAGCTATTGTTTTGCCGAATTGCTATAACTTTAATAAAACCAGTTTTTAAATTCGTTGATTTCGGACTGAATCACTAAAAAAAAAACCTTTTTTCAGCGGATAAATTTGGTGCTCCCTGTTAAAATGTTTCCGTGTATTCCACTGTGAAAAAACGTTATGTTAGATTAATAGGCCACTCTTTTTCTAAAGTTCTCTCGTACCCGCCACATGTAAACAAAAAGATTGATAAAGAAGCATGCTTTGTTTTTGAGTCCACCGCTGTTGTCAGAAGAGTGATAACACAGACTGACCTTATGGCTTATCATTCACCGGGTTTCTTTTTAAAAAGTTTTTCGTTTCATTATAGCTGCTTATTTCATGGGAAAAGGGTTTAAGAGGAAATGAAAAAAAATGGAATGATCTCTTTATTAACGGAAGTTGTGAGGATGCAATTCTCTGAAATGACTGTTTGAAAAAAAATCATTTGTGGGAGGTTTCCAAATAAGCTGTCATTTCCCCCTAGTTTTGAGACTGCGCATTTCATTGTTAATAGAATGACATTGTTACAATAAAAATATGTAATAGATTTATCAAGTTATTATAGTAGCGAAACATAATCATTTAGGCGCTGATTTTTCCTCTGATGATTTTAAATTTGAAGTTGTAACAATAAATTGTTTCAATTTTCTATTAAAAAAAAACTTTCTTTTTAAAAATATATAGTAATTTTTAACCTAATCTTAGATAGAAATGCTACTTCATTGCTGAATGTAATTTTAATTTCTTCAAAAACTAACCCATGTTTTAATTAATTTTAAATCTGACATAAGTAATTAATTTCATATCGGTGTGTCGAAATAGATGCATCTACATGTGATGTATCGTTCTCGTCATCTGAGTACGGCTCAAAATTATACAGTGGCCCACCAAATAGTCTTTTTATAGCTTTAAAATTGAAATCTGTTATGTGGGCGAGTTGAATCCAGGAGTAGCTGTTTGAATTAGTGAGTTGTTGATATTAATATTTAGACAGATATTATATTTTGCATATATTTTAAATTACATAAATTTTTTCTTCTTGTATCTGACGCATACAAATAGAAAATATTGTATTATGTGTCAAAAAAAAATCATTCTCGAGATTTTGATATGTCTCGTTTTATCCTTTCTTCAGATTTTACTGAAAACATATTTTTAGAATTATGTATTGTGCTGTTAATTTTCTATCAAGTTTTGAACAAATGTGTATGAGAAGCTTACTTTATTATCCTATCAGAACTCTTGTGAATACAATAATACAAAGTACGAAATCTTTAGATAGATAAAATTAAGTATATATGCTTATCTTTAAATTGTAATTCTGAATCAGATTTTGGACGCACTCTGTCAAAGGGTTGATCATTTATCAATATTTGCGTGTAAACACGATAACTTCTAAAATTACCAACTTAATCAAATGGAATTTTGTAATAATAATCTAATCACCAACATTATAAGCCTATATTAAATTTTGGTCCAGAATACGATTTCTGCTTAAATCTAGTTTAGGCAAAGCAATTCATTTAGCATTTAACAACATTTGAAATTGTATAATGGCCTTGCAAATACCCTCCCTGTACTGTTTTATCTTCTCATCAACTGGATGTATTGCAGATTTCGTATAAATCATGTTCAAAAACCATTCTTTTCTCTTCAATTTGGTAAATAAAGATATATGATCACAAAAGATCACTTCCGTATTTTCTAACCGCCCCTCAGAAACAACAATTTGGAGCACCCACCCTCATAATTACAGTTAATGTTTGGTTTGCTAAGGAGAGACAGGCGAAGGTCAAAGAACAAGATCAACACTTTCACAATGAGCACTGATGAATGAATGAGAGAGAACAAAGAAAAGAAGATACAGGAAGGGCACAAAAAGGAAGATTGCAGAGAGAGAGAGTTAAGAGGGATGTTTTGTTCATTTTCATAAGAAATTTACTTGCTAAGGGCGAAGAACTCGTAACAGAGGTACAGAGTATACATGTAGTCAGTTTCCTTAACAATTATCAAACAATTCATCTTCAATTTAACTAGATACTTGATAGCGCAGGCTATTGCCTAATATTGTGGGGCATTATATTATTCAATATTCACCAATATTATGTAATATTGTACAATATATGTTTATTAGTAGGTTGAAGATAAGATGAAAAAAAAAATATGTACTGTATTAAGTTGAATATGGTAAATTAAAGTAATTTTTGGTTTTAAAAAAACCAAAAATCTAATATATTTTGCCATTTTCTACCTAACACCTAAAGTATAACTCTTTTTTTCAATGATATTAGTAATACAACGAAAGCTCCTTTCAATTCTTATGAGTAAATATTCTGCTATCACTCAACTGATAATTCTGATGATATTTTTGAAGAGGCGCAGTGGGTTGATACTAAGATCTCAGCTCTGAAGCAGGCACTTGCCCCCTTGGCTTAGGGGTAAAGTCTTGTCTTTGGGCCTCGAAGGTTCCATGTTTGAAACCCGATTCCGCTTAAGAACCGTCGTGTAAGCAGGTCTGGTGCACCTTAAATCTGACGAGGCCAATTGTCCTCCCCCCGCTGGCGTGGTTGGAGAGTGAGGTGCCAGCTCAGGTGTTATTCTCGTCATCCGACCACGGTTTCAAACACTAAGAGGACTGTGCCAAAATAAACCCTCTCTGCTTTGTTTGGTGCATTTGCTTTTGTGTTTCCTAAAGTCTTACTACAATTAAATGGATGGAATTGGTGCTGTCAATCATGTGTTACATGTAAGGTGCACCTCGCCAATTAAAATTTAGAATACCTTGTGAAATTTATATTTTCTGCTTTTAGCCATTATAAACAATAAATTGTTGATGTTATTTTCTTTATATTTATTTATTTGTTCCAAGTTTTAAATAACTTGGTAATATTATTCTTGTGAATTTATAAGCTATTTCAAGTTTTTTTGTTGTTAAACTATTAATTATTTTTGTTAGTTTAATATCATTTCTAATGGTTGGATCTAATTTACATATCATTTTATATTAAAATTTAAAGAAGGCAAATTCATTTGAAATATTATTTATTCTAATATAAATTTAGTTCAAGCTTATTTAATTTATAGTGTATTTGGGCAACTATAGTTATTTATTACATTATTTTTTATTTTTATCAGTTAATAAATATGCACTGCAGTATCTAGGAAAAATTATCTTTTATGGTTAGCAAAAAGATGTGCGCATCATTATATAGACTAATGAATTTCTCTTCGAATTTTCACACTCCTGCTTTTAATAATTGAGAATATTTTTTAAAAATATTGCTATAAAATACATCGTTAGTTATTATTTATAACAATCGTAAGAGAAACACTAAATCATTTTAACATGATAAAGGTTGACTTATTATTTGTAAACTGTGACATGCATCTTCAAAAAAAGGTTCAAAAGGCCTTAGATGATAGATTATTTGATGTAAAGCTGTCATATTTGGGACATGGACACTTTTTAAACAGTCGATATTCACAAAGAGAAGATTCTTTGAACTTCTTAATTAGATTTAATTAAAAGTTCAGTAATATTTTAATTTTTCGACTAAGTTCAAAGTAACGCATGATATTGTTGATTGCATGCTACGTTTGAGATAAAGTAGACGTTTTAAAATGTGTCGAATTTTAACACAAAGGTTTGAGCAAAGTTATTCAAAATTATTAAGTGCAGAAACAAGTGATTCTTTTAGTAGGTGCGATGAATGTTTGATCAAATTAAACTTGATCCTATGTTTGATGGCTTGAGGGGACAGCTGATAGATGAAGAAGTACTATTGTTGCTGCCGCGATGATAGTGTTTTTTTAGTCTACTTTTTAAGTTAAAAATGAGACAAAGGATGATTTGCCTCTTTAACTATATAAAATGACTCGTACCATTTGACCATACTCGCCTACACATAAGTCTTACTATGAATAGTCCAAACTTCCTTTAACTTGGATTTTCAAGACTGTTAACCATTGGAATTTCTTCTAAAGCAATAATTGTGTATGTGTGTAATATTCGAAAGCTTGACACAAAAAGCGCGTAGATTGGAGGAAACATTTTTCACCGATCAAAACGGAAAGATTCTGCAACCCAAGAAACATCAGCTGATACTTTAGTAAACGAATTTTTGTACAACAAATAAAATGAACCTAGAAAGTCGCATTTGCGAACACTTTACGAGTTTTGCGCTACTATATACTACAACTTGAAACTGGCAAACAACTTAATTTTATAGATTTTTAATAAATTTAAGAAATATTAGAAATTTATTTTAGAAGTATTTTATTCCATACGAATTGCTTTTGTTTTGTTTTCATAAAACTCCTAACACTATCAAAATAAAATAATTTTGGACTGGAGTCAAATTGACTGAATATTTCCTCTGCTGGGTCACTTCAGTGACGTTTTCATTCCAGGGTTGATCTACGTAACAGATTCGTATTTTCCAATCTTCAATCATTTCTGAGATAAGTTGCTTTTCAAGGATGTCCTTGGACTTTCGATTGTAATGCGGTAATCACTAGAAGACCCTGTAAGAGGATAAAATTGGAAAATTTCCGTCGTTTGTGTATGTGTTTAAACGAGATTAACTGGAAGTAGGAAGTGGATTGTGTTTATTTTCATTTAAGGTATCCGACTGGGTTCGGAGCCTTTTTTTTTAAATATGCTTCAAATGCTTGTTATTATTCTAGGTTTAGTTTGAATATGTAACAGAATAATGAAAAATATTCAAAAATAAAAAATATTTTCATAACATTTTGAAAAAAAGGGAAAATTGTGGTTAAAAAACAGAAAAATTAACTGTTACACCAACAGTTGTAGAGAAAAAAATTATAAGCAGAAATCAAAAATATTTTAGAAGAAGATTGTAATAACCAATATGCATGCTTTGAACTAAAATCTTTTGAATATGTGGAATATATACTGAGATATGGCTAAAACAATAGTATAAACAAGAATTTTTTGAAAAAAATGTGCTCAATTTGTCTATGAATACCTGTAAAATGCCTAAAACTAAATTTATATTTTAGTTTTTAGTTCAGAGCATAAAAAATATTATATTAAACAATTCTACAAAATTTCATAAGAATATATTCAGAACATATTGAGATATTGTGTTTACGGTAATGCAAAAAGTGCAAAAATTGAATTCTTCAGAAAAGGCTTTTAAAGTTTTTATTTTGAAAAAAAGCAAAATTATTATCGTTCAATATAGCTAAAACTCTCCTGATTTATAAGTTGTACCTTCCTTTATATCATCCTTCACTGATTTATTTTTTCTAGATGCTCTTCTTTTTTTTCTGGACAGTTTTACAGACACTGTAGAATGTCGAATTGAATCGGCTATTCTGTTATCATCAATGTTGATGAAACCTTTGACTTGTTCTTTCTTAATAGGCACACCTAACTTTTCAAAAACTGGTAATAAGCCAGTGTATCCAGAATTGTATATTAAAACAGCAATATATGTGCCTAAGCGAAGAGTTTGAAGTTCAACAAATGTTTCTTTGGGTACAACATTCCACAGTACACCGTTAAAACTTTCGTTACAATTCTGTGTTTTTCCGTGCAGACATTTTTGCAATAATTTTTGGTCACACAGTTCCATATATGATCCTTTTATTTTATTTATGATAGTAGGTGATAGGCCTGGTTTCTTTTCTTGAAGTTCTATGCCTGAAAATCTGGCTCTCTGGAATTTACACCAACTATTTGGTCCTTCAGGGCACTGACGATGCATGGGATTATTGGTGCCGGAACAGCAGTGAAAAAAAGAGGCAATGACGGCACTTTGCATTTTTTCCAAATTTCCCACATTACTGCGAATGGCGATTCCATAATAGTTTTGCAGTCTATCTATAAATTTATCGGTTACTTTTCCTTTCCCGCTAAGCCCTTTCGTGTTCTTTTTTAATTTACGGAGATGCCCTCCAACTCTTTTTTGTACATGACCAATGCACTCAAGTTTTTTAACTGAATTTTCACCATATATATCTTTTACAGTGCCAAAACCTTTGGAATCCCCATCACCGTAATATTCACTATATTGCAATTGTCGTAAACTTTCTGATCGTTCAAATATACGATAGGCTCCTACCACTTCCATATTGCCTGCAGACCCTTTATGATTAGAACATATGTGGGTTTTACTACTGTTAGTGCACCTAGAGATTTTGGTTTGACATACATGGCAGTACTGAGATAAGATTTCGATATCCAAAATCTTCCCAGTATCAATAGAAATGGCACTGACACAACCATTCAATGAGCTGTACCCACGACGTTGCCAAGTACCATCAACTGAAACACCACAGCTGATTATATCTTGGTTACTGGCCTTTTTCATATCTCTAACTTCTTTTGCAGCTGAATTCAAATTCAGTTGAGCACATGATTCAACCGTGTCCAGAAGTATCTTTTCTTGTTGACGAAATGAACACTTAGATAAAAAAGGTAAACTGAGAGTTGAACATAGTTTCTTTCCTGCAGTGTAACCACATCCTATCAACCTTAATCCAAACACAATAAATGTGT
Organism: Argiope trifasciata; assembly: GCA_026543055.1. Classification (NCBI taxonomy): domain Eukaryota; kingdom Metazoa; phylum Arthropoda; class Arachnida; order Araneae; family Araneidae; genus Argiope; species Argiope trifasciata. Next base: position 383,022 of record JAPMOQ010026930.1, on the reverse strand, counting down.
TTATACTGTTATTTTTGTTTGTTTTGGGAGTAGATGAAAAACCTTTCATGAATGGGCAATTTTTGCACTTCAAAACAAAATTTGAACACAGTCCAAACTTTGAATCCTCACTGAGATGTAAACCATTGGAGAAGCAATCAGGACAGCAAAGTACAGAAAATATGTTAAATAAAACAGACAAATCAATTATGCGATTTCCTGTCAAGTTATTGTTGATATCAGTTTTCAGAATATCAACATAAGAAGAGCAGTCAAGGTTCAATTTTGCTGTACTAGCAGTAGTGACATTTGAAGTTGATGCACTCACCTCATCACTTTGAGTAAATCTATTTCCATGAAAACTGCGTTTCTTGGAATGTTTAGATCTCGTTTTAGGCATACTAAAACCAGAAACAGATTTAGAATATACCAAAAAAAGTGATTTGAAGTTGAAAAAAGCTCGTAAATGATTCACTTGAGAAGTATTCAATAACGAGGAGAAAATAAACAAACAGAACTTCAATACAGCACATTTGTTGCCAATTTTAATGAGACAAATTTTGAAATAATAAATACATATACTTATTATCAGGCATAAGAGATATAAAATTATAATTTTAGTCATTTTTAATAATTTTTAACATCGAAATTCCTTGATGAATTGCAATATTTACATCAACTTCCGGTTTCGAAATGCCACTTCCGGTTTGACTTTTCTCACACTATGCTCAATTAAAACGGCCGTAACTTTATTTCTAAAGAAGGTAGAACAAAAAAAAGGACAGATTTGGAAAGCTAAAAGAACAGGCTTTGATATTATGCATGAAAAAAATTTTCATTACTTTTGTCAAATTTGACGATTTTTACCCAGTCGGATACCTTAACAACAGAAAGGATATAATTTTGTATCTTTCTTTATTCAGTAAATCTGAAACTTTTGGAAGAACCTTGATATGATTCTGGAATTTTCGAATGACAAATTATTTATGAATACGAATAAATGTACATAAAATCTGCTTGTTAAATAAATTTAATAAATTTTTTGTGGACGCACTTTTATTAATGTAGGATTTTATTTTAATTATTTTTTATCTTTTGTTTATATTTGTTATGAATATTATGAAGTTTAGATATGAATTTAATTCCATGCAACGTCACTAATATCTAAATTAATCACTAATCAATAATTATTTGTCATCAAGAATGAACTGATGTGCAAAACTGAAACTGCTAATGTTTTGTGACCATTATTTTCATTTATAAGATTCATTATATAATATGCTAGCTGTTGAAATAATGATAAACGATTTTATTTATCGAATGGAAAAATTAATTACATCAGTGATGTAGTTATGGAAGCATATCTCAGTTAATGAAGAATTTGTTAATTAATGATTTGTCTCTTTAATAATCAAAGTAGTTAGGATTGATAAAGTATTATTTATTCTTATGAAACCTTTTGGGTTAAAGTTTTCTTCGCGTGCTATAAAAAGGATAAACTTCATATAGTCAAGTGTTTGTTAAAAATGATACCAAAATACTTTCGATGATAAATATCCTTTATATGCTTTTTTTAATAATTCATAATTATAAAATTATCTTTTAAACATATTTTTATTTGTTCATTGAAAATTATGATTTTTTATTTTAATTATTTTTTTAGTCTTTTTTATGAATTTTTAGTCTGTTATGATTTATTATTGTAAATGTCTTGAATCTTGTAATCAGTTTTTCTCAAATCTACTAAATTTTATGGAATTAAAAATGTTTAAATGAAATCGTTCTTAAAATATTAAAATAGGGTATTGTCATTGCGAATACATAAGTGTATAAGATATGAAGATTTCAGCAGATATGAAAAAGTGAGGGGAAAAATAAATTACAAACTTCCACATTATAAACATGAACCAAGTCGTGTCATTTAAAAGTGTGAAAAAGTACTTTTTTTCTGAAAGAAACTATCGTTTTAATGATTTTTTTTTATTCAATGACATTTTATTGGCTTTAATTTTTACAAAAATCAGAATCTTGTGAACTTTGACTTCTTACTTCTATATTTACTCTAAAATTATATATTAAAATATTGAAAGAGTTAAAACCTTAAAGCTGTCTTCTTGATTGCTATTTTTCATTTTCAGATTTTGAGTTATGACATCACCCAACAGGCCAATAAAACTGGTCGTTGTGGGCGATGGAACAGTAGGAAAAACTTGTATGCTGATTGCTTACACTACAGGCAGTTTTCCGGAAGGTGAATATGTACCTACAGTGTAAGTTAAAAATTGTATTTTTTGCGTACATTTTCTTGCTTTTAAGTCCACTAAGAATAAATGAGAATGGTTGAATGCTTTTCTATAAAAGCCCTACCGTTTGACTTAAAAATTACAAATTTGGCACAGTGTTATTTGGAGAGTAAAATGATGAACTTTAAAGCATTTTTTAAATTTTAATTAATTAAAAACTATACGAAATAGTGGCGCTTTACCATCGATACCTTCCGAATATCATAGCACCAAAAATGACTTTTACATCATGAAATTTTTTAATACCAACAATGCGTTTTTCAAATTCTGGGTTTTGACGAAACGTGAAAAATCGTCAAAATCTCGGATTAGAATTTTCGGATTTTTTACGATGACTTTTATGTACTTTGCATATAAGAAATTAAAATTATAATAAAAAAAGCCGACTTCGTGATTTTAATGGATCCTCACGCGTGTGATTGCATTGAATTCGAATAAAACTTTTTAGGGACTAGTATGCATATTATTGCAGCAAAGTAATAGACGAAATCCAATTTTAAACTAAGTTTGTTAACTGAAATACACTGATGGAGAAAAAATCCCAACTCTAGGAAGGAGCTGTGCTAGATAAACAAAATTTGGTAGGTGTGTTTATACATCTGAAAGATGACGTCGATTCAAATTTCGAGCTACGCGCGTAAGTGGGGCGCTAGTAGCGACACTATGAACATGCAAATGAGGTTTGCTTTAAATAAGCGCTGTAAGGTTCGTGATCGTTATTTACAGTTGAGATTTGACGTAGTGGGTTAATGTTAGTCAAGGATGCCTCTGAGAAGACGAAGAAGCCATTATCAACAGCTCACTGAGTTTGAACGAGGTCGTGTTGTAGGGCTACGAGAAGGTGGGTTTTCTTTCCGCGATATTGCTGAAAGACTTGGTAGGAATGTATCCTCTGTGCATGAGTATTGGCGGCAGTGGTTAAGGGAAGGTACTGCCTCAAGAAGAGCAGGTTCCGGGTGGCCACGTGGTACTACTGAGAGGGAAGACCGTCGTATTCGGCGTATGGCTGTGGCTAATCGTACTGCGTCTGCAGCTGAAATTCGAGCTGCAGTTGGCACCACAGTGACACAACGAACTGTTACAAATCGATTACTTCAAGGACAGCTCCGAGCCAGTCGCCCTGTACAGTGCATTCCACTGACTCCAAACCACTGCCGTTTGCGACGTGAGTGGTTTTAAGCTAGAGCTCATTGGAGGATGGAGTGGAGATCTGTTGTGTTTTATGATGAAAGCCGGTTCTGCCTTGGTCGCAGTGATAACCGTTTGTTGGTTAGAAGGATGCCAGGTAAACGCCTGCTAGTGACCTGTCTGCGGCCTAGACACACAGGGCCTACTCCTGGAGTTATGGTTTGGGGAGCAACTTCGTATGACAGCAGGAGCACTCTCGTACTTATCCCACACACCCTGACTGCAAATTTGTACGTCAGTCTAGTGATACAACCTGTTGTGTTTCCATTCATGAACAGCATTCAAGGGAGTGTTTTCCAACTGGATAACGCTCGCCCTCATACCGCTGTTGTAACCCAACATGCTCTACAGAGTGTCGACATGTTGCCTTGGCCTTCTAGATCACCAGATCTTTCTCCAATCGAGCACGTATGGGACATCATTGGACGACAACTCCAACGTCTTCAACAACCAGTATTAACCGTCCCTGCATTGACCGCCCAAGTGCAACAGGCATGGAACTCCATCCCACAAACTGATATCCGACACCTGTACGACACAATGCATGCACGTTTGCATGCTTGCATTCAAAATTCTGGCGGTGACACCAGTTACTAATGTACCAACATTTCACATTTGAACTGGCTCTTCTCGCCAGTGGCTCTACCTGTAATCTTGAAACTTCAATCAATTAAATATGTTACCTAGACAAATGTATTCCTAAGATTTCAGTACTGTACAATAATTTTTTCTTGGTGTTGGGATTTTTTTTTCCATCAGTGTAGATTCTTTTAAACAGATTCAGTTTTTGTCGCTATGAACAATATTATGCATTAAGGAACATATTTACTTCGATTTTTCAAAAATTAGAAATGGCATTCACGTTGAATATATATGTTATAAATTTTAGTTATTTCATTTTTTAATGCGCAGATAATTCTAAACAGACAGTGTTTCTAAACATTGCGGAATTGAGACAAAATAAATAAATAAAAATAAAATAACAGCTTTCAGAGTAAAACCGCTGAATAGGTATATTTTTGAATTTTAAAGTGGTGTAACATAATTTCTGAAATTTATTGCTAAGAAAAATTTAATTTATTACTTAGATAGTTACGAAAATAATGTCAAACCCAGCAGGAATTTTGAATATATTTATAAGATTTTTATAGATACTTTTCGAAAACATGCAAAAACCATTTGTTGCATTTCATATAAGAAAAGCCATTTTTATCCATTTATTAAAAGCAATATTCTTCCTGAAAGTATAAGAACAAGTCAAGGGGAAAGAACTTTTTTTTTTCTTTAATGCGTATGCTTTGACTGTCCTTTCTTGCTGCCGTCAAATATTGATCAGTAATAAATATTGATCCATTACTGGATACGGATCAATGTTTGATATAGATCTATAGTTTTGTTGGAACGAATGCATATTAACTCGTTGAATTTTTAATTATTACTTTTCAATGACAAAAAGAATGAGGCAGATATATAAATTCTACAACATGATTCTAAAAGTTTATTATTTTTTTTTTCGAACTCAGAACGATCCAAACTTCAATACTGATAAAATTATGAGCTTAAAATTTTTTTTATTGAAATGCACTTCCGTTGTACTTTTTTTCACAAATTTTTTTATTTAACATGCATATAATATAGATATAAACATATAAACTCCAAATCTGAATAATATATGAAACGTTCGAATTTTAATTCTATACTTAAAAGAGCTATGCATATTTTTGACTAATTCTTTAAACTGGATGATTAATTGATTTGTATCTTGAATACTACCAAATTATTAAATAATGATCAGAATTGGCAGAACCCACTCATCTACGGAACAAAATTTTCCCGTTTTTAGAATTACTTATCTTTCCTTAGCTTTTTATAAATATTTAATTTTTGAAGGTATCTTCTTTTTACTTACTTATCCAAGTGAAGAACTCAATAAATGCAAGAAATTTTCCATTTAAAGGTTTCGAAACAATGGCCTTCAGACTTCATGCTGTTATTAGATTTTCATTCATGATTTTGTTTTCATAAATTTGAGATGGAATGACTCTTCCAGTTAAAAAGGTTTTTCACTATTAATATAATGATGTGTAAATTAAATATATAATATTATACATCACAATTTCAAATGTAATATATTATTTTAAATATTCTTATGCTGGAGTTGTTCCATGATAGATCAAATTTGGTATTAGATACAGTTAATGACATTCAGTGGCCGTCATAAGGGTTGAGGCGAATTTAACCAAAAGAAAGTTTATACTCTGCTTTGTTTACAAGAGTTAAATTGCAACTTGATAAGAGTGAATCTTGATCAATACTTGTTTATTAATATATATTTGAGATATTAAATGTACTTTTGTAATAATGATTTTCTTTTGGGCAAATATTTTATGCAATCCATCTAGGTTTTCCATTAAAAAAATATCATGAATCATTTGCAAAATTTGAAGATTACTCTTAGGATATTT
>JAPMOQ010026930.1:237079-377077 GCA_026543055.1 Argiope trifasciata | reverse complement strand
AAAATTTAACAATATAATTCGGTTTTTGCGGAAGAATCTCAAAACAGGTTGTCCCTTTTTTTTTCTTTGCAAAAAAGAAAATGTTTTCTTTATAATATTTCTTCTTGCACCTTATTACTTTTTTTTTTTTATCTTGCAACATTTTTCGGAAATTATTTTAAAACAAAGCAAAACTTTTTGCTTCAAAATTTGGCTGTTTGGGAATAAATATAGAATGTATCACTGATTCTTGTTATACTGTCATGAATATAATCCTAATGTCATTTAAATAATCGATAGGTTTCAATTCTTGTATTGTTAATTTAGATCACCAATCACTATTATTTCATTTATAAAAAGTTCCTGAAAAGCTATTTTCTTTGTATAATTATTAGGTTGGAAACTATGAAACGGGCGTTTTCTGTTTAGTTTTACTGTCATTCAACACCCGTTTCATAGTTTCCAACCTAATATATTATTTGTCACATCATTTTCATGTGATGTTTTCTTTCGCAGCTGTCTGATTATTGTCAATTTCATTTGTAATTGTTTATAATATGGAGTATTTCTGAATATCTCTGGATATCCTACCTATAATACGAGGAATGGTTGCCAAGTCGAAAATCGCCCCAGAATTAATAAACTTCGGTAAACTTGGGGGTCTGGAGTTTTTGGCCACGAGGAATCGATTGGCGCCGGTTTTGAAGCGCTACGGTCGAGCAGTTCGGAGTTACAGATAGGATATTTTCAAACTTTATTAGTTTGCCATAATGGCTATAGATGGTAGCACTTAAATTTTCTTTGTCTATTGCCTAATAGGTTTCAAACGGTAACGTGCTGCCATCTATAGCCAATATGGCGAACTAATAAAAACTTTATTAGTTCGCCATAATGGCTATAGATGGCAGCACTTGAATTTTCTTTGTCTATTGCCTAATAGGTTTCAAGCGGTAACGTGCTGCCATCTATAGCCAATATGGCGAACTAATAAAGTTTGATGACCACACGATTATTTTTAAATCACAAAATTAAGGTAAAACAAATATAAAAGAAAAAAATAAGGATAACTTTGATATTTTTACTAAATTTTTTTTAAAAAAGTACGATTCTAATTCTACTGCTTTTTATTAAGGGAAATTTGTTAATGAAATTTTGAATTTAGCGCTCGTTCGTTAACTAAAAAGATTCGTTCTTTTTGATTCGTTCAAAATTCCAATTTCCAAATATTCGAATTTCCAAAAAAGCATTTAAGGAACTGATTTCGATTTCAAATCACCGTCAACAAAGTCCGACATTTCAACATTCATCAGATTTCAAGCTACATTTTCAACATGTAGAACGCACCTCTACATGAAATTCTTCAAGGAGCCGGAATTTTGGAACAACAAGCGATCAATTCAATTCTACCCGCAAATGGACAACTAGAAGTACCGTCATTGTCAGAATGCTTCTCCATTACGCCGAACAAGCTTACCCGACCGTCAAAGTTGCCGTACTTCACCCTGAATTTGTCGCACGCTTCTACGTTACAACAGCGGATAGCGCTTATGAAGGAATGGCTCTTCTCAACGATATCAGCGACCAGAACAAGGCTTCCAACTATCTATACGGCGTTCAACAAGGATTCGACGTGCTACTCATTCCCATTCACAAGAGAGCTCAAATGGATTGAGGCGAGCACTGGATGCTAGGAATTTACGAAGCAAGCTATGGAGAACGTCAACTATTAGTCTGCTATCTAGTCGACAACCCGCTGCCCATCGATGCTGTTTTGAGAAAAATACTGCGACACGTTTTGAATACCGTTGTTACGAATGAAAAGCTGAAAGGATGCATCGTGAAACCTCGCAACGCATTGAAAATTTAAATCTTCGAGTTAGCTTCGATACCTGTTTTCTCCGAGCGGAGCTCGGTCACCCGCTGGTATTATTAATATATCATTAAGACTAATTTTATTTAAGACACATCAAACATGAACCCCATGTTAAACTGCTCGTATCTAGAAAACTTGTGCGTTCAAAAATTCTTTTATATTTATTTAATTGAGCATGCATACCAGTGTTATCGTAAATTTCATGAATCAATTTTTTGTGAAATGTATATAATTTTTCAAAGGGTGATTCAAAAGTTTAATCTGAAAAGAATTCAATCTGATTTCCAATATTATTTTATGTTCAACCGATTTTTAAACTCATTATAACCATATTTTAATTCTTAATATTTTTTATGTATTATTACAATGACCGATGTTAACCCTTTGCACTCGAGGGCTCCGCTACGGAGACAATGCAAATAATAATGCTTATAGCAAACTTACAAGTGAATATGATCTTTTCACTAAAATCGCTTCGAGTTGCTGGTTATAGGATTGAAAAAAAAAATTCGAGTGCAAAGGGTTAAGTTATTTCATCCATTCTATAAGACTTAAAAATCGTATAACTTAATAATGGTATTTTTTAAATTGTGTTCATTATGAAAAATAGAACTAACTGATGGACTAAATTGCATCGAATCTTTACTTCAATGATGAAAATAGCAGCTATTTATTTTAATGCTACGTATAATTTAATTAAATATATTGGGCACTTAATGCACATTGAAGCATAAATAATAATATTAATGTACCTTGATATCTTCAAATTGAAACTTGTCAATTCTTTCATTACAATATAATGTATAAATTTTTAGCATAATGTATTTGTTTTATATGATGCTATATAATTAGTGTTAAAAACAGTAGCATATACTAAATTGTATGGCCAAACTATATATATAGTCATCAAATTACTGGTACTGCATATTAATATAAAGAAAACTAAAATTTGTATATGTTAATGTTGGGATGTTCAAAATACGCTTATAGTTTTCTGACAGATTTTAAAAAATAATTGTGAATATAATACTTACTGTGTTTAATTTTGATTGTGGGTAAGAAAATATCAAATCCAAGTAATTTGATCAGATCACATAGGACTTAATAATTTTATTTTTATCATTTCTAGCAATAATCATTCTATTCTTATCTCATTATATTTAACTTTCATTATATTAGATAACTGATAAAAAAACCTTCTATTAAAGTTCATCCAATTAAATAACCTCATATTTCTTATAATTGCAACCACTTTAGATTTGATACTTCGATGTAGTTTATATTACAGAGAAGAAAGGGAACAAAGATACCGTCTTCTGTTAATACACTGATACTACTTTATTATCAGCATTTTTATCTCAGTAATGGGCTACCACTTCATTATTTTTTACACATCATTAACCAACTATTCTTCATGTTTTGCTTTAACTTTTATCGAACTTTAGATATCATTTTAAAATCTTATCTTCATGCTTAATATTTCCTTGTAAAACCTGTAATTTAAAACATGCTATAAGAAAACGGAAATCGTCATAAAATCCATAAAACTTATGCATTTCTAAATTTATTTTTTAAAAAATTAACGAATTTTCGTAATTTTGAACTAAAACTATCTTTACGGCTCTTTTTGATCTCTTCGAACTTATGACTAAAATTTTTATGGTGTTAATTTAGAATCTTAATTCTAATTTTTCTTTTATTCTAATTAATCTTTATTCTAATTTATTCTCTAGTGTTCTTTAACACTCAACAGGTTTATGAAGATTTGCAAAACTTATTTTAAATTTAAATTCATATTTCTATTAAATCAAATGCTTAAAATTTTGTCGAGCTATGAGTAAATTTTATTTTACCTGAATAAATTTCCTTTTCTTGGATCCAAATTGTTTGATTTACTTTTCTTTTAACCGATTCTTAGATTTATTTTATTTGTCTTATTTAAAAAATTACAATGCTTTTAGATTTTAAAATAATCAATATTATGAAAAATTATTTTGTCTTCTAATAAAATTACTTTTCATTTGATATTATTTCTATAAAGTGAATTGCACCGATATTAATTATGCTAAGATAATTGCTTTCGAAAATATTATTTCAAAATCTTAAATGATTCTGCTCTAGATGCAAGAAAATATCAACAACATAATGTTTGAAATTTTTTCTCAGTTACATAAAGAAAGCAGAAGTCTTTATTCATAAAATGACTTGATATAATAAATCAATAAATGCGTAAAATATTTTTAAAAAACTCTGACGATTATTTATTTATGGTATAACAAGGTAAAAATAGTCTATGAAAAATAATTCTAAGAAATCGAACAGTAGTGAAAGAATTGGGAATTTTTTCTTCGAATATATACGCCCTCTTATTGATGTTACAGTGAATAAAAATAAATTGAAAGAAGATACAGTGAAAAAAATGATTGAACGTCGAAATTTTGAGCAGGTCTGATAGTTCACTGAATTAATGAAACTCAGTTTTTAAAGGAAGTCAAATGAATTAAGTGACACCTAATATAACACAAAACGATCGAAGATTAATGGAAGAAAAATAATGTAGGTTTTTCGAAATCGTAATATTTTTCAATGGTAGATTTTAAAAAATTCTTTCATTAGCACTTAAAGAATGCTCAAGACATTTTCATTTATATATTCCAACTAAAAATACTTATAAATACTTTCCGAAATGCTTTGTAATTTAACAAATTTTCATTTTGTATACAACTATTAAAATTCCAATTTAGTTTCCTTCCGTTTAGGTTTTTTTCTGATTGTTTTATTTTACAACTGATTTTTTTTCCATTGAAGTACTTCTTTGTATCTCTATTTAAAAATAAAAAATATCTAAAAATACCAAATATGCTGATTGGCTAAATGGACATGAATGGTATATCTCTTATCAATGAAATGAACATGCAAATTAAGTCTGCCTTTAAATTTATTAGACTGTGACATTATGCTGATGTGTCTTTATTTTTTTCTTTTGCTGTTTTATAGGCACAAAAACCGATCTGAGAGACAACTCCTCTTCCAAAGATAATTTTATTAGCAAAACACAAGGTAAAAAGTTGGCGGCCAAAATTAAAGCCGTCAAATATATGGAGTGCTCGGCAAAAGACTTCACTGGAGTGAAGGAAGTACGCATTTTTCCATATCTTCTTCTGTTTGATTCGTTTTTAATTTATCTTCTGTTGACACTTAATTTTGTATCCATATTTGAAGTCTGACGACATTACCATTTTTTTTTTCTTTACATAGTCGATAGAATTTTTAATGGGCTATAATTATATAGAGCGTTTATAATATAAAACTTGTCGTTGGATGCATTGTTACAATAGTTGCCATCGAATTATAATAAGTCCTTTGAAATTAATAATCACCACAATGATTGACTTAATATAGTAGTTTTAAAAAGCAAATCTCTCCTTCACTTGTAAAAACTGAAAAATTATACGTAATTGAAATATATAAAAAATATATTTTTATTGTTCGAAAAACATTCATTTATTCATAAAAATGCCTTTGCAACTGCTGGCAAGGCAGACATAAATACCGTGGACGCCATGGGAAAAAATTAATGAATTTATATCGCTTTTTTAAAAAGAAATCTGATGGAGGAATCTGGGAGTAGGGGTGAAACGAAAAAATAAAATCATGCCCAGGGTATCTTTGTTTATGCACCATTGAAGGTTATCGCATTATAACTTAGACGCCGCCGACATCGCTACGCCATTATATCAGCTCATAAGTTTGTAATTTTATCTATGCATATCGAAATAATATTAAGTACTAAAAAACTTTTATTACGAAGCAAATAAGTGCCACATATCTGGAAAACCCAATAATAGGCGAAGCCTTAGCGTTCTCCGGGAGAATGAGTGGGGATATAGATATACTCATAGAGTCGTTCTTGGCTGGCGTCATGGCGACAAAACATTAGTGTATTAAATATCAAATATGATAAGGAGGTGAAAAAATTATTCCATATCCAAACGTCATTTGCCCTGATAACGACTATTAGCCCAGCAATCATTCTGTGTCCCTAGCACCACTTTTCTTTATTAATTATTGAATTTATATTTAAATACAAGTATAATTTCATGTAACAAGAATATTTATTTTTTTCATCTAAATTCCTGTGTGTGTGTGTGTGTGTGTGTGTGTGTGTGTGTGTGTGTGTGTGTGTGCGTGTGTGTGTGTGTGTGTGTGTGTGTGTGTGTGTGTGTGTGTGTGAGTGAGTGAGTGAGTGAGTGAGTGAGTGAGTGAGTGAGTGAGTGAAATGTTGAAAAACTTTTAGTTTTCTTAATCGAAACGAATTGAAAAAAAATTTTGAAGCTGAGATTTCCTTCAAATTTAGAGAATCGTAATAATAGTGTTGTTTTTGAAATCTGTTATTCAAGTTGGGTGGAGTGTATTACTATTCAGATAGAAGATACCCTCGACACAAAACCTAAAAGAATACATGAAATTTATTCATTGCTAGAAGCTCAATAACAAATTAAGTTTTTGCTATCTTTTTTTTTTATTATTTTGTAATAGGAATCATCAAATTTCATGAACTTCAGTTCTTAAGAATCTTCTAGAGAATTAAAAATCGTTATTTTTTAACTCTCAAGAATATGTATTTATAATGAGGGTTTTAATCGTGGAGTATTTTTTCTTAGATTTCTTTCCTTTATTTTCTGAAAGTTTCTTGTAAATATCGAAGGTTACAAAAGTACATATTTTTGACAATTACAAAATATAAAGAAAGCAATGTAATAGTTTTAAAAAAATCAGTTTCAGAAATTTTATTGCTCTCTATTTTTTAGACCACTGTGTCCATGGAAGTTTAATAGTAGTATGTCTATATTGGTCTGTCATTGTATATATAAACACAACATCCTAAAAACTCAAAGAACTAATTGGATAGACTTGGCGATCATTTAAACAAAAGTGTTGATCTGCATCAAATTTTCGACGGCATCTGTCAGATATCGTCTATCAGTCTTTCTGTTTTGTTATGCATTATTTTGAATTGAAAAATTACCAGAATAAGAATTTTTCTGCGCCCGTGTTACTTTCAAGTAAACAAAGAGAAAGTACCGCAATCTCCAAACAAATTCCACCTCGAAATTTTCAGGCTTCTCTTTAATCCAAAAAATACAATTTGATATACGTCTGTCAACATACATCGAACACTTTAAGTTAGACGATTGAAATTTGGTGACTTATCTTCACATCAAATTTGTAGATTTCTGTCAAATTTTTGACAAATTCCAACGATAAGGATTTTTCTTCTATTTCTGTTAACATGAACTCGGTAACTGAAATACACGATGCGCTAGCTAAATAAAAATAAGTACCTAGCAATAAAATTAGAAATTTAGGTGTGTAATCAAATATGAAATAGATCTATTGAAGGATTTACCATATTTTCTGTAAATTCAAATCGCGCAAAAATTGAAAAAATAAAAAAAAAGACACGGATGTAGACAAAGTAAGGTTGGTACTTCTAAAATTGTATCTTTGTATCGATTTCGATTGGAATACTTTCTGTTATATGGACCTAAGATGTCGCTAATGTGAACCAAACGCGAATCAAGTCGCCAAGCGAAGGGAATGACAAAACAAATGTCGCCAATGTGAACAAAACGCGAACAAAGTCACCAAGTGTACTGACCTATCGTCACGAGAAAAACCCTGAACATGGTTGTCGCAAACAGGCGAGTCTATGTAAGAAGGGAAGTAGGCATTAAAATAGAGCACAACATTCAGCTACTAATAAACGCTCTTCTTTAGGCGAGAGATTCATTTCTCTTGAGTTAATGCAGATATCCGGTTCCGAACCGGTTCTTTTGGGGGCCAAATGAATTACAGCCCTATCCTTCGGCCCCTCAGGGGCTCACCTTCTTTAGGTGAGTACGGGTGTCCCAATCCCGAGGTACCCAGGGATCTTTTATCTCCTTTCAGTTTAATCTCCCCTCCACCTTCTGCTTTTGGCTGTCGTTTTTCTTTCCCTCGAGGGTAGGCGAGGGAGCTCTCCATGAGAAGCTGTCGCCAACCTGTTTGCTTCTTGCTTCTCATGGACAGCAAATACCCCCATGTGTTTGCCGTGCGTGGCGACCCATTAGACGGGTGGTGCACTGTGGTCCCCGGTGTATCAATCGGCCGGTAGCTAGTCATTTGAGTGTCTAGTCTGCTAGGGATCAAGCGAAGGGGTTACTCCTTGGGCTTGGCGTTAAGGGTGGTCACTGTCCCCGGGGGTAACTCCCAGCGTATAGGTTCTGGCTAGCACTGAGGTAAGTGCCGAGGCTGGGAATGGCCAGAGCCGGTGGCTGCCTTCCCTTGTTGGGCTCCGTGGTGGGCGGTGCCGTCGGGCCTGAACTACTATTCATATCGCATGGGGCTTAAAAACCGTGCTCCCTTCAGTGGGCAACAAAATACTATGAAACTTACTCCAAATTCTCATATATTTGACACTTATTTCGTAATTAAGCGATTATCAGACAAAAACGAATCTTTCAACTCAGTATCACCTTTCCTTGTTCAAAAGGCAATTTCGGGAACAGTTGGCGAGGTCTCCTCAATTCGCAAAATGCGTTCAGGGGATTTGCTGGTAGAGGTTAGTACTAAGAAGCAATCGCATCAAATTTTAAAATTGAAAGCACTGGCAACAATACCTGTCTCTGTCCAACCACACGTAGCATTGAATTATTCAAAGGGTGTAATCACTTGCGGCGAATTGTTTAACGTACCCCTCGAGGAAATATTAAAGGAATTACAGGGTCAGGGAGTGACACATGTACGCCGTATAACCATTCGGCGGGATGGACAACTTCTTGATACTAAGCATCTGATATTAACTTTTCATTCTCCTAAATTACAAGAATATATCTATGCTGGGTATATGAAACTACCAGTGAGACCATATATTCCAAATCCCCTGAGATGCTTCCAGTGTCAGCGTTTCGGCCACTCAAAGGCTAATTGCCGCGGGACTGTCACATGCGCCCGCTGCGCCGAAAAAGGCCATGACAGCGAACAGTGTACCGCGCAAGAAAAGTGCGTGAACTGCGATGGCTCGCACTCATCCTTTTCACGGGCATGCAAACGATGGACTCTCGAGAAGCAAATAATAACATTTAAAATAAAAGAAGGCCTCTCTTATCCTGAAGCTAGACGTAAGGTCATAGCTGAAATTCCAACACCGGGCTTAAGCTATGCCTCCGCCGTGCAAAAAACATTCTGTGCGAATTGCTCATGTCAAAACTGTACCAAAAGTAAACCTCAAATTAATATACCTGAGAAAGCATCCGACTCTCACCCTGATAAATCAACTGTCAGTATCCCTGAAACCTGCAAACCTGAAACGAATAAACATAAAATCAAACCTAGCAAATCAATGAAACTAAAGCTTGCAAAACGCGGGCTTAAGAAAAATGACTTGCCAATAAAATTTAAAAAATCGGCATCAAAAACTTCGGTAGCTTTGGAACTAGCTACACAAGGTAAAGTCCACAAGGACCTGACGTCCTTGTTTGGTGGAAAGCTTAATAACCCAGATATAAAATTACATCCGTTTGAGGATGAATCTAAGCTTGAAATGAGTTGCGAAAATTTGGCAACTCCAACAATTACCTCCTCTTTTTACTCCTCTAAACCAGTCTCTTAATGGGTACCTTCCTCTCATGGAATTGTCGCGGCATTCGTTCCAAACTCCATGAAATTAAATCCATTTTAAACAAATTTCATCCCATCTGTTTTGGTGTTCAAGAAACTTTCTTGGCACCCGACATTCCAATTAAATTTCGCGGATATAATTGTATCCGGAGAGATGCAGGCACCAATTCTCATGGTTCTGGTGGTGTCTGTATCTTCACATCCAATTTGTATCCGAGCACACCTCTCAATTTGCATACATCTCTTCAGGCTGTGGCTGTGCAAGTTCATACACAAGCACTGGTCACAATCTGCTGTATTTATCTACCGCCAAGTGATGATATTTGTCAACGAGACCTGGACAATTTAGTAGACCAACTTCCTTCGCCTTTTATCTTACTTGGCGATATCAACGGCCACAGTACTTTATGGGGTTCAAACAGTACAAATTCTCGTGGGCAGCAGATTGAACAATTTATCTCTAATAACTGTCTCTGCTTGCTCAACAATGATGAAAAGACATATTTCCATGAGCCCACACGTACTTTCCATAGTCTAGACTTGGCCATATGTTCTCCTGAACTTCTGCCATTGCTAACCTTTACGGTTAGCAACAATCTATATAATAGTGACCATTTTCCTATTATCGTCTCCCATGCTGATAGTAGCAGTGCGACTTCTCGCCCGCCACATTTTCTATTCCAGCGGGCAGATTGGACTGCTTTTAGACAGCTGGCAGTGATCACTGAATCTATGGTTAGTACGGCAAACATTACGGAAGCAATGTGTCTCACCGTTGAAAGCATTTTAAATGCTGCAAACATCTGTATCCTAAAATCCTCCCCACGTCCTCGAAAATTTTGTAAACCTTGGTGGAACGAAGCCTGCCGTGACAGTTATAAGAACCAAAAACGACTTTGGAATAGATTTCGCAGGTATCCTACGACAGAGAACCTAGTAGCTTTTAAAAGAGCCAAAGCCATTGCACGTTGTACTCGTCGTCGATGTCAGAGGGAATCGTGGATTAGTTTTGTTTCTTCCATCACATCAAATACTTCTAGTAAAACCTTGTGAAAGAAGGTAAAGGCTGCTAATGGTATATATAATGAGTTAACTATTCCTATTTTAAATACAGGAAATATGAAGTATTTCGCTCCATTAGACATAGCAAATATTCTCGGTCAAGCATTTGCGCAAGTTTCTTCTACCGATTCTTACATGTGCCAGCCCTACTTTTCTGGCGATTAAGAATCGTGCGGAACGGTTGCCTTTGCGCTTTAATGACCGAGATACTTCTCCTTACAACTGTAAGTTTAGTATGTATGAATTGGAAACAGCATTATCAAATACCCACGATACCAGTCCCGGACCAGATGGAATTACTTATAACATGCTTCGCCATTTAAATTCAGTTTCGCTTTCCAATCTGTTGTTGCTATTCAACAGAGTTTGGACTGAGCATACATACCCCGCTCAGTGGCACGAAGCTACTGTAATTCCTATCCTAAAAACTGGCAAAGATCCATCTAACCCTCTGAGTTACAGACCGATAGCACTAACGAATTGTCTTTGCAAAATCTTCGAGCGTATGGTAAATGCCCGCCTTATGTACGAATTGGAGAGACAAGGATACATCTCCCCGTTGCAGAGTGGTTACCGCAGAGGTAGATCGACCTTTGATAACCTCGTATTGCTGGAAACCCAGATACGTAACACATTTGTTAGGAGGAATCACCTTGTCTCAATATTCTTCGATATTGAGAAGGCGTACGACCGCGCATGGCGATATGGCATACTTTCTACGTTGTTTAAATTTGATTTTAGGGGAAACTTGCCAATCTTTTTACAGAACTTTTTATCTCATCGAATATTTCGTGTCAGAGTTGGTAATTTTTATTCTGATTCTTTTATTCAAGCTGAGGGAGTTCCACAAGGAAGCGTCCTCAGTGTTACACTTTTTATAGTTCATTTGAGTCAGGTTTTATCTGTTTTACCATCATCTGTTCATGGAACTCTTTACGTTGATGACTTGCAGATCTCGTGCCAAGGCAGCAGCATAAATCTCATTGAGCGTCAATTACAGAATGCAGTTAATAAAGTAGTAGCTTGGTGCAACAGTAATGGGCATGCAATCTCTCCCGAAAAGAGTAGGTGTATTCACTTCTGCCGAAAACGAATAATTCATCCGGATCCAAATATCTGTATTCAAAATGTACTTATTCCTGTGGTGAGTGAAGTGCGGTTTTTGGGAGTGATATTCGATAGAAAACTTACCTTTCTTCCTCATATTTTGAATCTGCGGAAGAGGTGCGAGAAAACGTTAAATATATTAAAGGTGCTTTCCAGAACATCATGGGGTGCTGATCGAACCTCCCTTCTCCGTATTTATCAGGCAATCCTTATATCCCGGATAGATTATGGGTGTATGGTGTATGGCTCCGCACGTCCGTCTGTTTTACGGCGGCTGGATACCGTCCATCATTGTGCACTGCGCATTTGCTCTGGTGCTTTCCGTACGTCTCCAGTTGAAAGTCTTTATGTTATATGTCACCAACTACCGCTTTCCTTAAGACGAAAGAAACTGTCTACTTTATTTTATTTCCGAACAAAATCTGTTCTAAATCACCCACTAAACGAAATTTCCCTGCCGGTTGGCCTTCGTCGACTTTATAATGCTCGCCCATCTCATATCCTGCCATTTTGTGAGAGAGCGTAATTGCTCCTTCATGATTCAGACCTTAATATTGTTCGTATTAAAGCTGTTGCCACTTTTAGTTTTCGACCTTGGGATATTCCACAGTTTTCTTTCTTGAATCCTTTCTTGGGATTCGATAAATCCTCAACTGCACCAGTGGTTTTCCAACAACTCTTTTTATATCATCGATATCTGTATTCTTCTTTCATCCCAATTTTTACGGATGGCTCGAAATCAGATGGTTATGTTGGTTGTGGAGTCGTTTTTACATCTGGTACACTGAGTCATCGCCTTCACAGTTCCTGCTCTGTTTTTACTGCTGAATTAGTGGCAATTTTCTGTGCTCTCCAGAATATATCAAACTCAAGTCAGCGTAAATTTATCATCTATACCGATAGCAGGAGTGCTTTGGAGACACTTTCAAATTACCAAAATCAGATGCATCCTATTGCGCAAAAAATTTTATTCACCTTGCAAAATTTAAAAAATGATGACTTCCAGATTATTTTCTGTTGGGTGCCGAGTCATGCTGGCATCTTGGGAAACGAGACAGCGGACTTGGCCGCAAAATCTGCAACAACCTTCTTAAACATAGGTATTCCCTATTGTGACATTAAAAGGTCCATTAATCATTACATATATTCTGACTGGCAAAATTCATGGGATTTACAGATCCAAAATAAACTACATTCCATTAAAACTGATATTTTTCCTTGGCCTGTTCATCCTATACGTGAGATGGATGTTAAATTGACTCGTCTCCGTATAGGACATACGCGTTTCACTCACAAACACCTAATTTTTGGTGAAACCGCCCCTGTGTGCAACAGCTGCCAAGTTCAATTTACTGTTCATCATATTTTAATTGACTGTCCTGTTTTTAATACTTATCGTTCTCGTTGTTTTACCACGTCTTCAACACTACAAGACTTGGTGGGTGAAAAAAACCACCCAAATGTTTTTAAATTCTTGAGAGCTATTGGGTTTTTTACGTACATTTAGTTTCTTTTTTAACCTTGTAGGCGTTAAGCATTGTTAATTAAGTTCTTGTTTTTTACGTCACTATATAAAAATAATAGGGTTCATGGATTTAAATTTCAAGATACTAAAAACTTTTGCACATCCATTTCATAGTTTTTGTCTTCTGGCATCTGTGCTATTCATTTACAAATGAATTTTTTTTTTTAAATATCTTTTATTTTTTACCTTTTGATTGGCGCAGTATGGCCAAGTTTGGCTTTTGTGCCATTAAACCTGAACTACCTACCTACCTACCTGCCCTATCCTTCGGCTCCCAAAATGTAATAGAATAGCTCGTTTCCAAGCCGACGGTTCCCTGCTTTTAGGATTACAAGGATTTTTCTCGTGACAGTTGGTCAGTAACTACATGAAATTTGGCATAATTTTGCGTTTTTGCAATTTTTCACTTTTTCTGACTAATGATTATTGGGCAGTTTTTTCGTTGCTCCCTTATAAGGGAAAAATACTTGTATTGGTCGAAAAGAAGCCGTAGTTGGTTTTCTTTACGCTACAAAATCGCACAATTCTATAGTAGAAAACACAAAAGTATTATGCACTTTACAGTATTATTCTGCATCCCTATTAGCTTAAGATATCGCTCCGATATCGTTAGATATTCAGAATGTCGGACAATATCGTGAAGATATCGTTACAATGTTAATCGATATTTTCTGCTGATAAGGATGAGAACCAGAAAGAAGAAAAAAACACCTATTGGTTTACCTCTCTCCTAAATGTAATGAAGATTGAGTGCTCGTGGCGTTGCTAAGTTACAAGCCATGTCGTGACCTTGTCAAGGTACAGAGTTATCATAGAAGAGAGAAGACCCTGTGTTAAGAAGTATATCCATGGATCTAAAAGCACCTTAATTGGGGAGTATGAGAAAAAGATTCGCTGTTTTTTTTTTCCTTCTTTTTCTTGTAATGAGTTTCCGTTGAACGATATACTTATTTTCCCACAATTTTAATCTCTCTCTCTTTGTCTTTAATTTGATTTTTATACTTAATTAAAGCTTCAAAATATAATTAACTAACTATTCTATCTAGAAATTGCCTCAGAATGTCGGGTTCTCAACAAAAAAACCGCCAAATATGACGGAAAAAAAGTCGGAAGAAATTCCATTTCCAAGTTTTATTTTAGTTTGGAAATCATTTTTCCATCTGACCACGATAAGAAATCTATTCCAAAATAATTTATATGTGTCTTTTAAAAATAGTTTATTTATCAAACAAGAAATCATATTTCCCCAAGAATGAAATCTTGATATTGAACTATGTGTTCAAAAAATGGAATAATCAGTACTTTGACTTGTCATAAATATTAGAAATCACTTCTGATGTTTTGGTGCTGTAATGTAATAATAATTTTGGAGCAGTGTGAAATAATGTAGATTTTTACTGTAAGAAGACCTATATTGATATTAAAGGTAAAGAAACCAGGCCAATCCAAAGCAGCTACGCGATTAAAAGCTATATAGATATAAGAAATTGAAATTTTCACTAGCTATGAATTATCGATTCAAAAAAGTAATTATCTATAATAAATACTTTAGACAGATGTAACATATTCAGTAAAATTTTAGAGTCGTAAATTTATACATTTGGAGGTTTAGACTCTCATAAATTCTTGAAGTTTCCTAAAAAAGTTAAATAGACAAATACTTAAACTGAATTTTTTAAGAATTACAATCCATGTTTTATAACTGTCTGATGAACATTTTTCGAAAATAAAAACTTATGTTTCATAATTTACAATAAATCGATTCGGTTTTTTTTTCTTCTTCCTATTGAAGTATTACTCTAGAAAATAGACAGCTCTGGTGAGTGTACAGTGTATGTAATCGAAAAGCTTGCAGAAAGCATGACAAGTAAATTAAAATACGCCCAAGATATACCTAAAAAACAGCATTTGCTGAAACTAACAATAGAAGTAAATGGAAAATTTCTACTTCAATAACAACATTAACGCTCCCACTGCAAATACAACTTTTAAAGCAATTTATTCATTTGAACTCCTACTAAAATTTGTAATGTTTCCCTTCTATGTTTTTATTAGAACCGAACTACAAAGATTCTTCTAGAGACTTCCATTTGAAGTCTCTAGAAGAATCCTTGAAGTTTGGTTCTAATAAAAATTACAGCCATAATTCTTGCGCTTATCAGAACATTCTTGTAGTAAATTGTCTCTATGTCAATCACAGAATTAGCTTTCATTAAGAATCTGTAATTTTTTTTTGTATTAAGATCAACAGGATAGAAAAACAAAATATAAAGTTTATAAATATTCCAATGTTTCCATTGTTAGTTGAAATGAAAATTGTAGAAAATTTTAATTATGCTACTAATTCTTTAGATATATGATTTCGAATTTCGAATCTAATTTTACTAATAATAGCAAATGTTTCATATTTTAGCATTGGTTAACCCGAAACTCATATATAGTTAGAATTCATCTTGTATTTCAGGTATTCGAAGAAGCAGTGAGAGCTGTTCTGAATCCTCGACATTCCCCTAAAGTGCTTCATCAGTGCGTTTTACTCTAGAAACAAATATTTGTTCTCCATGTTCTTAGTATTTTTATATTTACATCTTTTCATTTTTCATTGAATAAAGTATTTGTATATTTTACTTTTTGTTTACGTTTTGTTTGTTGAATTATACCTATAAGTGTCGTATTAGGAAGTAGTTTCTTGCTCGCGTAATGGATGTAATAAAGTCGAATTATGCGTACTCTGATGACAGTTTAAATGAAGGACGAACGCTTGTCTATTTTGTATTAACCTTAATGCTCGTTTTAATTGCCGTGAGGTTGTAGTAATTCAGTTCATCCCCATACACAAATGCAATTCAAAGGAGCTCATTTGTGGTTATTAAGCATCAGCCACCTTCAGCGACCAATTCTTTGGTAGCATTGGTTCTAATTATTTCAATTAAATCTACACACGACTAGATGCTTAGGGTTTCTCCAACAAAGCCAGTTTAATCATTAAATTATAAGGGATATCTAAGCTTTGACATTTTAATACAAGGTGTATTCAAATGAAAGTGTATGAACCGACACTGTGAATATAAATGAAGACTTTATTCAAAATATACTCCATAGACCTGAGCACAACGATCCCATTAATTAACGTGGCGAAAGATTCCTTATTCCTAGAATCCCTGTGGCCGTGAAGAGACTAAATCCTTCACAGCTTCCTTGAGTTTTTCCGTCCGAGTTGAAGCGCTCCGCTTTCAAGTATTTTTCCAGGGGATTAAATATGTAAAAATCGCAGGGCGACATGTCCAGGCTGTTGGGTGGATGGTCGAGCTGCTCATACTTAGGCTTTGCCAGTCCTGTGTATGTGACCCTGGAGACGTTATCATGGAGTTATCCCTGGACCGGCGTTATCATGGAGTTATCCCTGGACCGGCGTTATCATGGAGTAGAACCTCACTCCCCCATGAGTAGCCTCGTCTTTTGCTCTTCATGGACCTGCATAGTGTTCGGAATATCTCACAATACACATTGTTTTTATAGTGATTTTTCAGCACTCGAGGAATTAAAGTAGGGAATGCGCTTCAACTCGAACGGCGAAGTCAAGGATGCTGTAAAGGATTGGGTCTCATCACAGTCAGAGGAATTCTGGTACAAGGAATCCTTCGGCTCTTTAATCAATGGAATCGTCGTGCTCAGGCCTTAGGTGTATACTTGGAATAAAGATTTCCTTTATATTCACAGTGTCGTTTCGTACCCTCTCATATGAACACTCTTTATAGATATTCATTTGTTCTCTTTATTATGGTTGGTTGGTTGGTGGAGTTTAATGGCGCTAAAACCACTTTTGATCATACAGCGCCAATTCTCTTTATTATGTACATAAACCTTTATAATGGAGTCTAGCCCCAAGAATCATAGTGCGATTAAAAATTTTTGTAGGTAATCTGCTTCAAATTGCGCTTCAAGTCTTCCAAATAATATTATTCCAATTTCTGTTCCCTCGCAAAAATATTAGATGTAATAAACAAAAATTTTCTTTCTTAACTTTTAACGATAGAAAAAAATCAAACGATTGGATATCTAACAAAACTATGGAAAGGGTTGGAACTTAAATATAACAATATAATCTATTGTCACCAAGAAGTATATTGTAAACATACCATAGCAGGTACAAAGTGCTAAATTACTTTTTAAATTGAGTCATTTTGCACTGTAATTTATTTGCTTGTCTCAACATGAATACATGAAAAAATGGGCTATCTATTTAATATGTAATATCAATGCTCAATAGTTTTTCCCATCTTATTAAAATTTTTCTAATCATGCAGGTATTTAGTTTAGAGTAAATATAATGTCTTTAATAGCTACTAATTTATTAATAGTAAGCATTTTTCTTCTTTTCACGAAAAAAAAATTAAAAACTAAACTTTATTTAAAATAAATAAATGATGATTTTGAAAAGTCCTCCGTATTAGTGCCAATCAATTTACATTTTCCCAATTTTTAAAATGTATACGTAATGCTTTCATTTACACAAAGATTATTTTTTTTCGTTTTATTCCTTTTTAACTCTTGATCTTTTAGATATTTAAATGACTGAAAAAAATGTTATTCATACTCATCATCTCTTAGTTCATTCTACATGTAGTAAATTAAGTTATTGGACACTTTAAAAGAGATATCTCCGTCTATTAAAAATAGGTGATACAAATGAACAGAAGTTCGGCTTTCTCTTTTAAAATATGTCCTTTATTGTTTCATAACGGATTTTAAAACCCTCCACTGTTTTGCGCATGCGTTAGGATGGGTTTAATTCCTCAAAATAGGAGTGAGAGGAAATATAAAAGAAGATGTTTGCTTTTAACAGTAAAATAAAATTGGATTATTTGCTTTCTGAATCAAAATAATACTATCAGAAACAACATGATATTCACATACATGTGGGGGTTGGGACTGAACAAAAAAGGATCTAATAAGGTGAAAATTGAGGTAAAAAAAAATGAAGAATTCCAGACGTGCACTCATCTTACCGCGTCTCTCCCTTTAATGAAATAGAATCGTCAAAAAGAAGTCGTCTCAGAATACTGAAACGAACAGTTCTTATTTTTTTCCATCGCACTTGAATTAAAGTTGTGAACAGAAATTATGTTTGCTCCTTAGCAACGCTTTTTGTAACCACTTTATAATCTCACTCTGACAAATTAAATCTTTTTCTATAATCTGTAAATATTAGAAAAACCTTCAATATTATTCCTTGGGTTTTACCACACATACAATAAATTCCAGAGTATTCTAATAAAAATGACCTTGTTATTAAATAATTTAACTATTATTTACTTGTTAGCTTTTAGTTATTACAACATTACTGAAACACATCTAATTGTGTGTTTTCTATAACATAAAATGAAATAAATTTGATGCCGTTTTTCTTAATTAGAAAAGAAACCGTTAATTTTTCCTTTTACAATCGAAAGATTGCGTTTAATATCAGCCCCTCCCCCCCCTTTTTTTACTACCATCATACTTTGATTGGTTGAAACTGTGCATCTTTTTCGAATCATCCTTTATACTAAACATCATCATCTTGTTTTAATTATTTTATAATTTTTTTTTCATATCACACAGTGACACACCTTTAGCATTCTATTCAGTCTGTAATTAGAACTAGTAAGCTGTGGCAGCATTTACACTAATTAAGCATGCAGATAACTGCCTACGCGAAAAGAGACGGGAAAATACTGAACATTCACTGAATGAATTCCTATTTCAATAACTCATCAGTGCTGTCTGCATATTTTTAGCTTTTGTTGGGTACTTATGGTATCTGGATACATGGGCATTTTATTTCCATATTTCCACACATTACCAGATATAAAAAGGCTCGGTATTAGGATTAAGATTAATCAACGTATTTAACCACGGAAGCGCTTATTAGTCGCTATCCCTAAGATCTATCATTTCAATATTTCTTGATTTTGATATCGAAAAGTCAATTACGAAAAGACAGATTAATTTTTTGGAAATAATACCATTATAATTTTCAGATATTCGAAGCTTTTAAACGAATTTTTAAATTCACGTGAATAATTATTGCTGTGATTTCTTTTCTAAAAGTAAGAAAAAATAAACTTATAACTGAAATTTATTAATGTGGGATTAATTAACTTAAGAATTTTGTTTCGAATAGAAAATACTGTCACATAATATTAATTTTTAATTTTGTGCAACATTGGGAAATATATTTATAAAAGTGGTTGCATTTTCCTCTCTTTGCTCTGTTAGCCCTATTGGGACCTAGTGCCAATTTGGTAATAAACTGAAACTTAATTTATAATTTACATTTGGTGGCAAATATCTCGGCGATTAACATGAGCTGCTCACCGCAGCCATTTTTATGATTTAAAAGGAATATTAAGGTAACATTACTAGAATCAGAGAGCGTTCTTATGTGCTCAAGTCACGACATTTTTACTGCAAAAATAGTTGAAGACACACAACTATTTCTTATATATATTCTTATGTTGAAATTCATTAATATTGCAATAAGAACAATTGGCTGGAAAAATTTGCAAAATTTCAAGAATCTATGGCTTTAGGGGCCCATATCCAAGCTGTTATAACTATATAAATATTGTTCCCGTCTTAAAAGGACTGAAAAATAATCTCAATGATTGTAAAATGCATGTATTAATAAAATAAATAAGGTGCTGAATATTGCAAACTTAAATTATTGCAATTAATCGATCGACATACGGTAAAAATGCGATAAATAATCGATCATCACTGATTATCTTATTCATTCGAAAGTATAAGATCCTTTGAAATGAATTAGAAATTTTATTAAGAATGATTAATGTATATCAAGAAAACTTTTTATTTATCGATAAATTTTATTTCTGCTTTAACGTCCCTTCCGACTCGTCATATATCCTCTTACTGTCTAGCATTTGCAACATTTTATTGCAGTTACAAGAATGTTATCTTGGCCGAAAATTGTTTCATGGAGTTCAGAGCAGATTTAATTTTGCGGTCATTATGTCAGATCAATGACAACGTTCATGTCCGATTTTCATAATTTGTATTTGGCATATGTATACATATGTACTTTGTAGGGAAATGCCGATTCTTTGTTTGACGATATTCCTTACACTTGAAAAACAGAAGTGTCATTTGTACTTATAATATTGAATATTAATAAAATAGGTCGGACAGTAAAGTTTAAAAAAAAGATAATGAAGTGTTTCATTTCCGATGTGTAATGCTTTATAAATTTTGGAAAAGTTTGAGTTTGAAAACTGCATAAAAAGCGATTCGGTTATTTGTTTAGAACTGCCTAATCACAAAATAATTTTGCTAGAAAATCCAATACCTTTTTTTCATGCTATTGAGATTTTTAATATAATGCAATTATTTCATGCAATTTTACAAACATTTGGGAGTATTTATTATCTCCTACTTAAAATATTAAATGAAATTATGTTAAATATCAACAATTAATAAAATTAATATAATACTAAATAGTTTAGCAGGTATTGTATATGATGCTGTATTGTACATAATATGCAGTTATTGTATATAATAATGAACAAAATTATTTGAAAATGCGATCTTTTCAAACATATTAACTAACAAAACGATATTGTGAATATAAACGTGATGATTGTGAAGTCTCCCTACAAATTTTATGTCAGAAAAGTATTAATCTGCTTCTAATATACCTGTCGATCAGTGCCATTTAATGGAAAATTCGCCTCTATCAAGGGTCGGCAACCTGCGGTTCTTTTGATATAAAGCTCCGGCCCTTCGGTTCCATGGAAAAATTAATAATTTACTATCGAAATTCTTAAAAAATAAGAAAAAATATTTTTAAGTACCTAATCTCTCTACATATTCTAACAACTTAATCGTTAATTACAAATAACTGCGCTTAACATGACCATAATGAGATAAATTTGAACTATTGTTTTGTTCTTAGAGATGAGACTCCGCTACCAAGTTTACCTTTCGGAACCAATGTAACTATTGACAGGAATTATTTCAGAATAATTTTAAAAAATATGAAGTATCGATTCGCTGAGAGATTCGAGCAATTCAAAACAAACAAAAATAGTCTCGTATTCATACTAAATTCTCTTGACAGAAATACAAATGGGATCATTGAGCTATTTGGAATTGATATTGCTTCAGTTTCATTGCAAATGCTATAAAAACGATGGATTTGTGGAGTGGCAAGTTCATAGAATTCAAGAGCAAGTTAGATGTGTTGGAGGTCTAGAAATGCATGCACGTCCAGCAGCATAAATGGATAGCTCTAAAAGAAACTCCGCAAGTTGAGGATCTCATATTTGACGCATGGGATAGTCTTCATTGAAAGCTACAGTGAGGTAAATAAATTGACATTCAGGAATTTCTGATGATCTTTGGGTCGACATATTCGTGTGAGCAAGCGCTTTATTGCATGATTATAATGAAAAATAAATTTAAAAGTCAACTAACAAATAAAAAAATTCCTGCTTAAAACTTAAAACAACAAACTATAAGCCAGATTTAAACTTTCAGAAACCATGCAAAGCCAATGCTCCCATTGATGCAAACATCTATATTTGTGTTTTTATTATGTGTCTTAGGCGACCAGCTGGTTCGCCATGAGTAATGCGCTCTAAAATTTTCAATTAAATACTTGTGTGCCCTGTTCTCTTTATAACTTATCAGCCAAATATATTTAAACTTCAAACTCCGATAGTCAAGTAACTCGTATTATTATAGAAGCCTTAAGTTATATATTGTTACGTTATATATTCTATGTTATATATTGTTACGTTTTATATTCTATGTTATATATTGTTACGTTATATATTCTACGTTATATATTGTTACGTTTTATATTCTATGTTATATATTGTTATGTTATATATTCTACGTTATATATTGTTGCGTTATATTGCTGTACACATTAGCCTTACGTTGTTCATTATACTATATATATCTCTAATTTACAATCAGCTGTTGAGGAGTTATGTGGAAAATATCACATCTTATATCTATTCCACAACATAACGTTTCTATTTCAACATGTACTGAACATCACACTTTCCTCGGTTTAAGTTACAATAAGAGTTAATTTAATCATTCCATTTGAGTTTTTGTCAAAGTGACGACAGAACACTGGTACACTCTTAACGTCTTTTTGCAGGTTAAATTCTAGTTTCATTTTGTGAGAAATTATTTGTTGAAAAATACAGTTACAATATTTTTTTTAAAAAATCATTAAAAATATAAATTTAATTTATAAGTTAAAACATTGTTATGAATGAAAAAAATACATTTTTAAGAGGATTTAAAAAACAGTTTTGTTCTGTAATATTTTTAAAAATTATCGCAAAATCCAAATGTTAGCTTAATTTTTAAATAATTAAAATTTCAGAAATAACTCCGTCATGGTATACTTTTTCATCCTCCAAAGTAAATATGTAAATACCAAGTGTGGTAACTTTAGATTATATTGTAGTGTAGTGTTCTAACACACACGCGCGCATTTATATACGCAAACACATAATTATTTGATTATCAGCCTTGAAGTAATTCCGGGGATTGATTGGCCTAAAATTGATATTTTCTTTCAGATGGACGGAAAGTTCTAAAAGAACACGTTTTCCTAATAATATTCTTTTATTTTTATAAATCAGTCAGTTTTAAGGATTGATTTAGAAGACTGATTAATGAAGCAAGTTTCATTTAAAATATTAATAAAAATATTTTGTAAAATAGGGTTCACAGAGCAAAGTATGAAGAAATTTAAAACTCATTATTCATCAATGCATTGTTTGATTCGTTACATAAAATGTAATTATTTACTTCAAATTTTACTTCAAGCAACATAAAATGTAATTATTTACTTCATTTAGATCAAATTAGCAGTACTAAACAATATGCATGCCTATTACTAATATTTTACAAATTGGCCATTGGACGGAATTTGAATGCATATCCTGCATAAAGTCAATCAGGTTTACTGCAAATAAAGGTGATTTATTGAATTAATGATTTATATAGAGCAAACGATCGTAGAATCTTTTGCCTTGCATTTTCTTAAAGAAAATATTACATTTTATATTTATTTTATTTTATCCAGTCACGTGCTGAAAGTTACATTACAGTATTTAGATTTAATTTGCAGTAATATTTGATTTTTTAAAAATTTTAACTTCTGTAAATATGATGGCAACACGTTGATAAAAGCTAATTTTTTCTCTTTGACGTGCTCGTGCAGATTAAATTTTATTGTTTTGTCCGAAATATATTGTTGAAAAATATGATTAAAATATTTCTTTAAAAATTCATTAAAAATAGAAGCTTAAGCTATATATTAAAGCACCAACATCATTAGAAAGCTAATTTTTTTATCTTTAACTTGATGTAAAAATCATCTTTGTGCAATAATATTTTCAGAAGTTATAGCGGAAAAACTTCCAAATTTCGCTTAATTTTTAACTCAAATTTTAATTTAAAAAATTCGAGAAAAGGGCTCCGAGGTGCACGTCCCCGACCTCCAAGGTATACATGTACGAAATTTGGTAGCTCTAGGTCCAACGGTCTGGCCTGTAGAGTGCCAACATACACACACACTACATTGAGCTTTATTAGAAGTGTATATTAAAATTATTCCGCATTTAAAGCAGTTTATTTTAAATCAAAAATAATATATACATATAAGAAAATACTATAATATTAAATCGAAAATTTTTAGTGCTTTATAAAAACTGGGAAATTTTGTAAATTGTTGCTTTTGGCTCATCAGTTTAAATAGGTTGCTAACCCCTGACCTAGACTCATCATGAGTAGATTTCCGGATGATTAAAAATTGACACATTTTTATTTATTGGACATATTAGATTTGACCCATTCGTCGTTAAAACCATTTTAATGTTCAAGATTATTTTTAATAACAGCTTAACAATATGTACTTTTTTTTTTCTAAATGAGACAATCGATTTCTTTATTTTGGTCTCCTGACAACTACTTCCAAGGCTAGTGTCCTACCTGTACTATCCCGTCATTGACCATGACATATCTACACTCTTCCTCAATTGCTTATCCTAAACGCATTTTTCTTTGATACACAAAAACCATGATGTTTACGTAAGAAAAATTATCCTCATGTATCAGAAAAATATCAGAGGTAAAGAAATATCGAGCAAACTTATATCAGAGCATCAACCTATATCTGTTTTTCTCTCTTGATTGCATTACATAGTACTTCTTCAAAAGCGGCACTTGAAAGATAATGATCGTATGCTTTCATATAATTTTTACCATTTGTCTGTCAAGGTCAATTTTGCTACCAGTTATTAGCGTTATCTTCCTAATATACCACCGCAACGATTTATTTTCGCTGTGATTTTTTAACGGAGTATAATAGGGGGGTTTTTTCCCCCTATGTAGTTGTCACATTTTTTGTCACTTAAATGGCATGGCCTAGAGAAAAATGTTCCTTTCGAAAAAGTTTTCATTCATTATGAAACCCGTTAGAAATGATTATGAAGCATTTTTAAAATAGTAGAATTTAACACTTTTTTCCCACTTTCTAGTATACAAAGACTACAGAAAATATTACAATTGTCAAAATATTCGGAATCGAGATTTTGATGGATTTTCTTGTTTCAAAACTTCCGTGAATCTGAAAACGGAATTTCTGATGTCATGGCTGTCTGTTAGTCTTAAAATAAGCTATTTCAAGAAATGCTTTGAACTAAATGAAATATTTGCTTAAAAGCACCAATTACCTTTGCATTTACTCTGTTTAGGTATTTCTGCCGTCATCTGATGATGAATCAAAATCGAGAGTTTTATCTCAAAATAGTTCTCTAGTATCTTCAAAAAAAATCAATGTGTATTAAAAATCAGTAGAATGGCATATACTTAAGAATTTTCCTATTTCTATATTAATTTGCGATTTTCTTCTAAAAATATTATGATTTTATATTCTATATGAACTTCACCAATTGTCAATTTTCAAGTGCGTGGGTTTCTGAGAGAAGTTCATTCCACTGAATATGTGCATATTTTTACAAATGTGTGTGGGATGTAAGGGTGTGCTAATTTCCACACTTTTACCATTAAGAAATACACTTAACACCCATTAGTTCTGTGGAAAGAAGTGGTATCTATAAAGAATTCCTAATAAAGTTTCGTTATTTTAAAGT
The DNA here is from genome assembly GCA_026543055.1 of Argiope trifasciata. Classification (NCBI taxonomy): domain Eukaryota; kingdom Metazoa; phylum Arthropoda; class Arachnida; order Araneae; family Araneidae; genus Argiope; species Argiope trifasciata. Next base: position 351,687 of record JAPMOQ010026930.1, on the reverse strand, counting down.
TCTTTTCTTCCTTTTATGATAATTTTTAAAATATATGACGTGGATGGGCGTAAATACTTGAAGAACTGGTTTCGTTATTTCTTTTAATCTTCGGTAAAGGATTAGAGAATTAAAAAAAAAAAAAAAGAACAAAGCTGACGGTTTATCAAACTCCTAAAATGAGCAGAAACGAAAATTCGACGGATCATCCTTCCATGTCTGATAATTGGTATAAGTCCAATATGGTCTGATATGGTATAAGTCTGACATTGGTATAAGGTATTCATCAAGTCTTATTTGGATCCCAGTAGGACAGTAGTAAGATCCTGACTTCAGGATCAGAAAATCACAGCTTGAAGCATCATTCTACAAATTACAAGCTCTTTAAATGGAACAAATGCGTGGTAAATCTTCCAGTGAGTATTATACACTGAAGTGACAAAAGTCATGGGATAGCAATATGCAAATATACAGATGGCAGTAGTATCGCAGCGAAAAAGTATAAAGGCGCAGTTCGTTTTCCAGAGCTTTCATTTGTGTTCAAGTTATTCATGTGAACAGGCTTTTCGTGATTTATGGCGGCACGACGAGAATTAACAGACTTTGAACGTGGAATGTTAGTTGGAGCTAGACGCATGGGTCATTAAATTGCGGATATCGTTGGTGAATTCAACATTCCGAGATCCACAGTGTCAAGAGTGTGCCGAGAGTATGAAATTTCAGGCATCACATCCCATCATGGACAGCGCAGTGGGCGACCACCTGCACTTAACGACCGAGACCGCCGACGTCTGTGTAGAATGGTCAATGTTAATAGACACGCAACACTTCGTCAAATAACTACAGGAATCAATGTGGGACGTACGAGGGACGTGTCCGATAAGACTGTGCGGCGAAATTTGTCTTCCTTGGGCTATGACAGCAGAAGACCGACTCGAGTGCCTTTACTGACAGCACGACATTGCCTGCAGCGACTCTCCTGGACTCGTGAGCATATCGACTGGTCCCTAGACCAGTGGAAAACCGTGGCGTGGTCATATGAGTCACGATTTCAGTTGTTACGAGCTGATGGTAGAGTTCGAGTGTGGCGCAGACCCCACGAAGCCATGGACCCAAACTGTCAGCAAGGCACTGTTCAAGCTGGTGGTGGCTTCATAATGGTGTGGGCTGTTTTTACATGGCATGGACTCGGTCCTCTGGTGCAACTGAACCGATCATTGACTGGAAATGGTTATGTTCAGCTGCTTGCAGATCACTTGCAGTCATTCATGGACTTCACGTACCCACACAACGATGGGATTTTTATGGATGACAATGCGCCATGTCACCGGGCCAGAACTGTTCGCGATAGGTTTGAAGAACATTCCGGACAATTCCAGCGCATGATCTGGCCAACTAGATCGCCCGATATGAATCCCATCGAGCATTTATGGGACATCGTCGAAAGGTCCGTTCGTGCCCAAACTCCTGCACCATCCACACTTTCACAATTATGGACGTCTATACAGACAGCATGGCTCAATATTCCTGCATAGGACTTCCAATGACTTGTGGACTCCATGACACGTCGAGTTGTTGCACTTCGCCGGGCAGAAGGAGGACCGACACGATATTAACAGTCATCCCATGACTTTTGTCACTTCAGTGTATGTATTTAGAGAGAATAAAAAATGAATAGGAAACTTTATTATATTAGAAGAATCCATATGGCGTTGCCCATGATATAATGATTGCCAGAAATCAAAATCTCAATAATATAAAACGAAGTTATGAAAAAGTAAAGAATTCATACATCGATTTTTCTTCATGAGATTGACATTGCCTGCAGGTTTTTCTGTAATATTATGTAAAACGAATCACGTCAAAAAATCCGCATTTCTGTGTTTTCAGCTATAGACAGCATGTAAATTTATTTTGAAAAAAAAAATTAAAAAATTGTCATAAATATATACTGTCTATTCCCGACGACATTTCTTTCTGCCAAATTGTCTGGATGGTGACTGTCGCTAAAGAAACGAATTTTAACAGGGAAAACACATTTCGAATCAGAGGAATAAGTCTTCTCGTTTTTTTTTTCTTCTTCTTTTTCGCATTTCCAAGTGCCTTTGCATAGCATTTCTTTAAAAAAAATACATTAACTTTTTCCTATATAAAGTTTGATAGAGAAGTTAAATTTTCATTGAAAAATGGATTCGCTGAGTTAGAATTCACTTAGACATTGAATCAAAGAATTTTCGCTGAATAAAGTTCCTGAATAAAAGAAAATTATTCATCATAAGATCTGATTATGTTTTTGGAGAATAATTTTCTGGAAAGGATCTGTGGATGCCAGATTGTTTATCATAAGTTAGCAGCTATTTAATATAGAAAATGCTTGCGAAATTTTGGAAAAAATGTTTGAATGCTAAAATTTATTTCATTAGTTACGTAATTACGATCAGGGATTTATTCCTTGTTCTCAACTGGTTTACTAATCTTTTAATCAAAAGTTGAGATTACTATAAACAAATCAACTACAAAAATTCTGTGAAATGTATGTTCAGAAAAATCACGCCGAATTCGTAATCCAAAATTGTAATGTAAATGAACAATACTTTTTTATCAAACAGCTGAATGTTGAAATCTTAATTCCTTCAAAATACCATAAAAAATACAAAATATTTAAAAAAAAAAAAGATTATTGATTTAATGACTGAAAAAGATTTCATGGCGGACGAAAATTGGAAAATCTTACAAAATAAAAGAAGGAACTGTCTTCTTTGTAAGTAGTACTAAAAGTGGTAATCATCCTAAGATAGTCGCATTTAAAATTGATATCATATAATAGAAAAGGATGGGTAAAAAGTTTTTCGGTTCCCCCTTCCATTACCATTGCAACCTAAACAGTATTGGATATATTCGGTCAAACGTTAGAAATTGGGTCAAAGAAAAATTATCACCAGACTAGAGAATTTAGAAAACCTGTTGTGCAAATTGGCGGGTGGAGCGAATTTAATCAGCTGCATCTCATGGAATAAGTTGAAAATTCATATTTGGAATAGGATAAATTTTAGAGAAGCCTGTAAATTAATTTGAATTTAACGCAATAGCTGTGATTTAGATTGAGATTCTGAAAATATGGAATCTTAAAACAACTGGATTTTTTTCTTTCAAAAATCACAAAATAACAATTGATGGAAGTGTTTCTTACACAGTTGTGTTTTTGATTGTGATTTCATAACTAAAGAAAATCTTAATAAATATTATTATAAGACGTAGAAGTAGATAATTAAAGGTTAAATTTTTAGTCTTCTCTAATATAAGCATTTTGTCCTTTAATCTTTCTTGTACACCATTTTCTCCTTCAAATTGTATACTAGTACTGATAAGTAATTGCAATATATTCATACATTATCAGTTATAAAAGTAAAAATGAAACCTTTGAATTATTTTAAAAATCTGAATGTAGCAATGCATAAACTTTATTATGTTTTAAAAAGTATGTGTGTAATGAGATAAAGGGTTAATTCCCAATGAACGGTGCGCTCCTTGTCCGCCATCTTGTTTTTGGCGACTATTGGCGAAAAACGACTCCGCGAAGCACACGCCAAGTACGAAGTTACCATATTTTAACGGGAGAGAAAGGGGAAGTTTCCAAGGAGGAAATAATTATCGCCCGAGAAATGGCGCCAAAAAAATCGCCAAAACAGAGCGCACCGTTCACTGGGATAGAGCCGAGATAAAGCTATAAATCAAATTTTGATGTAAACAATTTATTTACATGGTTATTTAGTAAAATAATTATTACATCATTTTCTGTTACAAAAAAAAAACATATCTCAAAATAAATAAATAAAATAAAATAAAAAATAAGCAATCATTCTAAATTTTGATCTAAGTTTCATAATCTAAAATCATTCTAAGTTTCAAGTATATTTAGCAATGAATTTTGTAGATGATATTAAATTCTAATAATTCTTCAATCCATCATCTAAAAGCATACAGATAATTATTTAGTATTTCAGTTTTATCTGTGTAGCTTTGCATATTTTGAAGATTCCAGTTTTATAATAATTTTGAGTTCGCTGAATAATTTTTGTTTGAATTAGTTTTTGAATACTGAATAAAGGGCAATCTGGAGCTAAATGTACTATTATGATCTCCTAAATGATCTTCAACTTATTTGAAACTAGCCGCCTTTGGCGATTAGCTGGTTCCCCATGAGTAATGCGTTCTAAAATTTTCAATTAAATCACATATTCATTAGCCTTGAAGTAATTCTGGGCATTGATTGGCTTGAAATTAATATTTTCTTTAAGATGATGGACGGAAAGTTCTAAAAGAACACGTTTTCCTTGTAATATTCTTTAATTTTATAAATCAGTCAGTTTTAATTATCGGTTAAGCTTCCAAAATATTAAAAATGTTTTTTTCGGTGATGTTGCCAAAATATTAAATATGTTTTTTAAGAAAGCGAAAAGGGGAAAAAAAATATTGAATTAATGATACAGATATTACAAACGATTATAGAAATATGCCATTAGGTCGGGATTTCAATGCATATCCTGTCTAAATTCAGTCAGGTTTACCGTAAATTAAGAAGATTTGTTGAATTAATTATTTAGATTTGCAAACGATTACAGAAACCTTTGCTTTGCATTTATTTTTTTAGAAAATATCACATTTTATATTTATTTTATTTTATCCAGTAACGTGCTAAAAGTTGCATTTCTTTAGATTTATTTTGCGATGATAGTTTTTTTTAAATTTGGACTTCCGTCATTTTATCCTATCACGTGCTAAAAAAAAACATGGTTAAAATATTTCTTTAAAAATTCGTTAAAAATAGAAGCTTAAGTTATACATTAAAACATTGATACCATTAGAAAGCTAATTTTTTAATCTTTAAATGGATGTAAAAATCATGTTTGTGCGATAATATTTTCGGAAGTTATAGCGGGAAAACGTCGAAATTTCGCTTAAATTTAATTCATTCAAATTCTAATTAAAAATTCAAAAAAAAAAAAGGGCTCCGAGGTGCACATTCTCAACTTCCAAGGTATACATGTACCAAATTTGGTAGCTGTAGGTTCAATGGTCTGGCCTGTGGAGCGCCAACACACACACAAACACACTCACATTGAGCTTTATTATTAAGTATTGATAGATCACCACTTCCTCATGGATATCGCATTGCAGCCGTGGCTATATAATGACAATTTGTTTATATAGTGATCAAAACCTTCCAGAGGAAAGGAGTTCACTTCGAATATCGTGATCCATACATATTCCATCCATTTTTTCCAAAAAGATATTTTTTCTCTATTTATATTTTACAGTCAGCAATTACTTGGTATAAATGATCAGCACAAACTGAAATGTATGTGTAGACTAGCTGTAAAAACAATGTATAAAAAATTCGAATCATCTATGGATTATTGTTATTCATTTGGAAGTTTTGCTGTGTATCCCTGTGTATTTGCAAAGAAATTAAAATATGCATGCAATTGAGTAGTTTACTGGGTTAAAGTGGGACCAAGGTTCTCCATTCCATCAAATGTTTCGCATTGCAAGAAGAAATCCAGGACATTTCATGTAATTTTTTTTTAAATTTATGAATGTATATCTTTACAAACATTTTTAATGGTTTTAATGATCATGCATTCGCTAAAAGATAATTACTACGAAATTTCAATGTCGATTTCTTTATATTTTTAAGCTTGCAAATTTTATCTGTAGGCTGGATTAAATTATTAGATTAAGAAATATGTGTGGCAACGAATTCACCAAGTAAAGCTATCTAAAATAAAACCGAAAAAATTCATGAAAACAATACTTCCATTCATTAGTTTTAAAATGCTTTACTTGGGTGTAACTTCAAAAAGTTATTTTACAAAATTTCTTTTTATTCCAACGATTCTCTAAATTGGCTGGTTACAAATGTTATGGACTTGATGAAGAAAAGCGTAAAGTACCGATTCTTTTTGGGGTTTTGCGTTCTTGTTACTATATTATGTTTCATTTTACTTAGTTGGTTATGCCCAGATAAAGTGTGTGCTCTTTCAAACTGGCATTATTCGCAATTTCGATATCCAAGTTGGAGTAAACTGAGTTTAAAACATGTTGTTGCGGATAATTTAGGACGACCATTAACTTTTCTTTCGCATCCTTTAATAAAGGAAAGACTGAAAGTAGTCGATGTGCATGACAAACTTTCATTTGACGAATTAATAAGATCTGATTTTCATTTTGATATTAAAGGATCTGATGTTATTGTGTTTCTTCATATTCAAAAAACTGGTGGTACTTCATTTGGAAGGCATTTAGTCAGGGATTTAGATTTAGAACAACCTTGTCAATGCCGGAAGGGGAGGAAAAAGTGCCGCTGCTACAGACCGGACTCCGATGATAAATATTGGCTTTTCAGTAGGTATTCCACTGGTTGGAAATGCGGCTTACATGCCGACTGGACAGAATTGACGAATTGTGTTGAAAGCGCCATGGACCAAACCGAGAAAGGATCAGCCAAAAGAAGGTAAAAGTTCTTAATTTTTTTCGACATGAAAATAAATAAGTTTAAAATTATTTAAATACTTTCTTCATTCATCTTCGTATAGTTTTCATTCGTGTTAATAATAATTAGTTATTTATATAGTTAGCAGTAAAATGTTTAGTTTTAAATGGTTTTTTTTAATGCATCTAAAATTGATTTAAGTTGATAACTGTTTTCAAGTTTTATAAATCGATTTAATTTTGCTGTATATTTGCAAAAGTATGCTGTATATTTTATATTCTTAAATTTTTTTTACAGTGAATCTCAAAATTTGATATATGGGATATTTTATTGCATAATTGCAAAACATTTTAACCTTATCGTTAATGATTTTGTGTGTGATAATTGCTTAAATTTTTTTTTAAATGTTCTATTATGCAAATTATCTGTTAAATGTTTCTATAGAATTATGTGATGAATTAATGTATTTTAACATACTACAGAATTTTTGAAATCTTAAGAGTGTGTTCTTTATCCATGAAATTTTAATAATATATGTAAATATGAACATATGTGCGTTTGAACTGTGTTTGAAAAAAAATTAAATTTCATTTAACCATTGAAAGAGTTTAAAATCGTTATTGTTTAGGAAGTAATAAACACATTCAAGTTTCTGAGAAAATCTGTGCTTATAATGCATATTTGTAATGATTTTACAGTCACTTCAGAAAATAGTGTGTGTTGCTAGAACAAATGCCAATGGGAGCTAATTATTCATTTTTAAAAAATTTTATATTGACTTATTAAAATAGTGTCTAAATGGCATCTTCATAATGTTGCGAAAAGCTGGCACCTGAAGCATTTCTTTTAGATATGTTTTCTCCTAACTATCATATTTAACTTTTCTCCTAACTGTACTTATAAAAAAAAAAAAACTGGTATGGGCAAGACTTAATTATAATACACTGTAATTAAAAAAAATATTCTAGTTTGAAATTTCATCACACGGATAAGTATGGCTTTGATATGATTATATTGAATTTTATCCAGAAAATAAAAAGTTACTTTTTTAATTCCATATTAATAGATATATTTAAAGTAATTTTAAAAATTTAAATAGCAAAATATGAGATAGTTAATTTTTATAAATTTTACTTTCATTTTAAATGAGCTGAAATTTAGGAGTAAACTATTAGTTTTAATCTGCGTAATTTAAAATTTCGAAAATAATGTACATAATACATGTATGAGTTATTTATTCAAAATTCAACTAAGCTTTAATTTTTTAATGCTAAAATTCATATTATTATTGAAATTTATACTTAAGTACCTACTTGAATTATAGCCTAGTAGCTAATTCCAAATTCTTTGAAATCCGCATTTTTTTCAAAATTCTAAAATTGTAAATAACTATATGCTATGGTTGTGTCTATAAATTTTCTGAAAATATTATCTTGATTTTGTGCAATTAATGTGTCTCGATGATGATGATGATGATGTCGTGTCCGTGTTACCACGGAAAGGGGGTGCAGTAGCTTCTGAGAGTAAAGACCCCTGAGCACCCAGAGGGCAGAAGTCTGACTTCTAGCTCAAATAAAGGTGACACACTCATTCGCTTGCACAACCCCTTTTTACAGGGGGCCACATTCACACGCCTCACAGACAGAACACAGAGTAACAACCATGCCCGAACCGGGATTCGAACTCTTGGGACGCTCAGATCTCAGGGAAGACACGCTATCCCTGTGCCAGGACGCCGGCTAATGTGTCACTATTAATCATATTTAATATAAATTTCCTGATTCATTAAAGTTTTAAATAAATAGGAGAAAAGCAACTTCATCTTTTACCACAATTCACCAAGTTATGATGCTTTGAATGTCTTTATTTCAGACTTTTGCCTTTATGAAGATCTATTAGTCCATAGCTTCTTGATGCAACAGCACTGTTGATTGGCATAAGAAATTAAATTTGAAAGTTTCATAATTAATTAGATTTTGTTGCAGAAGGGTGGGACTTGTTTCTCTTAAAATGTTAATGTGCCTAGAAAATTTTACTAAATGTGTAGGAAGAAATATGAAATAATCACCATTGTATAAAAATTATGATAATGTTATTTTTTCAGTTGTGTTGCATTTCTCCTTTTTGAATAGAAAGAATCTGTCAGAAGTTCAGGGTTTATTTTATCTTGGTGCCAATTTGAGGTGGCAAAATTTACTATTCCTCTCATTTTTACCTGAATTACCCACTGTCTATATTTATTTATATTGTTCCTTTCAAATTTTTTTCCCTTATTAAAATTAATTGTATTATATTAGCTATTTTTTCTCTTAAACCTTTATCCCTTTGTTTAAGAAATGAGAGAATTTAAAATTGCATTTGATTTATTGAAAGAATTTAAAATAGGATTTGATTCATTGAAAGAATTTAAAATAACATTTGATTTATCAAAAGAACTTAAAATTTTTACACATATTTAATAGCGGTTCATTTACTTGATATTAGAATATAAACCAACTTTTATAAAAATAATGAAATAATGATTTACATTTATGTTGTTTTTCTATTTAATTAGATTAGTTAACCCATTTTTGCTATGCAAATTTGGTGGTAATTACTTAATTTTATGAAATGAAAATGATTAATTTTGACATGAACCAATTCCAATACTACCTTACATTGTGTTATTGATTTTTTTTCTCTTCATTGTGTAATCATTAGGCATATAAATAATTACTTGGTTTTCCTATTTAATTTGGGTTCTTTTTTTAATTATGGTAAGGATAGCAGATGAGTCTTCTAATTTAAGTTGCTGTCAAACATTAAATATTATCATGTAGCAATTTGGTTTTAAACATGCCAATATTTATAATATAAAACTAGAAGGAACTTATGCTGATCCAAAATTAATTCTTCACGTAGTAACGTGGTTCAGTAGCTACTGGTTCTCTATATGAGGTCATATATGTTTATAGCCTGTCTTTTTACGTTGCTTACCATCTAAGTTGCCATTTACGGTGTTATTGATCTGCATGTTTTTGAGAAGATGGTTCTGGGATCAGACCTGTTTTGCTTTTATCACTGAATATCCTGTTAGTTTTCTTTTTTTAATACTTTGATCTAGATTTTTTAAATTGTTCTTTGCAGTCTTATGTGAGGTTTTATAAGGAATAATGGAGTTAATTAGAATAAAGAATATTGTAATCATGTGAAAGTTGGTAATTTTGATAATGCTACTGGAATTTTAAAAAATTAAGTAAATATGATTATAATGTATTGATATATCTTTTCAAAGAAATAATATATATATTTATATTATCTTGGTATTTATAAATTGTGCATTTTAATCTTGGAAACAATATTGATAACTTTTATGAAATTTTTGTACTGAGTTTATTCTTTGCTTCTCTTCCTTGCCTGAAAGCAGAAAGTCTAACCTTGTAAATATATCTAATTTTTTAAAAAACTTAAGATCTTTTTTGAATTTTATATTTTTAATGTGTGTTTAAATGATTGAAGAATTCTGAAATATTTCTTTACATGTAAAAAATGTTTTTGATTTATTTCAGATATTTTTATATCACATTGCTCAGAGAACCTGTAGCAAGATTTCTGAGTGAATTTCGACATGTACAGAGAGGAGCAACATGGAAAACTTCCCGTCATTTATGCGATGGGCGTCCTCCAACTCCTGAAGAACTTCCTCAGTGTTTTGCCGGTGAAGACTGGAGAGATGTCTCTCTAAATGAATTCATGACATGTCATTCCAATCTAGCTATTAATAGACAAACTCGTATGCTTGCTGATCTTACTCTTGTTGGATGCTACAATACATCAGCCATGCCTCCTCGAGACAGAGATATGCTCATGTTAGCTAGCGCAAAGGAAAATTTAAGAAAAATGGCCTTTTTTGGCCTCTGTGAGTATCAAAAAATCTCTCAATATTTATTTGAGAGTACTTTTCATCTCCATTTTCTCCAACCATTTCATCAGTTGAATGAAACACATGGTAGCCTTGCTCGTTCTGAAATCAGTGAAGATGATATCAAAAAGATCCGTAGACTTAATCATTTAGATATTCAGCTTTATGAATATGCCACAACTCTTTTAAAGCACAGATTTGAAATTGTAAAGAAAAAAGATAAAAACTTTGAAGAACATTTCAAAAATTTAGGTAAGAAGAAAAGCACTTCTGATGGCTATGGATCAGGGTTAAAAGAATCTTGATTAAACTGCATTATAAAAGCATTTGGTTTCAGCAAACATTACAGCACCTATAATATTATGAAAGCATTTTTATCTATATTTTTTAATTATTAGCTGGTTGCAACAAAATAGTTCTTGCAGTTAATTGCAAGGATTAGATATCATGAAGAAATCTATTATATTCAGTCAAACTATTTTATACAATAAAAAAAACTGCTATTAGCTAAAATTGAGTCAATACTATATAATTATTTCTTTGAATTCTTCATTTCTTCAAAATGCAACTTATATGGAAGTTATTTTATTTGAAAGTTGAGTTAAAATATTTTATAATATATTTTTGTCTTATTATACTATTTTATTTAATTTGACTTGTTTCGTGTTTGTAAAAAAGAAATGTCTTAATGGAATTTTCACTAACCTTCTTTTGTGCTAAAACTTTGAAATTTTTTACCCTTATGTGTTGCATTCATAACAATGTTTTCAATTTAATATTTACAGAACTTAATTATCTGTTGTTTAATTAATTTAACTAATTGTAAATTTCTTATGAAGTGCATTTAGTTATGGATGAGCATTGATCATTTGCTGAGTATTTAAAAGATTATATTATATTTATAAATAAAAGAATGATAGATTAAAGACTGAGAAATTTTTTAATTGCATCTTTTTGGTATACTAATGAAACTTTAAAAAAAAATTTTTAAGTTTATTTTCAGTCATGGTCTATTCATTTTTAAGTCATAGTTATGTAATATTTTCATTCTTATCAATTGCTGGAACCATATGCTAAATTATTCATTGCATACATTTTGATTAAAAGTTATTGACATTTTTTCAATCATTTTGATATTTTGCTATCGAATAATTGTGCACATTATTGCCGAAATTTTTTTTCTTTCTTTAAATTACATATTTAAATTAAATGCTCACTGTACAGTTATGCATTTATATTTAAGTAATTTTAATTTGAACTAGCAATTACATTTTTTAAAATCACTTTGCTAATAATCTAAAATGTTTTAATGAAAATTTAATATAATTATTCATAATGCTGAAGATATTTTAATGTAACCTGAAACTGTAAAATAATTTGTCTAAAAACCTTTGATTTTTCAGTGGAAATAATATTTTAGTAATTTTTATGGTGATCAGTGTTTAACATGGATAAAATTAAAATATTCTAATGATAATTATCCAAATAGTCTTTTATAAACTACTGTTAATATGAATGAAATATGGCTGTTTGCTGCACTATTAAGCCTTATAAGGGGTATTATATACAATAAATGGATATTGGTGATTCTATTAGAATGGAAATCGAACATTTTCTTGCGTATCTTTTCCAATATATCTTTGCTTATAAATATTATTCTATTATACATTCTGATAAAATTTTGAAATATTTAATCAGTATTTCTCCATGATTAAAATAATGTTTATCTATAGAACAAAGAATTAAAAAAAAACATTTTTATGTGTTATAAATTTTAAAAATATTAATATTATCAATCATTTATGCTTTTCAAAATATTATATTGATATTTGAGGATTGCATAAATGTTTAATATTGGTGATCCTCTCACCAGCTCTTGATTTTGAAAATTTATTATTCTTGTATTATTAAAAACTTTCTTAAGTATCTAGCGTTAAAAATCTTATCAAAACATGCTTGATAATTTTTGCATTTTGAAATAGTATTAATACCTTATAATAATATAGAAATATATTTACTAACAATAAAATTATTATATATTAGCATTTAAGTAATCCTCAAATATTACATAAATCATTTAAAAGAGGCTTCTAAATTTTGATATTAACTGTTTGGTGGTACCTTCAAAAATTTTATTTCCCTGATTAGTATAACATAATTTTAACTATTTGCTGTAGCAAGGCTTCTTAATCTTGAATTTTGGGTAGGAAATGTTTTTTTTTGTCTTCTTGTAAATAAAGTATTTCTCTTAAAAAGGTGATTGTCAAGTGTGGTATGAACAAATTGACATTTATCTATTTTTAAAGTATTTAGGATACGATTCAATTTTGGGTTGCAAAGCTAATAATTATGTTTACAGATACTGAAAAATAGTTTAAAGTGAGTCCTATCCATGTTTTTATATTTTCAAAATATAAATATGTAAGCTTAATTAATGGATATTATTTCTAATTTAAGAAGCCTTGTGCTAATGTATATGAACTTTTAATTCATAGCATTTCAATTCTACATATTTACAAATAACTAAATGGCTTAAGTCTTATGTATATTTCAATCACTTTGTTAAAGTTTGGTTGATTTTATCTGTTTAACCCTCTAACTGCCGCAAACACATGTACTAACATGTGTTTTACATTATAACCTTCTGTTATAATTTGTAGCTTAAACTATAATGCAATAAACTGCCTATGAACTAGGGCTCAGTTGGGAAAATGTCAAGAAACAAGAGAGAGGGATGTTTCTGTAAAAATGGCAGTAATTTTTGGCTGTCATCATCAGATAACTCTGGAAGTCAATTGTATATAATTAAATTGGCAGTTACTGTTTTAAGAGATTACAAAATTTTGAAATTTGAATCACTTGTCTTCCTTAAAGTTTTCTTGTTTTTTATAAAGATCATTCTTGTAATATATATTTTTATTCCCTTATGGCTTCATTATAATCATATATTGATTATAATTTTCCTTGTAGATCAAATTCTTTTCATTGAAAAGCATTATATGGCTTTTACTTAAAAATTACACATTTATGATAATTAATTTTATCTGTAGAATATATTTTTATAGTGGGAACTGTCCCATTCAAGAGGATTCAAACATATGTTTGATTTTATGAAATAACTTTATTTCATAATTTAAAAGATAAATACATCATCACTTCCTCAGTATCTTTTTTTTTTTCCCCCCCCCCCCCCCCACTTTTCCAAAAAACATTCTTTTTGTTGTTTTGAAATTTTAGATGATTTGAGATCGTTTAGCTGCATTCATTTTGACAATTTCTCTGATATTCTTCAAATATGTATTAGGATTTATTTTCAATATTATAATTTTTTTCCTTTTGTTACATGAAAGGACATATTTTAAATTTTATGTAAAGGTTTGTTTTTATGTATGTTTTCATAAAAATACTAGCTATTGCTGTCATTGTATATTGTTCATCTATGTCTAGAAATTCAAATTATGAAGTTTTTATCTGGTATATACTATAAACAACTTGACAGAATACTATGGTGCAATTATATTTTTATCCTTTAAGTGACTATGGAATAAGTGTCTTGATGGAATTATAAAAAAATATTGAAAGAAAATTAATTTTTCATATTTGTATTAATGTGACTTTCATGATTATTTGCTTCTGAAAAATTAAGCTGAAACTCTGTAATGGATGGATTTACAAAGTACTTTACTGTGCCTGACATAAAGATTTTTTGACAATCTTAAAAAAAGAAATTATTTGATCTTTTATTGTTATCAACTTTTTTTATATTTCAGTTTACATAGGTTTTTGAGGAAAGGGTTAAATTGTTAATGGTTTAGTTCGATATAAATCATGATTAAGTTAGGGAAAAGGGGGGGGGATTACTAAAAGTTACATAAAGAATTTCCCCTAAATAAAAATAGTTTGATATATAAATTGTTTATAATATGAAAAAACTAATTTTAAATTTCTTCATTTTATTCAGATTTTTAAGAACCATTTCGATAAGTTTTTAAGAAACGATGCTGATTTGTATCATTTTAATTCAGATTGGGATACATTTTTCTTGTTGTACACAATTTCAAATTTTATGAACACAGATGCCATTTTTTTAAAGGTATTTGATAGTTTTATCTCTTGCCCAGATGAAAAGTAGTTATTTTGTAGTTCATTTTATTTTCACTAAACATTATCCCCCCCCCTTTTTTTTTTACTGCACTACTTACAGCTTACTTAATTACATGGGTTTATATTTATTTACATTATATTAACTTGTAATCCTTAATTTAATACCTTATCATATTTGTAAATTTGTTTTATATTTATCAATTTTGAGTTATTAAAAATATTTGAAGCTTTTATTTAGTTTTATTTTAATCATGAATGTACTTCATTGATAGACACCTGAAATTGAAATACTGAAAATTTCCTTAAATTTATTAGCTTAGAAAATTATAAAATTTAAATACTCCATATTTGCTCAAAATTGAATTTTGTAAAAGTATCTTCTTCATATATGTTGCAAGAATGGAAAGTGGTTTTAATACTTGTAGTTCTTTATATTTATAGTTATGCTAATTTAACATTTTTGACTGTTGAGATCTCTTTTTATATCTATATATATTTTTATTCAAGATCTGTTTTTATGTGCTGTGTGTTCAGTTTTATTAAATGAAATTTTTATTTACAGCAATTTTCTTCCATTTTGTGAGTGTTATGTGTATAGCTTAGAAATATAACTAGCATGAGTAAAACATTTTCCCAATCTTAATTTGCAATATTACCCCCCCCCCCCATTTAACAATTTATATGGAAAAAGTTCTTTAAAAAAAGATTGTTTCAATTATTTAAATTGTTTTCTGTCAAATTTGATAAAATTTTGATTATGTCTCATATTGTTTCTTTTTATCATGATGAAATATTTTTTTAACATTAAAATGGACAATTTACATTGTATACTTATATTATTTTATTCTCATGCTATTATATTCTAATATTTCATGTAGTCAAGCTTTAAAAAAATGCTAGTCAGTAAATGCCATGTCTCTGACATCTTAGATTTAATGGATGTCATAGATACTATTAAAAAAATATATTTGTTAAATTGTTTTTCTACTTAAGACTTTTGATTGTTATCAAATTTTTTAAAAATCATAATTATTATTATTTGTGGCTGAATTTTTTTCACAAGTTTTATTTAAATGAATTTGTTTATAATTGCATTAATTTTTTTTAAAGCTATTATTTAAAAGTATATTGATGCTTCCATATTCATCATATTTTAAATATGTTTTGGGCTGTTTAACAAATTCAAATATAATAACTGAGAAATTTAAAAGAAAAAAGTGGTACAAATGCATTTGATAAATTTTAAAGTCACATATTTATATGATTTTAAATAATATAGATTTCAATACTATTGGGACCATTTGTACTGGAATAAGAAAAAGAGACAATCATTATAGTTCCTGTATAATATAAACCATGCAAAGGTATCAGTGAGATGTAAAGTATTTTATTTGTTTTCTTTAAAGAAATGAAATTTATATAAGTTTAAATAATTATGTTTTATAGGATTTTCTAATGTTTGCTCATTTGAGCAGTTTTACTGAATACTTATGGGGGAATAAGGAAAGGTTGATAGCATTTAATTATGCAAAAAGTATAAGATTATTTAAAAAAATATTCTTAGTCTTTAAAATATCTGGACTCTATACTTTATGGTGATGAATATGGAAGTATCGCACGATGACTTTTTTCTATATTTTTTTTTATAAACCAAATAATTATACCAAACATAGTCAGTTGATAATGGAGTGTAGTTTCACTATCAACCATTTGAAACTCAGAATTAGATGCATTCATTCTGTATGTGCTTAACTGCGCTATTACAAAAGTAGATTTTTTTTTTTTGCTTCATTTTTTTCTTTTTTTTAATATTTGTTTTCAATAACTTGTGTAGATAAATGCTACTTTGTGTAAGATGTCTATTTGTATGTGAAAGTGACTTGTAAATGATAAATGCCTTTTTGTGCCATAATTATGTTAACATGTTAACCTATATGGATTCTTGTTATTGTACTAGAATTAACATATCATGCAACACTGTTTTAACAGTGCAGGGATGGCCAGATCATTAATTTTGCATACCATTGTAGCCTCCCTTCCCCTAGTGTGTTTCATTGTATCTATGCCATTTTTTGTTGAAATTTTGTTTTAAATGTTGCTTTATTTGTTAAAATTAAATTTTGTTTTGTAGAAAATCACCTTTGAAAAAAGCATTTATTGAATTTTTTTTTTGGTTACTTTTTCTGTTTTTTCTGGCAATCCCTGTCTTCCATACTGTGATGAAAAATGAAATGGAACTAATATAGTTCTATATATGTTTACAGTATATTATTTGAAACTTAAAAACAGTGGTTCTTAAACATGCTATTGTAAGAGCTATAAATAGACTTCATAGGGAAAAAGTATCTATTTTAAATACAGTTTTTTCATTCTATTTGTACTCTGTTTTATTATTTGTGTATATTCCAAATGAAATTAACCTTTAGATTTTCCATTGTAATTTTGACTTTTCTCTCAAAATAATTTTCTGTATTGAGCTTTTAGAGTATTTGATACTGCCTTACTGGCATTAAATTACATATTAGTAATATGATACAAAAAACAACTTCTAATATTAAGATAACTTAACCTTTTACTATTAAATCGGCAATAACTACTTGGTTTTCACTATCTTCAGGAATAGGAAGGTTATGTATTTCAAAAATTAAATATTGTTGGAATATACAATGCATTAATATTTATTACTATATTTCCTTCACCAAAGTTTATTAGATGAAACCAATTCCGAAAAATTGAGTACTTAATGTTTTTCTCACTAAATGATATACATGTTTGACTTGCAGACTTATTTAGCTTATGGGTTGCTGCCATTGTGTACTAATAAACAATTGGAATTTCACTGTCCTTTGGAACTAATAATTCTTCCCTACTCATTTATTTGGCTTATTATTTTATTCCTCCAATTTTATTAACTCATCTTAAATGTGATGAGAATATTCATTTCTAATAGAGAAAAATTAAAATTGTGCTTTAGAAAGACCTCTTCTAATTACTGAAAAGAACAAAGAGATCTTTGCTTTCTTATCCAATTTACTGAAGTAAGAAAAAAATCAGAGTTTACTTCCAGCAAACAGTTTAAAGATTGCTATATTAAAATTCTGACTCGATATAGGCTAAACTACATTGTTGCTGTTTTTTTCCTAAATCTTTTCCATTTTAGTAAAGTTTATATTAAATTTTAACAATTATTTCCTTTTACCATCATAACAAGTTATTGAATATTAAAAGAAAATAGTAATAATTTTTATAAATACAGAGATGTTCTTACTTTTCTAGTGAGCAATCAAAGCGACTATAAGATTTTTTTCCGTCACATTGTATTTGATATTCTCAGCTTGTCTTTTCTTTCCTTGACTGAATTTTATTACGGTGATTATCTTTTATGAGATGTTTACTATTGTGTGTTTTATATCTCATTTGTTACACTTAACTAGTATAAATTTCTTATTATGATTTGACTTTTATGCTATCTTTATTTAATATCCTATAATACTTCTTTTGCAAAGTTGATAAATGCAACGAAAAAACAAATAAATTTGTACTTTGCTCCTGGGGAAAAATATTTAATTTATTGTAGAATTTTTTCTCTACAATGAACAAAACATAACTCATTATCAAACTAAAATATCAGAAAGCATAGAATATAATCTGTCTACATAATTGCAATAGTTAAATCTGATTTCAGACTTAGACAAAGCTTATTTGGAAATGTATCTACTGTCTTCAATATTAAAGCATTTAAATTATTTATTAATTTTTTTCCTTCGTGAACTTCAACTCAAAGAAATTAATATAATCTTTAAAAGTTTTGGATTACTAAAAATCTTTTTTGAGTGAAATCTACTTTAAATACAATAAGTGTAATTGTTTTGTTCTGGAAAGAATGCTGGCTCTTATTTTGTTGATAATTTCATTTTAAATATAAATATTTAAGTTAATCATTTTGGAAATTTAATTGGGAGAAAAAAAAACAGTTTTTAAAATTCTGTCATGGAGGTGACAGGTATTACTTCCAATGATATCTTGGTGATCTCTTAATTTTTGTGAACAATTTTTATAAATACAGAGTTTATAACGGTATAAAATATTCTTTTGTTAAGGATGAATTGCCATGGTGAAGGGGGGAAAAATTACAGGTAAATTACTTGTAAGAATTTTTTTTAAAAAAATCTTTTTTTTAAAAATAGTTGGAAAGAAATATTTTTAACTGAATGTTATTAGCAGATAAATAACAAAACGATCACTTTTATAAAATATGTCATCAATTTAAAAGTGAACCATTTTTTTACAATAAATTATGTTTCCTATTTATTATATCATAATATCTTGCATGCTTTGCATTTTTTTAAGAACCACTGTTGACCAGAGTAACTATAAATGTTATTTTGTATTCTGTGTCTCTGAATAGAATATGTGTAAAAGGTTATAAAGGCTTTAGAAATTAAAATGTAATAAAATAAAATGTTCACTTTTTTTGAAAATTTATTAAATAAAATTACATAATTTTGTAAAAATAATAATAAATAAAATATTGCTCCATTAAATACATTTTGAAAAGTTTACAAATATTTTTAAATCATATTTAAGAACAAATATGAATTAATATTTTTCTGAAATAAAAAACCATTTTCAAATACATTGAAAATTAACTCTTGTATATCTTGCTATTTAGAAGTGGAGAGATTCAGTAAAGCTGCATTAAAATTGTTTAGATTTTGTCTTTATAATTATTACCCAATAATGATAGTATTATGATTTGTATCATCATATGATTGAAACTAAATTGATATTTTGTGTTTGTTTTCTCTTTCCAATGTAAAAGATTTTTTTTTTATCTTTTTAAAAAACTTTATCTCGCGTAATGTTTATTATTAATATTTTTTCAATCGTTGTGTTGATATCAGTGGTAACTTTTCTATTAGGACAACAGAGCTACATGTTAAAGTTTGTCTTTTTATAAAGCTTTCTGATTTTTCTCTAATTTTCAGTATTATCATATAATTAAAATTAGAACCAGTGTAGTAATAAAATCCTATAATTTGGACAAGGATAACCAATTCTGCAATATATTAAAATGGAATGTTTTCTTACAATTTTGTATTTTAAAAATAGCCATAATCGATTAAAATGACGTTTGAAAAAATAATTGGATTTTTGCTCGATATAAGAAAATATATTTTAATTTTTGTAAGGTAAGATTACTATTTTTAAAAAATTATTTTGAAACAACCACTGCCTCTGAAAGAATTGAGAAAAGGAGCTTTTTAGCTACAGCATTACTCGTTTCCAGAGTTTATGCATCTCCACTGGTTGATCTAGGAAATTACTCATCTATTTAGATTTTTATTTGGCAGTGATTGTGAATGTTAGAAGACTAATTGACATAATTTGTGTTTATTTTATTGTTTATGCATATAAATGACAATATTAAAGTGTGAAACACATCAGTCTAGTCATATGATAGTTAAAAAAATGAGGTAAAGAAATAAGGTGTGTTTTTTCCATGATTTTTTTTCAATAAATTCATTGATATCTTTAAATGTTGG
This sequence comes from Argiope trifasciata, assembly GCA_026543055.1. Classification (NCBI taxonomy): domain Eukaryota; kingdom Metazoa; phylum Arthropoda; class Arachnida; order Araneae; family Araneidae; genus Argiope; species Argiope trifasciata. The sequence goes on along the minus strand of JAPMOQ010026930.1, from coordinate 331,664 downwards.
TTCTGGTATTATTCTATGTATAAGCTGAAAATTGTAATAATTTTTTAATGAATAAATGCAATATGTTAATTCTTATGAGACACAGAATGCAGACTAATAATGTGCAAATATTTTATCACTTAATCTGTAAATGATAGACCATAGTTTTTAATTTTTTGATAGTGAGTTTCAAAGCCAAAATACATTTTTACATTAAATTTGTTAAATCTGTGATGTATTAATATAGCTCTTTTACAACATGTTGCTCCTAATAAAATATTGCATTATTCTGCTTTTGTTTATTCTTGTGACCTTATGTTTTTGTTGATTTCTCTATAACCTTCTCTGGATTTTAGAAATTACTGAGTTAAAAATATATATAAAAAAGTATTATGTAGTATGAAAGAATTCCATGATTTTTCAGCCATCTTGAAACAAAGTGTTTTAAAGCATTTCAGACATCCCAAAGTGACCATAATCTAATAATAATCACAGTTATGGTATAGTAAGAAAATAATGGGGATATCATATTTAAATGCACTTGCTTTTAATTAATTGTAATGTATGTGACTGTATAATTAGTACAGATGTAATTTTTGATGCATCTTATTTTTTGTCATCTTGATCAGAATCGATTATCTGATCATATATATGATGCCTCGTACTCATACATAATTTTTGACAGATACTACAAAATTAACTATCCAAGATTTATAATTGTATATAGTCATATGTTCATAGTGCATTGTTTTAAATTTTCAGTCCTCAATATATTTAACTCTGCCCATTATAAAAAAGTAATGGTAGTAGTAAATCAAAGCATATTACATACTTCGTTTACTTTCATTGTTGCTCTAAATTAGAGCTTCCAAAGTGATATGATTCTTAAAAATTTGTGCTGTTTTTCTATAGAATAACATTGAAATTAAATTTAGTTTTTAGCTTAGCATGGATTAGAAAAACTAATTTTTATTATGAGGCAATGCTGTTTTTATTATACCTGATAATTTAATTTGAAAAAAGTGTATGTGTAAATGCTCTTAAATCTAATTTTGTATTTGCTATCTCTTATATTCACAAAATTCTTTAAAATAATATTAAAGAAAGATTTTACTTAAAAATAAAAGTTAGTATTATTTGAGATAATAATGGTATTTATTTCTGAGAGGGGAAAGTAGAATGTATATCTTTGGACACCTTTTGTATTGTCAAGGATTTTAAACTAAACCATATTTGATTACGCACATAATGTGCTTAAGACCATTTAGCTTTGAAAGTTCTTTCTTAAACAAAATTCAGTGGTTTTTTTATTTTAAGTAACAGGAACAATCTAATCTTTTGAGCAATTTCTTTCCATAATTAATTTTTTAGAGTATTCTGTAATGAAGATGGCAAGTTATTTCTATCTGAAAAAATAACAGGACATATAACATGATTAGGAATCTTTAAAACTGCTCATTTTAATTGTCTTTATATAAAACTCTTAAAATGCTTGTATTTTGTCGAGGCACTTGTTTTTCATTTTGAAGAGAGTGTGGATGAATAAATTGCAAAATTAGTAAAATTTCTAAAAAGGCTAAAAATTTTAATTACCTAGACAATAAAATTAACATGATTTTTATATTCTAAATTTTTTTTTTCTAAACTTCATTTTTTTCCCTCAAAGAAATTAATATGTTAAAGAAGTGGCAGTGTAATTTTTTATATAGTTGATAATATAATTAACTGTAATGTAATAAAAGCAATTATAGTTATGCAATAAAGCTGCCTCAATAAGATTTTTCATAAACATTTTTAAATAAGTTTTCTTTAGTGTTTTTGAGAAAAATAGCAATTGTTGAAAATATCTTGCATTAATTTGAATAAGCCATTGAGACTACGTATATATATATATATATGATATATTCCGCCTCTCCTAAGCAATTGGGGCAAATTTAATCAAATTTTAAACACTTTTTTATTTAAGATAAGAAAAAATGCTCTTAATTTTTCCATGTTTTAAAATTAATTAGAAATTAACCAAAATTTCACTCCTATTTCATAGTAAAAGTGAAATTATTCCAAAAGAAATATTTTTAAATCATCTAAAAATTCCAATTGTACCATTTTAATGATATCAAATTCATATCTGTATTATACTTCTTTCAATTTTTTTCTCTTTAAAAAATTAATGCATTAAAATTGTTATGTCTAATCTGTTTTACCAATAATTTTTATAATCATTATTTTATTTTAATACATCTTTCCTATATTTTCATTTATTTTAAAGTAATGATTTAACAATGCTTGAAAGCCAGTATTAGTCATTAAAATGGAGGAAGAAAAAGAAAAGCTATAGCAAGTAAACTAAACATGTTTAAAGAAAGCAGCAGCCTCAATGTAAGAGAGATTAAACCAAAATATTGCTATTTCTTCCACCAAAATTTTGGTGGAAATTATTTCAAAATTTTTTTTTTACATCATCTTAAAATTGAAAATTTTGCCTTTTCCACAATATTGGTTTTTTTTCTTTTCTTCTTCTTACAAAATTATCATTTTTTAGAAAATGCAACGCAATTGGTTTTGAAATTAGTTAATTTATAGATACCCCTCTACTGTTAAGATTAATCTGCAGCAAGGGCAATATTAAGATTTTAAACTACACTATTAATTTTTTTTTCCTGTGAAGATTTTATATATTATAAAATTTTGTAGAAAAGTAAATTATGCATTAAAAATACACCGAAAAGATTTTTATTGCCAAATAACCCTGAATTAGTGTTATAAGATCAATTAGTATTTAATAAAATTAAATACTTTCTTATCAAACTGCATTAATTTCATCTTAATATATAATTCCATTAAAAAAACTACATTAATATTGGTTATTTTTTCTCTAAATAGTTTCTTTTTAAAGTTTGACTTTTCACCTTGAGAAACTTTTGTACAATTACAGAGTTCTGAATTCATCATTTCTATATTAAGATTAATTGACATTTTACTAGTTGAGGGAATATAAAGGCAATAAATTATACAAACCATGGCAAAATTTCATTAGTAATTTATAGGTTTATTTTAATAAAGAAGGAATCTGTCATGAAATTAAGCATTTAATTTTTATAAAATCTGTAAAAAGTAAATAAATTATACCTGTATATTCCTTCTAACATTTGATTGAATTGCAACTATATTTGAGATTTAACAGCAATAAAAGCTTTTCATTTTTTACTATATTTAACATTAAAATTACTATGAGTGGTTAAATGACTATTGTGGAAATGCTGTTATGTTTAGTGTTAATTGTCACAAGTTATTATTTAATGAGTGATACAAAATAAGCCAACAGATTTTCAATATTTTTTTTATTGCTTCTTCATCGAAAGAAATGTTTTTAAATGTAAATGGCTACATATGCAGAAACTGTGGAAGTACTTACTTGTCAAGTTGCAAAAATATTTTATAAACATCTTTACTCAATTTTAAATTGTTACACAAGTTTAAAAATGCTGATTCATGCCTATTTAAATAAAATATATCATTTAAAATGCATAAATAAACATGAGCTATACAAATCAGCATTCAAATGATTGTCTTTGCCATCTAAAACAATGACAACATCAACAAGAAAATAGTACTATACAAGATTTACATTATCTTTTTTCAAAATAAGAAATAAAAGATACAAAGTTATATTTTAGAAATTTAAATACACAGTACTATTTTAATTTATAGAAAATAAATGTTTGATTGTAGCATGAATCACAAGAAACCTATCTAAAAACTAGAGGTATCGGGGAGGGGGACAATCAAAGAGTTTACTGCATATTTTGAAACAGGACACTTAAATAATACAATCACTGAATAATTTAGGATAATTAGCATTACTGTGAAAAGGTTTGTTATTCCAATGTTGGGATAATTTTATCATTGGAAGCCTAAACAGTAATTAAATTAAAAATCATAAATTGATATATGACTTGTGGCTTCATACAATGCACGAAATAAATATACTGTTTTATCTGACATTCAGTTTTTTTTTTAAAATTTAAAATAACATTTTCTAAATGTTAATCATGCAAAATCTGCATTTAAAAACTTATATTAAAATCTATTATTAGCATAAGTGTTATTCTATAATACAGAAGTATAGAGATTTTTTTTTCTTCTATTTAGGTATTAAAGTATCAATTGTAGTATTCAGAAGCAGCAATAATTATAGTCTGTTTATAAAAATGTTTAAAATAATTTCTTAAAACCATTTGTGCAGTCTCTATTATCATAAGTGTTGCACAAAAGCAGAGTAAACATAATGAAGTCTATAATAAAAAAACAATTATTTTTTGGATAATTTTATCACTTAAAAAAAAATCCTGTGATAAGTATCATTTTTTAAGTAACATTTACTAATTAAGTACCTATTTAAGAATAATGCTCACTAAAACTGAATATATTGCTAAAAGTGGTAATTTTGACAATATTTATTTTAATACTAAATAACAGGTGTTATAATTTCATATAGCTGAGTTGATAGGTTTTTGGTAAGTTTTTAGACATTTGGCATAATTTTATTGAGCATGACAAAAAATATTAATCTTATGTCTTCTAACAAAATAGGTCTTTTGAAAGATAAAGGGATTAAAAATTGCATTTTTTTTCCTTACCATACATCAAAACTGACAATTATTGTTCAGTAAACAATTAATGTTCCATGCATAATGAATGTACGATCTTTTATAATGACTGAAAACTAAATATGGTTCACTTGATAGATGCTTCTAATCTTTTTGACATCTCCCAGATTCAAAAAGCAATTCCAGCAGTAAATTTACGCTCAGAAACAATGACTGATAATGTCAAAAATAAATAAATGTATCATTTAAGTTTTTTAAAAGTGATCATAGCAAATCATCAAAAATTAAACTATCTTATATTTGAGATACCTAAAACAGATTTTGATTCAGATGACAAATCAAGATGTATAGAATCATCAAAATGCAGTGATTTAAATTTGAACTAAACAATTTCACTTAAAAAGTTTCGTCACAGTAAGAGACACAGAAAGTATTCAAATATATACATATATTTCTTATTACCAAACTAATTATAGACTTAATTTAGAATGCTATTTTTATGATTAACATTCCAACCTCTTGAATAATAAGTAACAGATTTTTCATTAATTATTGTTATTATTATTTTTTAATCTGTAATGATCGTTATTTCAGCTTCTCAATACTGCAAAACTTTTTTCAATTCTGGTATTTTTTACTATATATATATATATATATATGGCAAAAAATCAAACAAATAAAATTCTCTGATTGTCCTGTATGCAATGGCAAAACTTCTACATTAAAATTTTCCAGGAACTTAAGTTTTGGAACTTGAATAAAGGAAAACACACCATGCAAGGATATTTTGTATAATATCTGATTATCATAGCTATTACAAAATTCAGCAATTTGGATAATATTATTCAAACTAATAATTTATGAAAAATAGGAAGCATTTATTTTGCCATTTTTTTCTTTTTTTTTACTTCTGATATTTAAATTCGTAAACAAAAAAAAAAAATGGCAATAGCATCTAGCTTAATGATAAACATATCAGTATTTTTTTTTAGTTCATCCAAATTTGTTACCAAGTAAAAATTTTTAGGACAAAACTTTGCATTTACCATCCCTTATATAAAACAATAGAAAACATAATCACTGAAAAAAAAAAATGATCTAGAGATTTGAATGCCTGAACTCCATATTTTACACTTCCTGACAAAAACTTGCACTTTGAATAGCCTGTTTATAAGCAAATACAATTAAGAGAAATAAATTATTAAAAAAAAAGTAATGATTTAAGCAGGGAAAATTTGACACAATTTTTTTTCACTACAACTGTAGATTTACATAAGTTTTGAACATAATCTCTCAAAGAACTGACAGTGATTTTGTTTATTTGTGTGAATGTGAAGGCAATAATCATTGTGAAAGATAAGTGATTGAAATATACAATCTTCACAATTCTAGATCTACATGAGACATCAAATTTCCCATTTGATGAAAATGTACATAAAGTGTGCTATATAATGCAGCACATTAAATTATGGAAGTACATAAGAAAACTAGGAAAAGAGAATGCTCTTACCCAATTTTTGAGAAGTCAATCAGCAATACAAGGCATAATGGAAAGACACACATAAATGAATTACTATAAAACTGGTAAATATTTATGCTATTATGATAGTGTTATATTTGAAGAATTGGCATATTTTCAATACAAATTACAGAAATTAAAATAATAATATTGTGATTTGAACAACTTCAGATAAATACAGCAATGCATTAAACTCTGACGTCTTAAACACAAATCTGAAGATTTGTGTTCAATGATTTTGATTACATAGCAGATTTCAATATATCTTCATTATTACAAGTAAGTAGTGCAATAAATATATGGCCCTAACACCATTAAATTATAAATTAATTATATGATGCAATTTAAAAGATTTTTACCATATTAAAATAAAAAGTAAAACAAAGAATATATAAAAATTGAGCATCATTAACATACACTACCATTTACAAAATGTACTATCTACCAGGTATTCACATTTATTTACATAGTATTAAAACATACTGCAAAAATCTTTTTAAAAGAATTATATATATTGCCTTTCCTTTCCAACTACATAGCAGTTTGCAGGAATGCTTCTTATTTAATTTTTTTCTTCTTCTAAAGTTTAGGCCAAGATTAGAATGTACCATTTCCAATCTCTCGATAATGTTGTAAAGAAGTCCCCTCTCTCAAACAGCACAGACAATATCAACAACAAAGTAAAATAATCAGAGCTGCACTTGTACAAATTTGTTGAAATTAAATAAATATTATAGAAAATAAATAGCTTTTACACCATAAGTTTATATATATACATATGTAAAATGCTGCCTTATATAGCTGAGAAAGTTAAGATGTTTACAACACTGCCAAAACTATATTTGTGGAACACTGATTAGGAGTATTTGTTCAATAAATGTTTAATAATATAATGGTTAACTTTACATAAATATCTTAACAGAAACAATTTTCACATAAAAGATAATTACAGACATGTAAATCTGATTTTGTAAGGACTTTTCAGTATCAATTTCTGAATATAATGTAATAGTTTAAACAAGAAAACAGGTTTTTTTTGGGGGGAAGGGGGTAAAGTATAAAAAAATCCACTAGCTGTAATAAAGATGCAAACAAAATCAAATTCAGAAGGTATACTAAAAAAATTGATAAGCCAGAAAAAAAAAACTTATCCTTGATTGTAGTTATCAATTTACACCCTAATAATATTACATACATGCAGAAATAGAATAATAAAATGATTTTTATACCTGATTTTATGTAGCAAGAAGCCTCTCAAGCAAAAATTAAACTATATATATAGTTTGTTTGTTTTTTCATTAAGTATTCACAAACTTTTGTAAATATATGGTCTGAAGATTTATCTCTTACAAATAATATGTTCTAACAATACTTACACATATTTCTTAGCTTCATACCATTTTAACTACAAGAAATAATAATTCATGAAACAATAACAAGAATAATAACTTAGCCAATTTAAAATCCTATATTTGTTTATTCCATTTTAATACAAGAGAAACTAGTACTTCTATAATCCTATAAATAATTTTGAAATTAAAATAACTTCAGTCTCATGTTTTATAAGGTAAGAAATTGTACATAAATAGCAGCACTAAATTATGTCAAGAAAATAGAAAATAATGATATTATATCCATCCTCCTCCAAGAATTCATATATAACATGGTTAAATGTTTATTTAACACACAGTACTTAAAGACTTATTCTTACAAGGGGATTCCTTTAAAAAAAATATATTAACAAATTAAAAATCTAGAAATTATCAGATTGATGGTAAAATTTAGAGCATTTAAATGGTAGAGAGGATCTAATATAACCATTTTGGGCATAAATTATTTTTATATGGTGCAGAATGAATCTGTTAGCATGTGCTAGAGAATCTAAGATAAAAATAATTTGACGAATCCAAACAGATATGAGAGTAATATGAAATGAATCATATCTTGTCGCTATTTGAGAGAAAAATTTACTTGTCATTTAGTAGTCAAAAAAATATATATATATATATATGAATGTATAACAAATATAAACTGTCCCATATAAACACAAGTTAAATAATAACTAGTAATGGTTATCCTTAGATTGAAAAAAATAAAAATGATTTGAAGAAGAATTTCAAGATTAATAAAATGGGTTAACATACAAAGAAAAGAATGAAAAAATTAATCAAACATGTACAACAGTTTATAAAACAAATAATTTCACTAATCATAAGCTGTATCAAGAACAGTAAAAAATTAATTAAGACTAATATAATTTTGAAATAATTCAATGTTCTGTTGATTTATAAATTTATGGATTCATAAGTACTTTTTGAAATTACTGGTGGGAAAAAATGTTTATAATTGTACTTTTAAGAATATTCATGTTAGTTTAAACTGTATTTTAAAATTTAAAAAATAAATAAGAGTAATAAAATTGTTTTCTATAATTAAAATAAACAATTTCATAATCTTGCATTTAATTTTTAAAAAAGAAGAAATAATCATATTTTAATCAAGCAAATTATCAATGAAATCCTCTTTTTCAGCCCAATTTTCAGATGACAAGTCATTTTTATCAAAAACTTCAAAATTATTTTCAAAAAGAGGATCCATTTTTTTCAGTTTTTCAAATCTCAGAAAAAGAAGTTCTTTGGCATAATAATACAACTCAGTGTCAAGATAATTAATCCTTTTAATGTTTTCAATATCTTTGGCACTTATTTCTTTAAATAGTTCTTTTCTGGCTGATCTGTTAAGAGAATCATGAGACAGTGAATTTTTTGCTTTAAAATTCATACCAAATGTTGCTTCAAACATGTATTGTGATACTTTGGGAAATTCTGAGAGACCAAAAAATGCCATTTTATGAAGATTACTTTTAGCACTGGTTAAAACAATGAGATCTCTATCTTCTTTTGACAATGAAGAAGAGTTATTGTAACATCCTACCAATGCAAGATCTGCAAGCATACGAGCTTGTCTGTTGATAGCTAGATTGTGCTTACAAGCCATAAATTCTTCTAAGGTTAAATCACTGAGATCATCTCTATCAAAACATGCAGGCAGTTCATTTTCTGAAACCTCAATTCCACCACACCAGTGACGTAAAGAAGACCAACTTTGTCCTTGTCTCACATGCCAGAACTCACTTAAGAATCTTTTCACAGGGTCTCGTAACACCGTTATGAAAAAATATCTGAAAGAGAAGAGACAGTTTTTCATTTCATATGTGATTTGAAAAATTCATTACATTAAAAAAAATGAAAGAAAATTTATCACATACAGAAATTGTGTTCCTATATATTATAAATGGAACTCTGTAAAAAAGTACATCAAATTGGCAGTGTGAGATTCTTTACTTCCCTTATATTTAAAATGGAGAACATTCAACATAATATATATATATATATATATATATAAATCCAAAATGAATGAAGCATTTTTTTTATAAAACTCCTTTTAAAATCAAAAAAAAGAAAAAAAAATCTTGTATATTTCAGCTTTTTACTCAGAAAAAAAAATTAATTCACTTACTAAAAAATTAATTTAACAGACTTTACTTTTGGTATCTGCTTATTTATTTCTATAAATAATAAAAGTAAATGTCTATTCTGTATTTTAAAAATATCCTTTGAACTTGGAGACACTGAATTCAGTATATATATATATATCTTGGAGACTACAAATGTGGAATTTAAAGCAATTATTAAAAAAACTTTAATTCAAAGTTGAGTGAAATTTTGACATTTTTTGTAACTTCTTCGCATATCATTATAAAAGAATGATTAAAAAATATTTTAAATAAAAAAATAGCTTTTTTGAAATGATGAGTTTAATTGTCAACTAATTCTTTTTGGTAGTTAAAAAATTATGATTCCCAACAATAATTTTAATTTTCCTGATGAAAATCAGATCTTTTCTACTATTTTATCAAGTTCAAATTTTCAAAAATTGGACTTTATTTTATAAATTTTTCATTTTCTATACAAATAAATTCACAAATCTTTGATCTGTGGAACTAACATTTACCTCATTTTATTTTTATGATGCTTTATACATTTGATAATATTGCCAAATTATCTTAAAAATAATTATTTCTTAGTAAAACTTAAAATCTGAATATTTTAACCTTACTTTAGAATGTTTTAAACCCCATGATGAAATCACATCATAAGGAAAAAAATATCTTTCTTTATAACTTCTGCTAAAATAACACATTATATACAATTAATGCACGTTTTTAAAAAAGTAGTCGATTCAAGTTAAATATTCTAAAATTTTTCATTTATATTGGTTGTTAATTTGTGGCCATAAGCAATACTAATGAATCACACTAATTAATGCTGCAACAAGTTTCTTTTTTCTTTGCTTACTCTTTAACAGGCAAGATCTTCAACCCTGTAACGTTAGATCTTATTCTATAATACCTACTATTTTAATTCCATTTTTCCTATTTAGAATTTTATTCCTATTAATGCATAAAATATGCATCAACAATTAATCAGCAAAATAAGTAATGTTTACAGTAATCAATGATAATTTGCTAAAAACAATATCAGCATTTTTTATAGGTAATATTCACCAAGACAGGCAGTTAAATCTAAAGTTTATCAAAGGTATGTGGTTAAGACAAAAGAACCCCTTTTTATGTGTTGATTTTCAGTAAGTTCCTTCTAATTCATGTTGTTATATGTTTGTGTGTGTTTAGAATGAATAAAAAGTTATTCAAGGTATATTTCTATAGTAAATTGTAGACCAATTTTAACTTTTTTTTAATAGGAGAGATAACAAAAAATAAAAAAACAAGCAATCATTACTATTTATAATATTAATATAAAAAATTATTCATAAAGTTAATGTAAAAATACCTTTTGGTCAATTTGTATTTTGTGTTTTCAGCACATGTAAATAATACTATTAGTCTAAATAAGAAATTGACAGCAGCCGTTTGAAATTTTACAGAACACATACCGTCTTTTCACAGGTTTTCCTTCATCTTCATCCATGATTCGATCAACACAAGTTGATAATTCTGACCAATCTGGATGCACTCCACATTTCCAGCCTGTTGTATAACGACTGAAAAACCATGTACTTCCATAATTCCCTGGTCTATAACAGCGGCAAATGCGACGATTTTTTTTACAACGGCAAGGCCTCTCCAATTCTAAGTCTTCTACCATGTGGCGAGCAAAAACACTTCCACCAGTGTTTTGAATATGTAGAAATACGATCACATCAGATCCCTTTATATTAAAGTCTACCTTGACAGAATCTAATTTATTACTTTCAAAAGCATATTTCTTATCAGAAGTCCAATTGGATAAAATTAGTCGATTTGCTGTTAGTCTCCGCCAGCGAGTATCATTTCTTCCAGAAATAAGAAATTTATTAAAAGAACACGACTGATTTGAACACACATACCACATACACAGTAATACAAATGCACTAATAATAATTACACCAACAGCACAAAATCGAAAGAGTCTTCCAGCATATGATTGCATGTTTATTAATGTGCTTTTCATATATGTTGCTGCTAAAATTATAGCAACAAACAATCTTAAATGACATTTCAAACTGAAATAAAGCTTAAAATAGTCAAAAATACTTTATTACTTTCAACTGTTTAAGATTCTAGCGGTTTGAAATGCATTTTATAAAATCTTTATTAGAAATTTCACATCAGAATTGCTATTCAATCTTGTCTTTCTTGTTTTGTTTACAAATAGTGGTTACGGTTAAATAGGAAAAAATTGTTGATCAGAAAGAATTTTGTTTAAAAATTTACAAAAATAGATATATTTCAAAATGTAAAATTTTATCTTAATATAAATCTAGCATTTTTCATAGGTATTTTTATAATTGCCTGAATATAAAACTTTTCTCGTATGGATATGTTTAAAAAAAATTATTTGTTCGTGAACTGGGTTAGACCACAGAGAAAGAGTATAAACAAACTAAAGTGCTACTGTTTGCTGACAGTGACAGTCGATGCAGTCAATGAAATAGTTGTTTTTTAAAAGTCTAATGGTCGACTCAAATAACGAATCATCCGACTCTGATTTAGATGATATAAATTGGTTTACAAAAAAAAGAAAGCAAGGTGCTAAATCCTTTTTCGAAAATGCAGTAGAGCCCAGTTGTACAGAAAACACACGTTCAGAAGATACAGTTTCTGAAAAAAATAAGGTTTGATGGTTTTTGATTAGCAATATCTTTTTCAAACTTAAGTAATAAAAGTTGTAACTTTTTTTTTTTTTTTTGCTTTTAGAAATTTGAAGAACTACAAAAGAAATCAGAACAAATAAGATTTAATAGTGCTCGCAGAAGTAAAATAGTTGAGAAGAGGAGGGCCAAACGGCTTATTAAAAAAGCATTACGAGATCCTCTCGTTAAACACTTAGTGGAAAAGGAACAATGTTCGTCGAATGAGTAAGATATATCAATTTAATACTTCAAATTTCTACTATGGATTCGCCCTCCTCTCCTGATCTTGAAACATATTAATTATTGACAAACTGATGTATATGCTTTGAAAAGTCTGTTTTTTGGGGCGTTATTTCGTACATTTTAAATCACATTATTATTTGCGAGATTTGAAAAATATTGTGCAATATCCAAAAGCTATTAGTTTGAAAAAGAGTATTATTTCTCTAAAATTAAGTCCCGAGTTCATGAAGTAAAATTAGAATTACTGTTTTTGCTCTTTTTCTACTAAATTAATATACTTTTCCTCTATGAAGATTTTTTAAAAAGAACTATTGGAATTTCACAAATGATTTAAAAAGGAATACATAAAGAAATTAAATATATATGTTATGGGCGATATTTTTCTTAGAATATGATGTATATTTCGATTTCTCTTAGATTTGGAATGGGCAACATTTTTCTTAGGTTTGAAGTGCTTAAAATATTTTGTCAGGTTTCTTTTAATTGAAAAATTATTTTATTCTTATCCATAATTTGATAATGAAAATAAGAATTGGAAATAGCACCGATGATTTTAAAGTAATAATCATTATTTGTTTTTCTTTATGGAAGTATTTTTGTAAATCATAACTCTTCCAAGTTTGCTCTGAAAAGGTTTTGAAGTTCAAATAAATCTAAACAGCCAAATCATATTATCTTTAAAATCTAAGTAAAAGATTCTATTGAATGTTAATTTTTAAGTGCTTGTAAAAAATATTTTTACTCACTTTAAAAATATTAGAGCTCAAAGGTATCACTTAAAAATAATTAGTTGCATATTAGGTTAAATCTGTTCTGTACAATTATTAACAATGGAGACAATATTCCTTGTTAATCTTTTCAATATATCCAAAATTACAGCACTTGAAATTTCTTACTAAATCTTTATTGAAGTTATTTTAGGAAAGTTACATGATTATTCATTATGAAAAGAATCCTTAAAATTTAATCCCTCCAGCATTTCATCATTACATATGAAATCTTATGCAGTAACAAAATGATTTATTTAGAGCTACAGTTAATGACATTGTATTAAAGAATTGTTTAAACTGAAAATACAGAAGTAAACATTTTTTGGCATTTAATTAAAGTTTAGTTCTTGGTAGAATACATTTGCCATCAATTACTTGATATTTTGATATAACAAGACTATCTTGATTATCTATTTGTGCTAAGTTTAAAGTAAAATATAGGTATTAAAAAGTCAAATCTTTAGTAAATTAAATTAAAAATGGGAGGATTTATTGCATATTTATAAAATAGATAGCATCTAATGGTATTCATTTTACTCTTAAAATTTATCATAATTAATAAGATAACATTAAAAAAAAGGCAGTTTCTTTTCAGTTATGTATGTGTTTTTTTTTTCTGTTTCATAATGTATTCTCATTCACTAACAACTTTCATGAAAATTTGATGCATTAATATTCATTATATAATAGCAAAAAAGAGTCTGAGAAAAAAGAACAAGAACAATGGAATGAAGTAAAACCTTATCTTAATATAAATAGCCACTTGCAAGGACCTATATCCCATGGAGATTGGGGACCAAAGGTATTTAAACAAATTAATTATTTTTATTTGTTAATAAAAAAGTTAGAAATATTTCATTGCACTAACTTTTAAGTGTTGAATTGAAGTGTCTGTTATAAGATTTATCTTTGATCACTAATTTGGGTGTGATTTATAAATCATATAGTTTTAAAAATATCCCCATTTAAGTTTTAAAAGGTGAGGTTTCTGATTAATATTTAGTTTTTTATATCATTCAGATTACTGCAGTATATCAAATAAAGTTGCCATAAGATATGTTTTATATCTGCTGAAAAAATGTGGCTGGGTAAATCACTAGTATGTGCATATTCTGGTAAAGAAGAAACAATTATTTTTGCATTGATCTTAGTCATTATTCTGAATGTTACTATCTGTGTATTTGTGGGAGAGACTAAACAGCCTCTCCAAAATTTTAATTTATAAGATCAAGCAAAATGTTTACATTATATATATTTTTATAGTTGACTTTGAAAAGAATCATCAGACAAAATATTGTTTAAGATGCAGAAAATATCTTATCTAAGAAAGTCATGTAATGAAATTTGTATTTTTTTAAATTTCAAATAAACTCCTAATCAATATTATTTGAATTTTACTGTTAATACTGCAAACAGAATATAATATTAAAATACACACTTTTTTCTGATATCAATAAGTTTAAAAAAAAATAAATTTTTAAATATTTTCTGCTTTTTTATTTTTGAATCTCTCTCTTAGACATTCTCTAGTTAAATGAATTATTGCAATCATTATATTAAATAATTGATTTTTTATTCATATCAATACAATATTATAATAATTTTAAATCGCAGTAGTATTCATATGAAATATAAATTATAATATTTATATTTCACATGAATACTAATCCTAAATAATCAATATTTATTTTGATAAATATAGTTTTAAAACTTTTTTTTTATTGCATTTGTGATGTTTATTGATTTTTAGCATATATATATGTGTGTGTGTGTGCATTGAATTGCTCTCGTCAAGTCAGTTAACTCCTAATTTTGAATTATTTTCTCTATTTTATATTCTGTATTTTAGCGGTACATTTGATTTAATTCTAATTTTATATATTCACAGTACAGTTCTGCCAACAACAAGCATAACTGCCATTTAACAAAAGGTTATTTATTTTAGGAACCAATTTATTTTTCTCTATATTCTTATTCAGGTTTACCAGCTGATTGTCAAACAGGAAAAACCAGGGATAATTAGGGAATTATGGCAGATTTGGAAATGTCTTGATTTATTTGAAAACTGGCATTTCTTTACATTTTTATAATTATTATCATAGTCAACAATTCACTGGTCATTTTTTCCCCTTCATAAGTAGAAGAATATTGTTAGCAACCAATGAAAATTTGTCATTTACTGAAAAAAGAAATTTAGGCTATTTTAGTTTTTCCTATACTCGCTAGGTGGTGGAGTGATTATATTAAAATTACAAAGACCAACATTTTGATTACATAGAATCATCAGTGCCATATGTACCTCCTGTTCTGAAAGAACATAGTATATTTATATATACTATGTGTATACACAGGATGCATGTAGTATATCTTTTTTTTTTCTTACTGTCTATTTTGAAACAATTTGTCCATTACTTGTCTTATTTTATCATATGTTATATATATTACATAATTAAATTTTATATTTTTAAATTTTACCTACAATTTTTTACATAATTTATGATATTATAATGATAATCTGATGGAATTATTGAAATTTGATATACAGTTTGCACTCTCAGTTAAAACAGTTTAAAAATAGTGTGATTATATCAACACTTGGAATTGTAATGGGAAAAAAAAAGAAAACGAATCAAAACAATAAGTATATATATATATATATATATTGCATAAAAGTTTTCCTTTTATTTTCACAGTATTTTGATATGTATAATTCAGAAAAATGGTTTTGCTTTTATATTCTGTGGGAAATTCAACATAATGAAAGTCTATCTCACATTGTTGTTAAGATTTTTATCTTTCACACATGAATAACGTACTGTGTGAAAGATTTAAAAAAAAAAAAAAAAAAGGAAGGAAATGAAGCAAGATTATTCTGAAGAGTTGAGATATTCTAAAAACCAGGGAAATTTTATAGACCAGAAAGTAATAGTAAAAATTCACGGGAAAATCAAATAGGCAAGTTTCTGGTCACAATATTATATAAATTCACAACATATTCTGCAACATGAATTGCATTCTGGTTTATATTGCACTGAATGGTATATTAAGTACCTCATAGATAATAGCAAAAAATTTTATATTATTTCATCATGATATGTAAGTGAAATAAATTATTTACTTGCTTCCTAGGGCTGTTTATTATTTTTTAAGAGAAACTTGATGGAATTTTTAAATTTTTTTTTGTGTTAGAGAATAAGTTTTTATTTGAAAATTATAAGAACACAACATGGTTTATATTAATTTAAAATATATACAATGGAAATTTTTTTTATATTTCTCTTTCTATTAGAATGAAATAGAAACTATGATTGATGATGCTATAAAAGAAGGAGATTTTGAAAAAGCAGAACTTTTAAGTGACACATTAGCAAATAAGCAGGTAATTATATATTTTTAATAACTGTTTAGTATTTGTATATTTAAAACCTTGAATGATCTAAAATACTAATATGGTGTTAGTACATTAATAACTGATAATTACATGGTGATATTAATTAACTAAATGGTGAGATAAATTTAATGGTTTTATTGTAAGATAAATTAGACAAGTTAATAATAGTAATAGGTTATTAAATAATGTTAATATTTTTTATTTTAAATGAATTCATAAATATAGAATAAGGATTTGTTATAGATAATGTACTGAGATATCTTTTATGGCAATATCTCAAATAAACTGAAATTTCAAAAATCGTTGATAAGTTCAATTGCTCCTTATTCTTAAAATTTTTTCTCTCTAATTCAAAATTATTCATATCTTTCAATATTTTCTGCCATTTAATTTAACTTGAACTAATTAAAATATGCTTCTGTTGTAAATATGCATTTCTAAATGTGTGGTTTTTAATACTGACATAAAATAAATATTTATTAATTGTTGGAATTTAGCTTTTTTTTTGCTGTTGCTGTTCCATATTAGGATGGAAATTTCACTAAGTAAATCACTTATGAATTCAAGACTTTTTAAACTTTATTTGTATTTATTACTTAATGCTAACATGAACTTTTAAAACAATATTTACTTGTTTGCATTTATTTTTTCAAGTTTGCAGGGAAAATTTGCAAAGCCTTTGCAGCTAAAAGAGAATATGAGATAATAGAAGAGCAAAGAGTTATTGAGAAAGCTAAAAAACCGAGGAAAATTCGATGGATGTAAGCATACCTATAATTTATAACATATACTGAGTTGCAATCTTTAAGTTATGATAAAATTAAATAATTTTAAATCTATAATTTAGTTTACATTTGCTATAAAATGTTATCTATAGCTTGGATTATTACTGTTATAAAATATTTTTCTAACCTCTAAAGTATTGTGATTGTATATTAAAATATGAAATGATGAAACATTAAAAAAAATAATTTTCAGAATGAATTTGACTAACTTCTTCATACATTAAAAAATGTCAATAATCTAAACTTTTGTATTAAAAATTAAATGTACTTCTAAGACAAAAATGAAGCTGAAATTATTTGTAGTAAAAAAAAAAAGAATCTATACTATTCTAAAAATGCAGGAATAAATTGATATCAAATTAAACAATTAGACTAGTGGTAGATGATCATTAGACATTTATCAAATTTCATGTCAGTAATTTTCATAATTCATTCAGTTCTTCAAAATTTTCAATTAAAGGAGATAAATTTTGGGTAAGCGAATCAAAAATAAAATGATATGCTCTAGGCATTTATATTAAAGTAAACTTTGTGGGAAAATTATTAATAATTTCACAATAACATAGCAATATACTAGAAGTTGGTTCTTTCAGTTTGAAATCCAATATTAAAGTATATTTATAAAGAAATATGTGCAAATAAAAACAACTTTTCATGAAATTTAAGTTTTTGCTGTTAAAGAATATTTCTAAGTACTCATTTAAAAGGTTTAAACTTAAGAAAGAAAGTACTTTTTAATTTTTTTTCAGTAATTGCAACAATAGATTGCAATCAGAACCATTCTAGTACATTTAAAGTTATGAATGTCACATGGAAATATAATCAATTTAAATATATAAATTTTGGCACTTCATAAAAACAGACTACAATGTGTTTGTATTAATATTAAAATGAATTATATTACCATTAAAAAGAAAAAAAAATTGAATTTAAATATTTGAAGAATTGTTAGCTTGTATAATTTCCTGCTGTTTGATTACTATTACTTAATTCATTAAAAAAATTAAGCAGAAACCGCTATCTTTAAATAGAATTAAAAAAAATTTTTTTTATAAACTATTCTATTTTAATAAATATTCAACTTTATATTTTACTTCTGCTATATATATGTATATGTTTCTTTTAGATTTGAAGCTAAAGAAAAATGGCAAATGAAAGGAAATATGTAGTTGCAAATTTGAAAAAAGAATCTATTTATTACTGTTACAGATATGTAATAAAACCACTGTACATAGAAAAATAAACAGATTTTTATTTTACTCTTTTTCTCATTTTTATGCATATATATATGATACATCTTCCTATGTAATAAAAAATATTCTAATATAAATACAGTAAAAGCTCCTTATTCGGGGTTCAAAAAAATGTGACCAATTCCTATATTTGCGGATCTAATAAGTACATACATAGCAATAAAAGGATTCCAATAGGTATCCAACCCAATATCCTTTGTAAATGCCGTCAAATGGGTTAATAAAAAAGTAAAATAGATCTAATTACAATTTTGCCTAAAATATGTTGTTAAATGATATTGCCCAGGATTTTGACATTAGCCGCCATCATCGTGATCGGTGTTTTTAAGAATGTAAACAAACAGAATGAAAGCAAACTTATTACGCAATAAGTAAAGTATATTTGTAAAATTAATGACTAAGAAATAAGGTAGAACTAACGATTAAGAAATGAAAATTTACTCACCTCATTCCGAATATTAATTTGAATCTGACGCAAAGAAGGCAGATCTCAAAGACTATTTTAACCATTTTAATGTCACGATTAAAGACTGGAGCAAATCATACAGAATGGACGACTCAATTGAATACAATAATCCACCGGAAACATGAATAAGAAAAATGAATAGACAGGAAATAATAATAATAATGAAAAACTAAATCTCTGACTACAAACATAGCCGAAATCGCGAATGGAATAGGACGAGATGGGTTCGAACAGATAAAATCAAGTGACATTCAGGAATTGCTTGAATCACACGATGAAGATTTGACTGAAACTGACATGGAGGAAATGTTAAATTCACAACCCATTGAAGAAGAGGCTTCAACAAGCACTGGAAACATGACATTTAATTTGATAAATCTTAGTAAAGGTTTGAGAATGGCAAATGAGCTTTGCGATTTCTTTATGAACATTGATTCGTCTATGGAATGAAGTCTTATTTTTAAAAGGCAAATTGCTAATGTGACTGTTGTGTATCAGTCTGAATTGAAGAAGCTTTTAAAAACTGCCAAGCAAGAGAAATTTATAAAATTCTTCAAACTATTGCCTAAGCCTTAATATTATTAATCAAAATGTTCAAAAACTTCAATTAAATTGACAATATATATATATTGTCACATAGGAACATATCCCCTATAATCCCATATAAATTACCATTCTGTATTCACGGTTTCTGTATTCGCGGCATATTTATGGAACATATACCCAGCGAATAAAGAATTTTTACTGTATATAAAACATGCTTAATTTTAAGTTCAATAATACATTTATTAAACTACTGTGTGTTATTATTAAAATATTTTATAAATTATTTTCTTTTTTTAAACTGACAAAAACTACTACATCTTGAATGTACTCTAAAATAATTAGGTATCAAAACTCTAAAGACAAAGGAAACATTTCAAAAAAATTAAAAATTTAATTAAGATATCATCAGAAATCTTAGAGCAAAAATTATAAAGTATGAATACATTTTCTTCTTCCTTCAATCTCATTGCAAATAAATATATATTTAACAGATACTTCACAGTGAAAGTAAATTTAACAAGTGTATTTACTAATCAATACTTAAAATGTTTTTAATACAATAACTAACAAAATATCCAAACAATCGTATGTTAAAATTTCTTAATTATATTGGTTTTTTCATATTGACACTTTATAATGTGTTGGTAAATGCCGTTGAAGATGCATTTTTTGTACAAACCTTTTTGAGCATATTTTACATTGATAGGGTCGAAATCCTAAATGGACTGCTTCGTGAGTTTTTAAATTAGTTGGATAATTTGAACTGTAGGTGCAAAATCGACAACAGTAGCGGCCCCCAGAAGTTTTGTCATTTGGTATTCTGTGATAGACTGAAAAAAAAGAGGACAAGAGAATTTTATTATAAATAAAACAGAAAAAACATTGATAGTGATCTAAGGTAATATATTTCCTGAAACATTTCAGAATCCACAACATTTGGGAATAATAAAAATAATTCATACACTTCAGGCTCAAAATACTAAAAACAAATTTTATATATGGAATGATATTAACAAATTCAAATTATAAATGAAGCGATATATTATATTGAGCATCTATCATTCATATTTATAAAATATTTATCATTCCACACTAATATGAATTAAGGACAGGAAAAATATATCACAAATATACTATGCATATATATATGTGTGAATAAATAAGAACAAAAATTATTAATGCCGAGTCACAAAGGTTGACAAGTAAAAATACTTTTAAAAAAAACTCCATTCATATAAGATTTTAACAATTAAGAAGAGAATTTTATTTAAAATTTAAAAGTTTTATTTATAATTTAAAACTGTTTAATATCATTTCACATACTTTGTACATAATTATATTATTTTTTATGTTTAATTATCTCATTTGTTTGAACAATTTCTATGAAAAATCAGCATGTTTTTGTACACAAAGAATTTGTTTTCAATATAAGAAATTTATAACTTAAAAATAATTTGAATAATTTGGAATTGGTGCTTGAACTTCTAGGATTGTATCAAACATATTTCTTGACTGAAATCACAAAGAGCATCAAAATATTTGTTAATAGTACTAAATTTAATCAATGAATTTAAATTTTCATGAAGCATTCAATTTAATATTTTCAAATGGTTCAGCAAATTTAGCTTTTATAAATAAAGTAACGCACCATTTATATAATATGCAATGGCATATAAAAAAAAACATATAACCAAAATTTTTTTAAACAGTTGTGATTTTAATAAACTTAATGTTATAATACAAATTTATGTAAAAATAACTTTACAAAAAATCATAAAAATATTTGTATATTGCAACAAAGTATTGAAAGCAATTATTAAAAAAAAAACATTATAATTTGATTACATACCTTGAGTTCTAATTATACATTTTTCTACTTTATAATGCACATTTAATTGGGAAAAAATTACTTTCTATCAGTCGTTCTGATTAGGTGCAAATATTCATATATTATGAACATAATCCTCTAAACTTATTACTGACAACATATAAGTTTAAAGGATACCAATGGAGTTAATTGCATTTTTTTTTTTTTTTCAAAAGATGGAACAATCATTCATCATTTATTTCATCATTGATTATATAAGTATCAGAAAATTTAGTTTCTAAATGATTCATTACTTGTGAATAATTTTACAATTATGATATCGATATCACAGTTTATATGCTTTTTGAAAATAATTTTTTCTTTAGATATATTCCAATCTTCTTCAATGCAAATAATGTTAAACTTAAGTTTTGCTTTCTTTGTTTGTATGAACAGAATATTTTATTATTTTCTATAATTATTAATGAATTAAGAATACGGTGGATGCATAAGAGAAATAAATAAAGTATACTTTACTACATTTTTAACTTAATCTAATGAAAGTTTCAAAGATTTATGTGCTGTTTAATTTAATGATAATCTAAATATTAATTAATTAATGAAATAATTTTAGATAATTTTTTATAAGTGCTTCTTTTTTTGTCAGGAAATGATATTTACCAAGTCAATTTATGCAAATATATTATATAATATTGCATCAAAGTACCAAATTGTTTTGAAATTTGAAAAAATATATTATATCTGAAGCATATATAATTGATAAATTAATACTACATACTCTCAACATTTCTTTTTGATTTTAAAAAGTGACTCTTATTTTTATACATAATGTCAAGTGAATATCAAAATTACCAAGCATTTTCAAATTAAATAATAAAAGAAAAATAAATATTAAGTGAAATTTAGTTGTATAGTTTAATTGAAAGATTTCAGAAATAATTTTAAATAATATTATGCATAATGCAATAAAATATTTCAGTGAAATAAATACATTAAAGGAAAATCATTTATCATTAATTTTAGAGATAAGAAAAATGTGTAGATATTCAAAAAATTATATTTTTTGCTGCTTTTAGGGAGAAAAAAATGATTTATTTTATCCTAGATTTAAATTTTGTTCAGAAGTTTTAAAGCTGGAATATTCAGTACAAGCAAATATTTTTAGCAATACTTTTCATTTCTAAATAACCATACATTTTTTCCACATTTCAGTATATATTAAATGCATGAAATAAATTTAAAAAAATGTTCAATAGAACCCAGCTGCCATAGGTTGTTTTACGTCATAAATACTTTTATTTACATAGTGCCTGTCACCTCTAGATGTCATTTTAAAACACACATATAAATGCAATAATTTTATAGACTGAATAGAAATAATCATTTATGCATCCACTAAAGATTAAACCATTTCTTTGTAATAAGAGTTTGTTCCTATTATTAATGACATAACATAATATCTGTGTTATACTAATGATACAGCAGATATGGATTAGCTTATAACATAATTAAAATGAAAACTTGTTTCTGGTAACAGTCAAGAATGAGAAAACATTTCTTTATTATAATTTGCATTTGTCTGTATAAAAATTATTTCAATTACCTGATATTTGTAAAAAAATATAACTTCCTGAACAATATCAAAAATTAGCACGCAAATAAATAAATAAAAATTGAAAATAGGTAGTGATATTGCCAAAATAATTATATTAACTTTTTAAATAGTTCATTTATCCATATAAACATTTGAGCATGCAAATATTATTGATAATATAAAATTAAAATTGTGATAACTTATAATGTGTAAGCAAATGACGCTGTAGCTGCATTTTTTGCACAAATGATTTTGAACACATTTCACATTTAAAAGGTTTATATCCTAAATGAATAGCTTCATGATTTTTCAGGTGAGTAGTTTTAAAAGAAGAATAATCACAAAAGCGACAGTAGTGCACTTTTCTGGATAGTTGGCCAAGTAATTCTTTCCTTCTCCCTACAAAAATGATAAAAACAAATATTAAGTAACAGTTCATACATAAATACAGACCAAAACTCATGTTAAAAAAACAGTGCCCAATTTTTCATTAAAAATGCCTTATTACATTCATAATTACTGTAATACTGAAGAATATATAAATATATAAAAAAACCAAATGATTATATATATATTTATATAAATATATATATAAGCATTTGGATAGTTTTCATTAAATCCATGGTAATGTCAGAAACTCAGACATTTTCCCCAAAAATGAAAATTCTCTTTTATATTCATTATTCTACTTGAAAGCTCTAAAAATAAAAACATTTTTAAAGTTTTTTTTTTTTAAACTTCATCTTTAAATTTGTTTAACAAAGAAAAAAACTCAAAATTTCTTTGGATAATTTATTATAGATTGGGAAAATAGCATTTTAATTAAAAAAAAAAGCTATAATAGCAAGTCAATTTCAGCTTGTCACTTCCAATTTTGATTTATTAAAGTAAACATTTATCATCATAGAACAGGCGGATTTATGAAGTTCCATAATTTATTATATAATTTTAAAAATAAAAATAAAACAAAAACAAGCTTAAAAAAAAGTAACCTTTTGTAAATGTCTTGGCCGTAAAAAATGTTTTTTTAAAAAAACAGCTTTTACTCTGAATTTTTAAAAATCCAGGATTGCTTGAATATCGCTGATAAGTAAATAACATTTTTACTTATAAGATGTATGTTATACATAACTTCAAATATGATTTTCAAGAGTGCAATAATCTTGCTTCAATTACAATTTCTTATATTCTATTTAAAATATTTCAGTATCTAAAGATAAAATAAATAGCAAACTGAAAAAAAAAAATTAATTTTTATCATATAATCTTTGATCATAAATATAAATAATACTTAAATGAAAATTTCTAATACAATAGTAATTTTATAAATATCTTAATAATCTTATTATGAAAACTAATTTTATGACATAAACAGCATCAAAAACTTTAAAGTAATTTAAATAAAATAATTACATCTTTTAAAAGGAAGCATCTTATTAATACTTTAAAAAAATCTGAAATTAATTTTGACTTGGGAAGACTGTATAAAGTAATAAAATTTATAATCTTTACACATTATAAGATACATAAATGTAATTGTTGTACCTTGATTAATGATTCATTTCTCAAGGTTAAAAAACAATATTAAATTCAAAATTTATAAATTTTTGTACAGTTATATTTGAATAGTTAGACAAAAGAAATCCTTTGAATAGATTTTACTCAAAGTGTGATAGAAATCTGCTACACCATGTATTTCAAAGGAGTTTTGAATTATCTTTTTCACAGTCAGACATGCACTATTTAGCCAAAAGTATCCAGACACCCAGTGGTATGGACTTAAAGCATACTGAGGCTCATAATGATATGATGTGGGTCCTCCTTTTGTATTGATGACAGCCTGCACACATCTAAGAAGACTTTCTTTTTTTGATAGGTGTCTATAGGAATTGTCTTCCAAGTGTCCATCAAAGCTGGATTGCTGGCAGGATCGATCAAAAGAATGGTCGATCTGGCTGGCTACGTAATCTGCACTCTAATACATCCCAAAGGTGTTCTACAGGATTGAGATTGGGTCTCTGAGAAGGCCAGTTCAGTTTTTGAATACCCATTTCATCAAACCACATCTGTGCAAGCCTAAATGTGTGAATCAAGCAGTTTTCCTGCTGGGAGAAAAATGGGCCTACCCCTAAATATTACAAAAGGGTTAGGAGTGAAGCATTATCCAGTATGTTCCCATGCATCTCAGAATTCCTGTTTCCAACTTCAGGAACTAACGATGCCAGGTCAAAACACAAGAAATATCCTCATATCATTTTGCTTCCATCACCAAATTTAACAATTGGCACAGTGCAGTCACTAAAGAAATATTTATCAGGTATCTGCCAGACCATCTGACTGCCAGACAGTAAAGTGAGATTCATAACTCCAAAGAAAGTTCCTTACAGTCCAATGATGGTGAGCTGTGCAACATTATAATTGATGCTTCGGATTCTGTGAAGTGATGTTTGGCTTGTGCGTGGCTGTGGAACTATGGAATCCCAAGTTTTTTAATTATCAGTGAACAGTCCTGCTGCTAAGACTTTGCCTGATGAACTTTGGGATTCCTGAGAAATTTATACCAATGAGGATTGAGATTTTGTTTCCCCATCCTTTTCAGAGTTCTGGGGCAGGATTCACAAAGTTTTTTTTTGGCCTACTAGTTTGTTTTTCTGCACTTTCACTGCCTCAACACTTCTATTTCAGAATTACATCATTCAGAATGGATTTAAACTTCTGTAGAATGTATGCAATCTCACAAACAAATTTCCTACAATGGTGGCATCCCACTATACTACCCCAATCAAACTTACAATACATCTTTCATTTACTCTTGCCTCACAAATGCATAAATACATCCTCACAAACCACTAAAATGATTTTATAGCTTACGATTATGTATTGAATTGTGTCACCCATCCGAAAAACTTTTTAAAGGGGAATCCGGATACTTTTGGCCAGATAGTGTTATGCCACATTGGTATTTTACAAATCCAGGGAGTTCAAAAACATGTAGATTCATTAAAGCCAGGAGTTTGAATTTTTTGATATTTTATGTACGAGATCAAATTTTTTCATTTTTTAGTAAGCAAAATTTTTTAAGTTAAATGAAAGAACTTGATGCAGTCCTTAGAAATTCACAGTTTTCTTTAGTCCATGCTGACAAATCATGTACCATTTCATTAAAATTATAGAAAATTTCTTTTTTCAAGCTGTCACTAGGTGTAAAATATCAAAATAATTAATGCATATCTTAAGAGCAATTGTAAAACACTACATCTCTTTTTATTATAGACCCAGATATTTATCAATATTGGCAAAAAAGTGGTTGTTATGATAATTAATGAAAAAGGTTCTTGCCATAATTTTTCAGAACAAAGCAATGTATTTGGACTATTTCTAATTTAATCAATTGAAATAATCCTTTTATTTCAACTCTCATACTCAATTCCATACGTTTTACTGGGTCGATCTTATTTTAGCCCACCTTTGGCGAATAATATGAATTTTTTTGGCGAAAGGTAAGAATTCTTTTTTCTTAACCTTTTAATTCAAATACTTTCGATTTGGCGAGATTTTGAAAAAGTCGCAAGAGGTGGGCTAAAATAGGATTTTACTGTTTTACTTGACAATTTTTTTTTGAAAACGAGCTAAGCAGTCTTTTCATCTCATATGTAGCAATAATAAGATTCTTTTTTTTTTTCCAGAAATCATGTGACGTACACTTAATTGTAATTGCGGAAATCGCTTTCATTTGTACAAATTTCATGTGTTGAAAGAAAAATCAAAACAAAAAATGAGTCCTTTAAATGTAGAATTACGTAATAAACCTGCAAAATAAGAAGAAAAAATTAATTTTGGACAAGAATGTGAAATAGAGTAATCGCCGAATTTCTTAAGTTTACATGCAAAGCTTATTCTTCATAATTTTGTAATTATCTTTCTCCTTCGAACAAACAACATTGCACAGTAAAGCAAGACATCCAATCCAAAAGTAAAACTTGAAAAATATAGTAAATAAAATTCACAGTGGAAGTAACATTTCTATTCAAATTCAGAAGTGTTCGTATTCTGTATTCTTCTTCAGTGTGCTTATCCAACACCAAACCTAGATAACGTTGGTTCATCAAATATTTTAGTAATTGTTTTTATGAATTAATTTTTAAAACTTAATTTCTTAAAATTACAGTTGCAACAAGATTATTTTATTTCAGAACAGAAAATTTCTATATTTACATTGGCAGTTACACTTGATTGGTTGCTATGTCAATTGCACGGACATCGCGGGAGTTTGAATGAAAATGTTTGTTGATTTATGCGACAAAGATAGTTTATATTTCGACAGAAGCCGACTTTTTCAAAGGTAAATATTTAATTACATTATAAAACGGATATCACTAATTATTTGCTAAACACTGATTACACGATTTAAAAGGTTATCTAATTTTTTTCCTATTAAGGTATTCTATTTATCTTTATTTTACATAAAAGTAAGTAATAAATCAAATTTCATTTTTCTTCTCAAATTTAATACCATTTTATATCACTTACTAGCTGGTACCCGGCTCCTTGCTGCCGCTGAAAAAATAATATTAAATGCAATCAATCAATTATTTTACTATATTTTATCGAAATAGGATGAACAATACGATAGTATATAAAATACGAACAAACAAATCTCCTTTTATGTATATTATATCTATGTATACTTTTAGAATTGTAAAGCTTGGTGTTCTTTGAGAATGGCGATAAAAAAAAACTATTTATAAAATCTCGTGATTCGTTTAATATTCGGTCCGAATTCTCAAGTTTAATTTTGGAAGATGAAATTAAAATATTTTTTTCAAAATTAATTAAACATAGGAAATATATTTATACTATAAAATCGTTAAAATAATTGAAAAGATAATTTAATTTTAAATTAAGATAATGCAAAATTATTTGTACTGTAATATTTTTGGAAGTTACTGCAAAAAACGCTGAAATTTATTAAAAATTTAAACCCCCAAGATTGGTCTCCCCCAAATTTTCTCGCATAATCTGTATTAACGTTGTTACCTCTGAGAATGACTTGCATGACATTTGCATATTATAGCTACAAAATATTAAACTTTAACTTGGATTTAGCATTTTTGCAGCAATTATTTTCTCCTCGGCGAGTTATTTGTAAATTGAATCTTGGTAAATAAATGTGAATAAGATACAAATAAAAAAAGATAATTATACTATTCCTATAACCCTCCTATAGGTGTAAACAATAAGTTGATAAAGTTTCATTGCAATCAGATAAAAGATTTAGGAAGGCATAAGAGACACACAAACTTTCATTTTTATTTATATAGATAAATTTTAAATTATTATTTTGACATGAAAATTTAAATGCTTCTTTTTAACTTAATTATTTGCTAGAAGTAAAGTAGACAACTAGATTATCCCAGTTAGCATGGGCAGACTTAATTTTTGATTTGTTCATGTAGAGTGAAAAGGTATTATGAAGCTGAATAAAATATTAAGTATTATCGTTATTGTTTTTTATTTTTCTAACTTTTATATTCTTTCATACTTTTCCTACTTTTGTGAATGCCAAACAGGACATTATTTTGCAAAATAAAGTGTGGGAACTCCCCCTCCCTCTTTCTTGTTGATTATTTCCTTTGCAACTCAAAAAATTATTTTAAAATATTCTCAAAAAATAGAAGCTCTAAGAAGTAATAAAGTTAACAAGAAATGATTTTTGATTTTTTTTCTTTCTTGTAGAAATGTTTATCCTTCAGGAAGGGATTATATATAAAATGATCTAACACTTTGGATTTATTGTGAAATTCTGAGTTTTAGCATTCTACCATCAATTTAAATGTCTGTTCCAGATTGCTCCATTTCCTTTGATTTAAGTAAGTATTTTGTTTAAAAGTTCTGGATATAACTGTATTTAATTTTTGAAAAAGTTTCTGAGGGATTTTCTATTAAAATTTTTTACTAAACAAAGAATAAAATTATTCTATTTAAGTTGACAATGATTATTTCATATCTTTCTTATATATTATTAATTTCTGTTTTATGTAGTTCATATTACGTTTGTGTCGATTTTAAATCATAAGACTTCCTGGATTAATCAGAACAAAGTTTTTGACATTTGATCATAGATTTAACTATATCTCAGAATCTAAAGTTCCTGAACTTTAAGTTAATCTGTTCCCTAGCTAAAACATTAGTTTATGTAGGTTGATTTATGAAACTGATAATGTATTTAAATGCTGATTTAACCAATGTATAAAATAATATTGAAAAAAAAAAACTATTAAAAATCTTACATCTATTAAAAATAATGGTTTTGTTGTAAAGTAATATTTTTTTTTTAATGTTTTGAAGGGAGAAGAGAAAACTTGAAAAATAAATTTTGAATACAGCTGAAAGGAATGAATGTTAGATCTTCAAATGGATCAACTAGTCGTTTAATTAATGACCCATGTGGTATTCTTGCTGGTCTTATGGCTGAAGAGAGGCCAATCACTATTGATGAAGCCTGTGTAAATATTTTTTTTTTCATATTTATGATTTTCTATAATCCGAAATTAAGCATGATATTTGCATTAGGAATTTTTTTTATATGTTGAAAATGAAATTTATTACCAAGGAAATAAACTGTATGCATTTTTTAAATATTATATGTTTATTTATGTATACCAGTAATATAAATTTATCTGATTTCATTATAGGCTCTAAGATATTTACTATTTGGAAGTTTAAAAAAATCTTTCAGTAGTGCATGGACTGAACAAAGTTTCCATTTTAGAAGTGTGCCTCCATATGGATTTATTCAGAAAAAAGTAATCCTTTGTATGAATACTTTTCTAGTAATTTAAAATTCAGAAAATTTACTTTTCAATTTCCAATTTCTTTTCAATTAACATTTCAGTTACTTATTATTTATGATTGCTTCCTTATTATAGAAGTCAATGAATAGTAGATATTTTACCTTGGATTTTGCAATGTATAGTCTATATCTTGTGACATAGTAGCAAAGTGTTGTTAATTGATTCCTTAATGATATAATACAAATGCAAAGATATGTTTGAATTATATAAAGCAAAAAAAAAAAGTCTTTTTGAAAAATATTTCTGCTTTATTTTTAAAAATGTGAATCTAAAGAGTAAACATAGCTGGTTTTAAATCTATCCGTCCACTATAGTATTTAATATTCTATTTAAAACCAACACGCTTTAAATATTAAAACAAAATGACATTAATTAAAGGAAAAGTTGCATTTTTTGTGTTTTTCTTTTAAAGTTGAAAATTTGATTCTTCAACTTTATTGGAATTAAAATGTGGCCAAATTAAAGATTTTAAAGACACAAATTTTCATACTGTTCATTAAAAAAAAGCCTATAACTATTAAATTCATAGTCTTTAAAATCAAGTTTTTGCTACATGAAGAAATCTAAGCACTTTCACTTTATATATATTAACAGGCTGGACCATGTGGAGTTTTAGCTGCTGTTCAAGCTCATGTAATTTGCGAATTACTTTATGGTGTCTCGCGCATTAATGCAGATTCAGGAATGTAAGTATGCAGTCAATTTTAACATATTAAAAACAAATAAAGTTATATTTGTAATCAAAATATAAAATAAAAGATAATTTTTTTAAAAATTTTTTATTATTATTTTACTATTTATTCAACATTTTAAGGACTATGGTGATTTAGTATTAAGATCTTCTCTTCAAGATTGAAGAGTTCCCAGTCCAAAACCTAGTGCCTCAAAGAAGCACTATATCATTGTTACTTAAAACTTTTTTGACACCAAACTGTAGCTAAAATATGTAACAATAATCAATAATTTTACCAAAATTAATTTACCTAGATTAATTATATATAGAACTCAGAATTATAACACTCAGAAGCAAAAGAATAGTAACTCTTATCAGTAATCAATGCTATTGTGCCTGCTTTCAGTGTATTTAATAATTTTATCTCTTAGAGAATTTGCTATTGATAGAAATAGGATTTAAAGTTTTCTAGTCCAGATTGCCTTCAAAATTTTATCGAGACTATGTTATAAAAAGTACAGAAAGAAACATTTTAATTTTGTTGTTAAATAAACAAAATAATTTGAAACTTAATATTAATAATTAAAAATTATTAACTTTACCAATGTTTTCTTCTTAAACTTTTTTTTTTGTTACTTTACTGTGAAGGAATTGAAATAAATGAAATAGATTGTTATTTTACTTGGACTTTAATTAATAACATTTATAAGCACATTTTTATTTGTTTTATTATAGCTAAATTTTGCATACCATTTTTTATTTATTAACTTAAGTTTTTGGTTTAAGTATTTACATTAATTTTATACGCAGCGTTAAGCTAACATTGAGTGAAAAACGGGAGGCTCTTGCACGAGCTATGACTTCAATACTGTGGCAGGCAGGAGAAAATAAGAGAGCAGTTGTAGCTAAGTAAGTATTCTTTATTTAAAAGCATGCCTACTTATTCAGATTTACTCATTGTTACCTTTAACATTTTAATTAAAACAGTGTTTTCTCAGTATAAATGAGTACTATGAAATAAATCATCATATATTAATTATGTGCAGTTGACTGAAATTCAATTAAAAAATTTTGATTTTTTTA
Organism: Argiope trifasciata; assembly: GCA_026543055.1. Classification (NCBI taxonomy): domain Eukaryota; kingdom Metazoa; phylum Arthropoda; class Arachnida; order Araneae; family Araneidae; genus Argiope; species Argiope trifasciata. Next base: position 299,875 of record JAPMOQ010026930.1, on the reverse strand, counting down.
AAGAAATTGTATACAGAATTTTGATAAGGACAAATCTTTTTTTTATTATTAAATTATGAAAAAATAAAGTTTTTCCTCAAATTTTAAAAATATTATAATGAATGGCATTATATATATTCTGTTATAGCCATATAAATGGTAGCATGTAACAGATTAAAATATGAATTCACTTTTAAATTACGTAAACATTTTTTTGAAATTAATTAGTTGAAATACAAAGGTGAACAAAAATTCCTTTTCTTATCTTTGAATTTCCTATTTTTAAATCAAATTTAATCAAAAAAAAAATTTGATTTCGGAAATCAGTACATTTAAATACTCCATATATAAGTAATTACCACTTTTTGCCTGCCTCAAGTGTTCGGAAATAAAGTTTCGAAAATCATGGATTCTTAAGATGACATATCTAAAACATACTAAATCTTTCATTTTCTTTTTAGTTGAAAAATAATTATGCTTTAAAATAGAATAATTTATAGTGGAATAATTTAATAATTATTCTTCAAGTAGGAAAACTTAAAATATATTATGTTATAACATATTTTCTTTAAAGATTTTTTAGTTTTACTCGAGATTTCTATGATTGTATTATTGGCATTTATATATTCCTAAAATATTGAATAAATGGATATTTATGCAAACGTTTGTGTCCGGTGTATGCTACTGACCGAATTCTTAGCTTGTGCCGGGTTTACGAAATCAAAACTCGAATTTGACAAAAATTTAAGAAAAAATTTAAAATTTGCCGGAATTGGCAAAGAACGCAAGAATAGTCTTCTCTTAATGTCCACCTTGAACTGAGAAATCACAAATCCAATCAAATGACCGTGGTATACAACCCAGTTTTGTACGGAGTGAATCTCTTACTTTCTCATGTTTACGGCAAAAGAGGACGAAATGTTCACAAGTTTCTGGAATCTGGCAATGAACACAATTTGGGGATTTAATGAGCCTACATTTATGACGAACTACATTAACTGGAAGAATCCTAGATATTAATCAAAAAATTAGAACCTCATTACGTCTAGATAAATTGAGTTTTTTCAAATTCAAAGCATCCAACCACATATTTCTTATAATATTTTGAATTTTCCCATTCCAAGTTTTGTTTATATCAGACAGTTTTAGCGCATACCGAACTGGAATCCTCTGGCGAGATCCACTTACAAATAAGTGGAGAAGTTAAGGCTTGTTTGGCTGAGTAATAAGTCCACTCATTTTCTGCAATTCCCACGTGGACGGAGTATATATCAGCTCCAATGAGGAACATATCCTTCAGGCATTTAAAATAGTTCCGGCCACAAAAAGAGAGCTTTTCGGGGAATGTAGAAAGGCTCGGGCCAGTCAAATTGGATAGACTGTCCGTCAATCAAATATAATTTTATATTTTTGGACAACGTTCATTACAGCCAGAGCTATAACAAAAAACTCCCCTGTAAACACGGAGTTACTGTTGTGTATCGTGCCCTTTATGACAGCATTCGAGGAACAGTTTACAGCAGCCACCTCAATGAAATTCTTATTTTTGGACACATTTGTGGCCAGAATAATTAGATCAGGGGATAACTGAGATTTGAACTCGGCATACAGATGTTTGATGGTATTCGAGTCCAAGCTTCTGTTTTGGAAACTTAAATCATGAGTCCTGATAACGAAATGCTTGTAATCATCCCACCTTGTTGGAATCATTATTGGAGTTATTTGGTCCATAGACAGGTTTTCAAGACGGCAATATTCTTCTAATGCAGGGAAGTCTTTAGAAAATTCTATTAGAAACGACAGATTTCACCTCGGATACTAATCTTGATACTTCAGTGAAATTGCGGGTTGAATATGGATTCACAAAGAATATCACATTTTTCTTTTTGAACCTTAATTTCCAGTTGATTTCGTTTAATATTTTATAAAGAATTGGGAGAGGTGTTCAACGAGGGAAACCGAGTGCAAATCTAAGGATGTTATTTTGTATCGTTTGCAAAGCTGTAAAACCAGCTTCATTAGTCATACCTACCGTTGGTGCTCCGAGTTCAATGGATTGAATAATGCAAGCATTACAGATTTTGATCAAATTGGATCCGTTCTCACCCCATCTGGGAGCGGTCAAACCTTTGATCTAATTTAACTTTTTAAAGGCTTTAATTTTAAGCTGGTCAATATGCGAACGAAAAGACAAGGTTGCAGCAAACTGGATGCCAAGATAACGAACGTTATTGGGCCATGGGATACTACACCCAAGAAACGGGACTAGGAACCCAACTGGTGATCTCCTAGAGGAAAGGTTTATTATATTACTTTTTTGAGGAGCAATATCCATATACCATTCGTTGCACCAGTTTTCCACTTTTGAAACACAGAATCACATCTTATTCTTAATCAAATCAATATTAGATTCAACCACTAATAAGAAAATATCATCTGCATAAATGAAACAATAAAATGATTGAGTGGGATGCTATATATATCATTCATAAAAATTGTGAACAGTAACGGGGAAAGGACACTTCCTTGCGGGACGCCCCTTTCGTGCTTAAACAGTGAAAACGACTCTCCTTTCCATGAATCAAAGCTTTTCTATCTGGCAAGAAATTTGAAATCCAAACTGCAAGATTACCTTTAATCCCTGATTGTAAAATCTTGAACATTAAGCCATCCTGCCATACATTATCGTACGCAGCTTTTAAATCAAAACAAATACCATACACTTATTTCTTCTGAGCTCTGGCTGTCAAAATTTTATTGAGTTGGCCTGCAGATAGGCTGTCACCGCCTTTATACGGAAAAAACCAGCGTGAAAAGGAGGTTCTCCCCCCAAATAATAGCGAAGTCTATCGAGGATAATTCTTTCGAAAATCTTACCCAAAACTGATGTTAATGCAATGGGTTTATAAGATGTGATCTCTGTTGCATTTTTCATTGGTTTTAAGATGGGAATTATTTCTGCAATTCTCCAACTTTCTGTTACAATCTTCTTGGTCTATAAATAATTGAATAAGTACAAGATTTTATATTTATTTTCATCAGAAAGACAAGACAACATTTTCTTGTTTATCTGGTCTATGCCAGGGGATCTGTTTTTCGTTCTTTTCAATGCATTTTGAAATTCCCCAAAGGAAAAAGGGCGGTTCCTCTGTAGAAAAATCTAAAGGAATTCGAGCATTCGGGGATTTCTTGATTAAGTTAGCTGCATTTGCATTTACTTGAGAGATTGACGCTGTTAGAGTAATACCCGAAATGAGAACTAGATTTGATATACAAGGAGGCTCATCTTTATTAATTAAGGCTTTGATGATGGGGAATGCCTGGTGGGAAAAAGCTACTCCTGACAGGCTTTCTCCCAAAAACTGCATTCTTTACTCTTGACGTACTTTCTGAGAACTGCTGCCATTTCTTTATATGCAGACCCGTTTGAAATGGATGGATAAGATTTCGCCTTCCTTAATAATTTCCTTTTAAGTGCCTTCAGGTAATTACATTTTGCATCCCTCCAAGGACAGTGAAAGTGAGCTGATTTAGAGAACGGGTAAGATGATGAGTTTGCACTTTCCTGGATTATTTTTGTAAGAGCGTCGAGGAAAGAGACAATTCCTTGACTTGGAAAAGCATCATTTACCTTCTTTGAGAATTGATCCCAATTAATGTATTTCCGAGTATACAGAGACTTTGCACCAAAATTGCCAAGGGTGATAAAAATGGGGCAATGGTCACTATCATACATATCATGAGATATTTCTATTCCTATCTTATCTATTATATCTGCTGAGCAGATAGACAAATCTAACAGAGAAGGGGCTTGTGTTCACTGGTATCTGGTATAATGTTTCATATTTAGCAAGCACATATGTTCGGTGCTAATCTAATCCTGGACCAAGTTTGCATCTGAAGATGAGTAATCACTCCCAAGTGCTGGATGATGTATGTTAAAATCCTCCAACAATAAGAAAGGAGAAGAAATTTGAGAGTGCAAAGATTCCAACCATTTTCCTCCAAACTTTCCTCCCGGAGAATATAGATTGATAACCATGAGAGGGAAATCTGAATTTGAACCAATCCATATTTTTACTGCAAGGGCCTCCACTTCTGACGGAGGCAAGGTGGGTGAGATCGCTTGAGCTGGGATATTCTGTTCAACAGCAGTTAACAGTCCACCTCTAGCAGAGTTTTGTCTTTCAGCTAGAAAGATTTTTGTTTGTTTGTTTTTAAGACAGATAATATCAGAAGCTTTTAGCCGAGTTTCCTGCAAAATCAAACACTGAGCAGACGAAAAAGGATGAGCATACAGCAAAGGAATTTTTTTATCCCCCTAACATTTCACTGAACAAATTGCACAATGAATAGAAAAGAAGAAGAAAAAAAAAATAGAAAAAAAGAAAAATTTACATTTTTTTTTTTTTTTTTACGACTAACCGACACCCGAGAAATCCTCTTCAACACTGATTTGATTGATTTCAGTAAGGAGGGTCCGCTGATCGTGCACAATACCTCGGCTAAGTACTTGGTTATATCCAAGATTGGATTCCAGAAGAGCAATTTTAGATTGCAGCAAGTCAATGGTTGCCCTTTGAACTTCGATTTGTTTTTGAAGACTAATGTTCTCTTCAACTTGTTTGTCTAAATTTCCCTGAGTCTCATCTATTCGAGAAATACACTGTCAGTTCACCTCTTGAAGTTTCAAGATTTCGTTTCCTTGGGGTAAAAGAGCAGTAGTTAATTTTGTTAAGTCTTGTAACGCCGAGAAGAGATCCGCTGTTTGCTTTTTTTTATTGTCCGTATTTTTAACCTGCGAATCACCCTTTACTTTTTCCGCGTAGGTTCTTGATTTTGCAATTCTCCTTGCTTCTACGAATGATATATCTCTATCCCTGACCAGACTGATTATCTCTTTTTCTAATCTGAAATGACTGCACTCTTTGCTAAGTGCGTTGTGAGCCTCTTCGCGTCTAAAGCATCTGGTGGATAACTTACACTCTTCGGTGTGAAAGCCACTACAATGTTTGCACCTTTTCTAGTTCTGGTACCGTAGCTGTGTATGTCCGAATCTTAAGCATTTGTAACAAACTTTGAGATTTCCTACAAACTTTGCCGCTTTAAAGATGTCTACCTATCTTTATTTTAAATCGACTTATTTTTCCAACTTCTTCAATTAGCACGATTGGGATTGGGTCTGACATCCCTCTTTTCTTAAATTTAACAATTTTTATAGCGATTATGTCTTGCGTAGATAATTTTTCACTTATTTACCCTAGACCGAAATCTGTATCTACTTCTTGAATGATGTATTTAGTCACGATATTGGTATCTATGATCCGAATTCTTGCTTCTGGGATACTGTTCACGAAATTTGTCACTTTCTCCATTGACCTTAAATGCAGAGTAACTAGAATCAATTTTTTATATTTATTTATTGAAAAAGTGTCATCTTTATGGGCAAGTGGACCGAACGTGGCATTGATTGTTGTTACTTTGATCCATGGGGACTGACCATTATTACTATCAATGCATAATTTTATTTTAGAGCAAACTTTCTAAGTTGCGATGTTGGCTTTATTATAAATCAAGAACTCGCTTGATGATATATAATTTATCTTCCTATCCTTGTTTTTGCCCTCATACTCCAAATCTTCTGGTTTCCTTTTTGTCATCATTGTCGAAGATTCTAATTAGATGCGTCCAGAATCAAAATCGCAACTGAAATAATAACAATAGAAAAATCCTACCTTAAATTTTCCAGGAAACCAGTGCCAAAACCCTGGCACCTCTAAAAAAAAAGAGACAATTGCCTTGAAGACAACTCAAAAGCTGAAAGGAAACAACTGTGAAAACAAAGTTAGGGAAACTCCTCCAACAAGAACAGCATTTCGATTTTCTAAGAAAAACAAAAGACAAAATCCCTGTGAACAAACTAATGGCAGAGACAACCAGTCATATGAAGCACCGCCTTCCTTCCTTCATTCTATGCATATTTTGGACCATTAAATATTTTGATTGTATACAGTTTTTTCTCTTTCTTTGTACTATAACAGGATATGCACTCTAATTTTGATCTTACAATTAAATTTTAAGTCTTTAGGAATAAGTAGATTTTTCCAAATAGAAATATGCTCTAACGGGCATAAAGAAGTATGTTTATAGTGTTTGGGTTAATAAATATAATACTGAAAAAATGATGGTCTAAATTTTTATTCATTGTACCTATCCAATGAATCATATTTAGTAAATTCTTGATAAACTAACTCTTTAAGAAAATTTTTTAAAAAAATCCTTCTTTCTTTAAATGATTGAGTCTTAAAACTTAATTATTATTTCATTATTTTACACTGATCAACAGCTGCATCAAGGGTAAGCAGCAAGTTGATTTACAGATTTTCTCCAAGACGGCCATTGAAATTGCCTAAAATTATTAAGAAATAGTAATATTCAAAACTTTATAGTTTCAGTTATAACTTTTGAATAATTTGTTCACAGAAAACATTGATTACATTCAATATCAGCTAAATCATTTAAATGTAACTTTATGTTTGTGATTCCACTAGCCACCTTTGGCGACCAGCTGGTTCACCAGGAGTAATCCATTCTAAAATTTTCAATTCAATACTTGTGTGCCTTGCTCTCTTTATAGCTTCTCAGCCAAATATATTTAATCTTCAATAGTCACGCAGCTTATATTATTATAGAAGCCTTACTATTGTTCATTTTACTATATATCTCTCTGATTCACAATCAGCTGACGTGGAATTTTGTGGAAAATATTACATCTTATATTTATTGAATAAAATTATGTTTCCATTTGAACACATGCTGAACATCCCACTTTCCTCAGTTTAATTTGCAGTCAGAGTTAATTTAATTATTCAGTTCAAGTTTTTGTCAAAGTGACGGCAATAACTCTTAATGTGCTCTTGCTGGTTAAATTCTATTTTTATTTTGTGAGAAATCAATTGTTGAAAAATATGGTTAGAATATTTTTTTTTTAATTCATTAAAAATAAAAATTGTATTTACAGGTTAAAACATTGTTATTAATGAAAAAAAATTGTTTCTAAAAGGATTCAAAAAACAGTTTTGTGCTGTAATATTTTCATAAATTATTGCAAAAAAACTCCAAATTTTAGCTTAATTTTTAATTAAGTTAAGCTTCAAAAAAATCTATTTCGGTATATATTTTCATCCTCTAAAGTAAAAATATACATACCGTGTGCAGTATCTCTTGATCATCTGGTCTAGTGAGTAGAGCACTAACACACACACACGCAAATCACACATGCATTCATTCATATACACAAACACATATTCATCTTGGAGTAATTCCAGGCCTTGATTGGCCTGAAATATATATATATTTAAGGTGGTAGACGAAAAGATCTAAAAGAGCACTTTTTAAGAATAATCCTATTTTTTATGAATCAGTCAGTTTTAATGATTGATTTAGAAGATTGATTGATGTAACAACTTTTGCTTAAAATTATTAGGAAAAATGTTTTTTTGTAAAATATGGATCACAGAGCGAAGTATGAAAAAAATCACTTATTAGTCATCAATGCATTGTTTAACTCAAGCTGCATAAAATATAATTATTTACTTCATTTAGACCAAGTTAACTGTACTAAACAATATGTATGCCTTTTATTAATGATTTGAAAATTAGTCATTCGTCCCAAATTTGAATGCATATCCTGCATAAATTATAAATTCAATCATGTTTACCATTACCAAAAAGCTGATTTATTGAATTAATTATATAGATATTATAAACCACGTATTACAAACGATAATAAAAACCTTTGCCTTGCATTTATTTTTTTTAGAAAACATTTTATTTAATATTTATTTAATTTCATCCAATCACGCACTGAAAGTTACCTTTTTTCCGATTTAATTTGCAATTATAGTTAATTTATTTTTTTTATTTGAACTTCTGTCAATATGAGGGCAATACTTTAATAAAAGCTATTTTTTCCCATTGCTCGTTTATCATTTTTCGTTTGTTGTAAAATTTTATTGTTTTGTCCAAAATATATTTTTGAAAAGTATATTTAAAACATTTCTTTGAAAATTCGTTAAAAATAGAAATTTAAGTTCTATTTTGAAATACTGGTACCATTGGAAAGATAATTTTTTAAAATCTTTAACTTGATGTAAAAATCATGTGTGTGCGATGATATTTTCGGAAGTTCTAGCGGAAAAACTCCAAAATTTCGCTTAATTTTTAATTAATTAAAAATTTGAAAAAATTGTTTCAAGGTGCACATTTTTGACCCCACAAATTATATATGTGCCAAATTTGGTAGCTGTAGGTCCAACGATCTGGCCTGTGGAACGCCAATACACACACATATTGAGCTTTATTATAAGTATGGGTATAGATTAAAGCTATGTGATTTAAATTATCTTACATTTATTCTATTTATTATTTGCATAATACCTTCTAGCGGTGATGAGCACATCATAACATGCAGGTTCTAAATTTCACAGGATAATAATTATTAATTAGGTTTAATTATTTGACCTTAAAGCACCAATACACACTCAGAAACAAAGATACAGACAATCATTTTTGTTATAAGTAGATAAGAGATCAGTTATAAAAGATTTGCATAAAAATTAATGCTTCGTGATCTTTATAATATTATATCTATTGATTCAAATAAACATAAATATAATTATTTATATTATTTAGAGATTTTTCAAACTGGAAGAGCTTGATTATCCCCAACCAATAAACCTCTATTCTAAGATTTTAGTAGACACATTGTATGATAATGAATGATGTATCTATGACATTGAAAAATGTATGTATATGGTGCCATATTTTGGAAAATAGTATCAAAGTACTTATTTTATCTAGATAATTGCCTTTCCATTATCTAGAAAAATTGATTTAAAACACCAGAAAACATTCTTTAATTTTATATCTGTATATTTGTTTTTCATTTGAAAGATAAATCTTACTTCTACTGTTCTTATGTATTATCAATCAACTCAAAGTTATTTACATGAATTATTACCAATTTTGAACTAAAGGCTCAAAAGTGGGTTTTTTATATAAATGCAGATGCAAAAAAGAGAACACTTCATATCTTTGAGGGAATCATTTTGATGATATTCAGAAAATATCTTCCACTTAATTAAAGAAATTAATGAATAACTTCTAAAAAAAAGTTACAGAGGTTTCCCCTCTTGTTTTGTTGACAATTGTACACCATATTTGTGACATTTTTTGCTTGTTTAATAAATTGGAACATACATATTTAAAGTAAAAAAAAAGACGAAAAGTTGATTTAAAAAAATAATTTTGTGATAACTATAGTCAGTTTGTGATATTTACAGTTTTCTATTTGTTCTTTTTTCATTATATTTTTTTTTCAAATTAAAAACAAATTGTAAATAAATAAATGAATGAATGAATAAAAAAATGGTTGTGTAAAATTTAAAAAAAAATTAGGAAATATTTTACATTGTGTCTACTTGAAGACAAATTTCTTTAATCATTTTATAGCTTTTATATTAGTGTAACTTTAAAACTTTTAAAATTCAATAAATCATCTTTCCTTTCAGGAGACACAACAGAATGGTTTTAAATTCTTCAGCAGTATCAGATATTTTGGAACCAGATGGCATCCTTGAATATGTAAGCTTGAAATCTATTGGCTGAATTCTGTATGAAAATTTTCTCTAATGCATTGAATTTTTCATAAGTATGTTAATAATATGATTAAATCAATGGTTATATATTTTATTTCATTCAACAAATGAAAAAGAACTTAATTTTAAAATGAAAAAAAAAGTATTATATATTTTATAGTTAAAAAAAGTGTTCTTATTACTTAAAAAAAAATTCTTAAACATGTGCAATATATTATCTTTTCAGTTGCAGCTAATTTATTTTGAATGTAAATCATGTCTACTTGAATATTATATCAATTTTATACCCGAGGTAAGCAGGTAGCGTTCATTGTATTTATAGACTTTTCTAGCATTATTATTTTTGTAAATACAGTCTTAATCAATCTTTTTTTGATGACATTTTCAACTGTTCTATAATGTAGAGTTTCAAAAGCTCTAAGAAAATATCTGTTAATGTTTTAAAATGTTTATTTTCAAAACAGATGGAATCACCCAAAGAAATTCATTTTTTTTTTCATTGACATTATTATTTGAGAAAATAAAGACTTGTACATAAAATAATTTCTTGAGTGAATAAAAATTTTAATAAAATTAATATTTGTTTAGCATTAAAAAACATAAAATATTTGACTTGCAAATTTTAGTGATTAAACTTTGTTTCTCATTAAAGGTTACTTAATTTAATAGCAAAATACTTAAAATTTTAATTTTTTAAAACAGTACTAAGGTTATTTATATTTAATATCAATGAATGAATGGAATAATTTGTTATATTTTATAGCATTAACTCTGCATACTAATTTTATTATATAAATTGAGTAGTTTAAATGTACAAATATATAATAGCAAATATGTAATGAAAATTATGTTTTATGTTGCAAATTTTTAACCACAAATAAATGGCAATTTCATACAAAAAGTATACACCAAATTTTATTGATATATCTCTAAATGGTTATTATACATTAACAAATTTATGTAAAACTTTAGCACAGTACTTTGCAACATTAAAAAAAAATCATTTTCTTAATACAACCATTACTCCTAAAAATGCTCATTGTCAATTATTCATTGATAAAATTGTTTTAAATCTAGATGACAACAGATAATAATCCAAGCTGTATCTTCTTTCTTTATTCTGTCATAATGACACATGGCCTCGAAAAGTATGTAATTTGATATATGTAATATTGTGTTATTTATTTTCATAGTATGGGATAGAACTCTAATTTCTAATAAAATACAAATTATTTTAAAAAATTTTTTATTTGTTTGTGTGGTTAACAGAACAAATTATTTAAATATTTTTTTAATTGATGCATAAATAAGGCTTGAATATTATTTTAAAAAAAGTTTTACTTTTAGTTATTTTCAAAAGAATTTATTTTAAAAGAACTTACTTCACTTATAGGGTATTTATTGCATATCAGCATAAAATTAAGAAATTATAATAAAATAAAAAACTAATTCCTGATTTTATTATTATTAGACTGGTTCTAAAATGAACATTAGACAGGCAATTTTTTGAAATTGCAAAAACAACTCTTTAAGACCTTGATCTCTAAACTAGAGAGAACCAGTTAAAAATTTGATTCCACTAAAAAGAATCAATCGGCTATGTATTTGGAGCTTGTGCACACTAAATTTGATGTCATTGTCCATACCTTCTCCTGTCAGTAAGGTGAGGAAATTTTAAAAAGGGGCTTCCAGTTCAGGTATCTTTCTTGTTACTTGACCTGAATTCAAAATTACTAAAATAAATCAATGTGATGTTGAAATGGATATTACATGAGACCTACATATTTTTCTGACAGTTTTTTAAAAGAGCTAGCACTAAGTTGTTAACAATTAATATTTCTTTACAATTTCATAGTTATAAATAACAAAAGCATCAGTTGTTAAAAAGGAAATATGAGCATAGCCGTTTCTCTCTTTCATCATTTTTACCAATAAATGTAATGCCCTATACAAAAAATTTATAACTCAGCTCAATTATAAATAAAATGAATGATAATTATCTATAAGACAAACATCCTTTTTAGTTTGTAGCTGGTTTGTGTAAAATGAACATCCTTCATTAATTAGGTCTGCATCAACTGATAATTTCATGCTAAGTGTACCATGGTAAGGAAGTTTCCCCAAGATATTGCTGCATGGTATTAAATGCCAAACAATTTTCAAGATATAAATGTGTTGAAATTATCTTGAGTATTTTACTGCATCTAAAAAGACTCTTTTTATGTAAATTGTGTATAGACGTCAAGTGAAAAACAGCAATTGTTTTTGATGATCAAGCTTCAAGTACAGATCTCCTATACACAAATAAGGTTCCACCACAAAGCAAGAATGAAGGTGGGAGGGGAAAAACACTGTTTTGAAAGTAGAACTCCATAAATTCTTTTCTTGAACAAGTAAAATTGGAACTATTTCCTTTCAACTAATAATAAACCAAGAAGCACTATACACTGGGGTATTCTGATTGATTTCCATTTGGGAGTGAAAATGAAATTGTTGTAACTGAGAGAGAGGGAGACATTATATTGGATGACTATAGGACATTGGATAATATGGATACCAAGACTAAACATCATTTCAGGGATGTAATTTTTGAATTTCTTATGAGCAGATGATGGAATGTTTTAATGCAAAATTTTCCTCTGCAAAGTAACATACATCTCAGCAAGTTAGTTTAATTTTATTTTAACATAAATATCTAGACCAATATAATATAGAAACTGTTTAAGACTTCAATTATCAAATAAATTAAGTAATACCATGGAAAACTAAAATTTATAATTCATTTAAAGAAATGGGGACAAAATGTCCTGGTGATTTATTTTCAAAAACAATTTAACATGCATTTTTTTTTTTACTCCACACATGTTAATTTATCTACAACTTATAGGTTTAAACAAGAAATGGATTGCACAGATAGCCATTTAATTGGAACAGATGGATATTGTTCTCAGGTATTTTCCTTCCAACAAAAATTACCAATTTTTTATGTAAATTACTGAAAATTATTCAATATCTTGAATTAATACTGACTTACCATATATTGCTAGGAAGTTGTTAATCTAATGCTGACTGGAAAAGCTGTACCAAATCTCTTTGATGGAGTTGTGGAGTTGAATTCAGGAGGTTCAGAAACAACAGTTCTTCGAGGTATACCTGGACAATCAAAAATTGGATTATTATCATTATATGAATACCAAGGAAACTGCACAGTATGTTTACAAAATGCATAGTATCCATTAACTGTATTAAGCTTAATGTAATGTTTAAAGTAAACTATTTCTCTTATAAAGATTTGAAAAAAAAAGTCATAAAAATAAATCAAAATCCGCTTCAATTCTGTAGATCAATTTAGCGTAATAATTGTGATAAGACATCTTTTATTCACCTCTCATTATAACTTCTGAAATTTAAAATTTGCATCATAAGAAGTCATCAAAAACAGTCTTATTAAATACTTTCCATTTATATAATTCTTCAGAGCTATAGCTTTACACATTAAAGTGTAATTAGCCAAAGATGAGTTAAATAAAACAAGCACAAGCAAAAAAACTGAAATATAATAATATTTTAAATTTAAATACAATATTTTTAAAGTATTTGTAATGTCAAAAATCAATATTATTTATTTAGAGATACCTATAGCTTATGGACCGAGTGAAACCAGATTTCATGTACATAAGAAAAGGAAATTTGAAAATTAAAAAAGAAAAAAAAGAACCAAATGTTGCCAATACAATATTTTTAACACAAATGAGATTAATGTACTAAAAATTCTCTATAAAGTTTTGATATAATTATTTTGATTAATGAAAAATGATTTTCTATAATTTTCATATGGAATGTTGTGCATTTTTAATATTTTACATGATTCATTTTTCGTGCATTCAGTGTAATTATTGATCTTTTTTTCATTCTGACAACTTCAAAATTTCTTCTGGCAGTGACTTGTGAGATTAAATTATCTGCAGAATTTTCTTTTTTCACAGTTTGTATATGAAATTTGGTTTTATTTTACTCATTTGTTTAAGGGCCAAATGCCTTCAAACAGGGGGGGGGGAGATACAAATTAGGATTTAAATTAGATTAAGATATATCATTATTTAAATAAAGGGATCATGAATAAAAATAAAACAATTAAATATAACTTGAAATCTGAAATTCAAAATAAATTTGCCAGTTCATATAGATTTAGGATATTCTATGATTAAAAAAATTCTATACATATTTTTATCTGTTGAAAATAATGATTTTTGTATTGCATTAATTTTTTTAGTATTGTATTACATTTAATTGTAAATTTAAACTAAATGCTTTTCTAATATATTTATTATAATCTATGCAAAAGTATTATCTAAATCAATACATGTGTAAATAAAATGTAATAAAGTCAATAAATCATTTTCTAGATGGTCAAAACATTACCAATAAATTCTCTTTTTAAATAAGATTTAGAATAAGGATTTTTTCTGTTAAAATTTAAATAAGATGATTGATAATACTAAATTTTACACATATACCAACCCGAATATAAAATTGTTACATTTAACAAAGTCACAAATTCTCTTCTTTAATTAACATATTTCTTTTAATTCAAACATTCAAACAAAATTACTTTATTTAGAAATGTTTTTTCACAATCTTTTTGTTTTAGGTTGGAAATTACTACAAAAATCCTGTTTACCCAATATGGATAATGCTTGCAGATAGTCATTTCACAGTTCTTTTTGCTTTGTCAAGAAGTATTTTGAGAAATAAAAAGAAACAAGATCCTTTTACTTTGTATCATTATAATGGGTTGGCGAAGAGACATGCTGAAACTTCTTATATTATAAGTGAGAAATATATACAAATTGTCAATTTTACTATTTTGAATACCCATTTATATTGATATTTTCATTAAAATACTTATGAATACCCATTATTAAATACTCATATATGCTCAATATAATCATTTATATTTATTCCAAGTCAGCTGTATTCTTAAAATAATAAAATTTAAAGAAATCTTATAATTTTTCACTATAAAGGGAAATCTCCACATACCTTTCTAGGGGCCATTTCTAAGTTATAGTAATTTTCAATCACTATAATTATTTATTTCTTAAGATATTTAATTAAGTAGCAAAAATTCTTTCATGTTACAAAGTTATTTGAAATTTTCTTAAACAGCTATTGCATCAAAATACTTTAGATATAATTTTGAAAAACAAGCAATTATCTTTAAATGAAACTAATTTAAATGTGCATTTTTTCATTTTATTTTTATGATATTTTAAGAATTTATTTTACTTATACTTAGTTATAATAACTTTCTGTTGTAATTCATTTCAAAGCAATTTTATTGTTTTATCAAATTACCTGGTTTTGACATTGTTACAGTTATAATAAAAATATTGTTTCTTTAGAGCATTAACTCTAAATCAGAATTTTTACTTTCACTTTTATTTCACATATGCAGAGCACGCTAATGATGCTAATATAATAATTTTAATACTTCATTTAGTATTTTCAAATTTTTAAATCATCTTATAAACTACTCATTTAAAAGTATAAAACTCCCTTCTATCAAAGGATGAGCAATTAAAGCATTAAAACACACACACACAAAGAGAAGAGAAAAGAACAGTTCTTCGAGTCGGTGATAAAAATCATATGATAAAGGGATTTCTATTCCGTTGTCTTAGCAGTGAGTTAAGAATAAGTGCATTGATTCAAACTGCACTTATTCAAACTTTGAATCACTTAGCAGTGATTCAAAGTTTAGAATAAAAATTACAAGAATTGCTAGATTCTTGCTGGTGGTTCAAAGAGAAGAGGGCTTTAGTAGCTGGGAAAGGGATTTGATACTATGGCAGAGAATAAATCAAAATCAACAGAAAATTTTTCATTAAGTGTTGTAAAAACTATCAAATTATTATTTTAACTTAGGCTTGAAAATCTTTTTTCCTCCCTTGAACTCTAGATACATTAGGTTGTATTATATAAATTCCATGTACATAAATTTAAAGTATTTTACTTTTTCGAAAATTAATTAGTAATTTTGATTTTAGATCCTGCAGGTAATTCTTCTCCTCCTCCAAATGACAGGACATTACCAGCTGTTATATGTTGCATCCGTACCAGGTAAATATTATTCAGGTTTTGATTGATTTCATCAAATTAACTAGAAAATGAATAATTATTCTCTTAAGATTTAGAAAGTATACAATTCATACATATTAAGGAAAGTTAAACCAAAATTTCAATACAAATATGTCATTTTAAACTGTAAAAGTAAGAAAATTCTAAATAAGTAATCCAGATATTAACACAATAGAACCATTTATTCTCATGCTGGATTTTTATTCTTTCTATTTAAGTCAATAGTCATGCACTTCAGTTGAAACAGAAGCAAATACAAAAAGGGAGGAAAAATATAGAAAAGAATTATAGTTTTGAATGTGAGATGGATAATTATAATTTATCCATTGCAGATAACCATAAATTATCTTTTTGTTTAGAAACAGTTTAATATCTTTAAATTAAATAATGTTCAAACTAAATGCTTAGCATTTGTCCTCAACTTTTTGCAAAAACTAAACATTTTGTAAATATACGAGTACAGATATTTGTTCTATACTGAAGTCTTATGTGCACTACAGATTTTTATTTTTTAAATTTATAACTCTGAATGATTATTCAATATAAATTTCTTTGATTTATCATAAAATTCATCTTTAGTTGTAATTTCAAAGAGTTTAAATGGCACAAATTATATTTTATTTTGTCTATAAATATATAACTGAAAAATTATGAAGCCTAAATTGTATATAACCCTTTGATCATATGAATCAAAATTCAGTAAAATATTCTTCACACTTCAACTCTTAAATGAACAAAAATGTTTCAATCTTCTGAAAGCAAATCTGACAAAGTCATGAAGTTTAAAATATTAGTTTAGGGAATTAACGCTTTCTTTATTTTAAACCAAAGAGCCTTGTAGAAACTTCGATTGTTGATAAATGTATTTTCATAACAATGATTATTGGAGTAGCATAAAAACATACATTTTAATAATAGTGATATTTAAATTTTCATAAATCAAATGTTTTTGTCACAAAAAGAAATTTCCATCATTTATCAGAACATTTATTGATGTCTAACAAAATATAATTATTTAATCCATTTACATCATTTTTCTAATTAGATGTGTATGTCTGTTAGAAATTAGCAGTTGAGCTCCGATTAGAATGGATATTCTTATATATTAAACTGTTTGTCTTAAGCAATTAATAATACACATAAATCTTACTACTGCATTTATTTTTCAAGAAATCCCTATATTTCATATTTATTTCTTTCAGACAGGTGCTGAAAATTACAACTTTTATGAATTTAGTTTGTCATGAGCAATAATTTAATCTTTTAATTTGAGCTTCAGTCAACTTGACAGCAACATGTTAATAATTTTTTTTTTACATGCAAATATAATATGCTCTATGGGACTGAATTTTATTTTGAGTGAAAAAAAAATGTAGAAAAATATGCTAACAATTTTTAAAAAATTATATTTTAAAATAACAATCCAAAAGATATCTTTTTAAATTTTAAAATATGTGAAAATCTTTTTTTGCTACACTATTGCAAATTATCACTAAACGTGCAGACTTGTCTTCATTATAAGTAAAAGGAAATATTGATGAGTGTTATAAAGAAATATTAATGAGTAAACAAGTACTTTAAATAGCATTCAGATATTTATTTTTATTTATATAAAGCTTAAATAGCTTTATATTAATATAATGTGTACTGCTTATACATAAAAATTTTTGTAGTTCTAAAATTTATTTATATGCATAATGGTAAAAATATAAATTAAAAGAACATTTGAAGCTCTTATCATAAACATTGCATACATTTTTCTTCCATCCTGCACATTAATGTTTAATTTTTTTTCTATTTAAAGGTGGCCCGATGCTTCAGTTGACCCAAATATTCAGGTTAATGAAAATTCTGCGGAAACAAATGAAGAGGATACTAATGAATAAACATGTTCATGGACTTCAGCTTACTGAAAATAACATCATAAAGTATTGATTAAAAGTCTAATCAAACCTTCCTCCAGATGAATCAAACTATCTGTATAGGATTTTAATTTCAATTATATATTTTCCAATTTAAATGCACTTATTTTTCTACCAGAATTTTTAAAAAATGTTATTACGGAATGAGTATTAAATTTAACATTACAGTGAGATGACATTATAAATGGATATTATATGCATCATTTAAAATATTTAAATACAATCTTCCTTTTCTATTACTATATTTTCTACTCAATCCATATCCTTGTTATCATGTGTGGTTCTATAATTCTATCTATAATATTTTACCATTTGCTTGGTGCAGCATGATCAGACATGGTTTTTGTGCCAAAAAACCGTAGTCAACCAACCATATCCTTGTTTTTTCCCCCGTTGTCCTTTAACTTTCTTGAAAAAGAATATCGGAAACATATAGTACATTCAATGCATTATGCTATTTAATCTTCATTAAAATCAATACTTAGAAAGGCCTAATCAGCTATATATATGTGTGTACATAATGTAGTTAAATAATATGCAATAATTGATACAATTCTATCTGATGTGTGTTCTACAAATTCTGACTTATAATTTAATTAGAAAAAAATAATGCTATTAAAAGTAAAATTTATGGTAAAAGCTCTTTGACACTGTAGGAAAGTAACAAGTCAGAAACTTTTTGATTAAAATAAATAAATTAATCACAGGAGAAAGGCAAGAAATTATAAAAAAAGACATTGCTTTATTAGTTATACAACCTACATTAAAAAAATTATTTTTAAAACTTAATACATCATAGCATAATTTTTCCAAACGTGAATAGATCTCCGAATTTAACAAAATGCAAATCAGGCAAAAGAAATATTAATTTTTAAAAAATCAATCATCATACTTTAATAATCACATACTTTACACCTTTGAATTTAATACCTTTTTTTATGAAACTTATAGAGCTGTATGCAATATAATTTGAAATATTTTAAAAAACAATACATTTTATATGAGTTAAAATCAAAATTTAAAAACTTTCAATAAATATAATAAGACAATTTATTAAAATCAATTTCTAATATAAATAGACAAACTATCAGGCAGAATCATTCATACACCATTATTTGCAAAACATCAATATTATATCTATTTATATCATTGGTTTTAAAAAGGGGAAAAAATTATTAAACCGTAAAACATATTTTTTACATTTGTACATTTCTTTTACAATTTTTAACGTTAATGCTTGAAACAACGAGACAATCATTTTTTTAAAAACAGTTTTATATATTAATTTTTTTTTTGTTACATTCAATAGGTAATGACTGATAAAAAATTTTATACTTCCAAGACACACATAACATTTCAGTTTTTATGTCTAAAATTTGTACAATATAAAATTATATTTTTAATAAAGAACAAATATTTGTTTAAACACAAATACATGATAAAAGCAGATATTTGAAAATCTTTTACTTCAAACATTCCCTAAATCTCCTCCGCTCAGGGTAGTTAAGATTTATAGTATGAATAAAATATTAAATTCTTTTACTTAGATACATAATAGTAGCTAGTTAAGCTTCATAAAATCAAAAGAAAGTAAAACAATATTCATTATTTCACTAATGATAGTAACATCCCAAGAAATGTTTCATGCATTTTAAAGAAACACATAAAGCGTAGCTGTTGTTATGACATAACATTTTTACAAAGGGTCTAATTATTAAGACAGCTTTTAAATGTTATTGTAAATTGAAAAACAAATTAAAATTCATATTGATATCCTGTAAAGAAAAAAAAAACTTATTTTTCAAATGTATAAAATATTAGGTACGCATTTTTCAAAAATTCTTTTGTCCATAGACTGGTTATTCCGTTTAAATTTAAAAAATAATAACTTATGACAGGATATAAATCTGAGAAATAGCAGAAAGCATTTGGAAATATGTTTTTAAAATCAATAGATCTTATTTCAGAAAATTAATTGAAACCTGAAAAAAAAGTAATTGTTACTGAAATTCAGAAAACCTTTCATAAAAAATGGATAAAATATATTTGACAGTGAATACTCTAGGAATCGCTCATTGGGCAACCTATATAATAAAGTTATTAGTAACTATCAGAACTTGTTTTCTTCAATTTGGGAAATATGAAATCATTTTATATATTTCAAACAGTCTTCTACAAAATTTGTACAATAAACATATTGTTAAACATCCTAAGCAGTGCAACAATTATTTATTGAAAACTTCATTAGAATTTAAAAACATCAGATTTCAATTTCAGATAAAAGAAAGTTTATTTATTAACTACATAAATTTGGATTCATTCTTTAATTAATAAATGAATAGAATTTTTTTAAAAAATTAAATTGATCTAAACTGAACAAAATTTTAGAAAATTCATCAAGATTTTAATTTTATTTAAGAATATCATAGCACAAATCCATATAATATAGATCATTAAAAAATATATGCCATATGAAAAAATTATAAGGTGCTAAAAAAGAAATCATTTATTAAAATGCTGAAATAGATAATCTCAAAGTCTACTTTAACAGACCACAACTCTATTTCAAAATTCTTTGGCTGCAAAAGTGGCAACAAACCAACATTTTGCTTAATTAAAGTCAGCACACTAAAGATATTGTGCTGTTAATTAATTTCTTTATATTAATCCCAGAAAAGGAGTATAAGTAAGCTCTTTGTCAAGGTTTAAACCTTTTTAAATGCAAAAAGAATTAAAGAAAAAAGTGGTATTTTTCAATTAGTCCAACAGCAGTTGAAATTACTAAATATGTCTAATGTAAGAACCTTTCATTGCAAAGTATGCGACCTTAGAAAAAGGTTTCTATACATAGAACATCTTGCCTGGATTTTGTGGAATGGCATTTAAAATTTTTATTAGAAATTGTCATTTTGCACTTAGGTAAGATATTTACTTTGTCAGTAACTGCTGTTAAACTAATGAAAAATAACAAAAATGCTACCTTTAAAAATAACATTTTATTTCTTAATCACAAAAAATTAAAGCTAGTTTGTTAACTGCTTATATTTTAAACAGTAAAAAACAACAAATGAAACATATATATATATATATATACACACACACAATTAGTTTATGCATAAAAAATATGCTTGATAAGCATTGTGACACAAAAAAACACTATAAATAGTTCAACATCCATAGGTTATTTCCAAAGGATTTACAACAGTTAAAAATTAGTTGATATATACAAATTTGCACATATTAAGAGAACACATGTATTAATGCAATAAAAGGAACAATAGTATCAAAATCAGAGTGACTAGTATAGAAAATGAGTTAATCACTGAAATGTTTTAATAAAAAAACAATACTTCAGTTAATTTTATAAAAACAAATTTAGGGGAAATTTATAAAATAGAAGATAAAGAAATATAATATATATATGTATTAAATCAATGAGTGATATTCTTACAGCATTAGGGTAAATGTTGCAAGAATCAAGCTTGAGCCAATGGCACCTATCACAATATGTTTTATGGAAATTTTTAGACAAGCAACTAACAATTTAGCAATGTAAATGCAAATACATTTTTTCCCAGAATATTTTAAAAAGGGCAAAATTAAATGATGACACATCGATTATCTCTTCGAAACCAAAATCTTCGGCGTCTTTTATCTTGTAAAGGTGGTTGATTTCTATAAAACACAAAAAGTATAATTTAAACACCATGCCTTAAAAATTTATCTGATATAAATTTTAATAAAACCTGAAGCCTGTACAGAAATTAACATTCATTTTAAAAATGAATAAAATGTAATATTAAAACAACAAATTTCAATCCCTTTAGAAAAAAATAGCCATTAGATTAATCAGTAAAAATGCTTTCATTTATTGCTTAATATTTTATATTGTAAATTAAGATATTTAACTAACTAGAGAAAGCAGAAGTTATTTTGCTGACTTAATGATTCATAAAATAGTGGTGGAAATAAAATTCCAGAATGAAAAAAAAAAAAAAATACTGTTTAAACATTACACAAACATACAAACTTCTCTTCTTTTTAGTATTGCTCAAAACATAAAAGTTTTTGATTTGCAATATTTTGTTAAATTTCAATAGGATCTTGCACATTTCGCATATATATTTAGTCATATGAAGTATTGATATTTTCAAATGTCCTGCAAGTATTGCCAAAAGTATATAAAATACATAGACAAAAAATGTTGCCAGAGCTATTTTTCTGAATGCAAGATATAATCAGCCCTAAACAACTAATGAAAGGGCAGATAAATGCGTACAGACAAAATTTGTCAGAGAATAAATTTTAATTGTCCATTAGCTTGGAACAGAAATTGCCTTAAATGATTGTTTTTATTTTTTAAGATTTTAGTTTTGTAATAGAGTGAAAAATTTGACTTTTAGTTTCAAAAAAAAAAATTTCTTTAAATTTGGCTGCAATATTACATTATCTTGAGGTGCCGCAAAAAAAATTGAAATTTGTAAAAGAAAATTTTAAAACGACAATTTTTTAAAAAAGGCATTTAAAATTGTTTCTAAGGTTTACTTTGGTAATAGAGCAGAAAAGTTGGCATTTAGGTTCAAAAAGAATTTTTAACACTTCTGGTTGCACTACAGCAATATTTCAAGGTGCCTTAAAAAGCTTAAAGTTCGTTCAAGAATTAAAAATAATAAACTTTAATAAAATATTTCTATGAATTTTTCATTCATAGAAGTTACAAAAGTGGATTTTAAATACATGTATAAGGTTACAACTGGAAAAAGTTGTTAATTACAATAATAATAAAAAAATATTTTTAAGTCCAATTTTGCATTTCTTACTTCTGTATCCTTAATGATTACAAATGTCACAGCTTCAAAATATTAGGTTCCATTTAATTGCCACATTTAACATTTTTTTAAAATTAAATTTTGGTAAATTTGCACATGAGTCAATTTTTACTCGTGTATGTATCCTCTTCCAACTGAACCACAAAACATTTTCATCCGATTCGATCAACAGTCTCACAACTCTTTCCCCAGCTTGCATGCGATAAGGAAGCCAGGGAAAGCTAATAACCAAGTTCCCTAAGCTATTTGGCTCACTGATGATTTTGTTTCATATGTTTTTGCTTTTTAGTATTTTTCTTAGAGTTCTCAATGTATTAATTAATGATATACCCCCTCCAAAAAAAACCTTTGTAAAGGTCTAAATCAAATGTAGTTCAGTTAATATATAAAACTTATTTCTAACCGTTTTAATTTAAAGACTTTTTTAGTACTTATCTTTCACAGGGATATTTAAAGACGAAGTACAAAAGATATTAAATTAAACTCAATGAAAAGAATTTTTAATTTTATTTCAACACAACTTTATCAGAAGTAATAAGGGATTGCTGCTGTTCATTAATAAGAAGTGGTTTCAATAGAATTTCAATCAACGGTTTCATTTACACCATGATTAACAAAAAAATTAGATCATTCGTAATACACTAGTAACCAGAATTGCAGATGACACAATTTCATCATCAGTTTTGTCATGGGAAATATTGTTTTCCCCCCTTCATTCTGGAACAAAATCAAAGGCAATGATTTGATTTCATTACTAACTATGGAATAATTTGCATCAGTTGAATGGAATCATTGATCTGCATAATAGAAACTGAAGCCTTAAAGCCAAGGTTGACTGAAATTTTCTTTTTCTTCCATTCAATGGGCTTTTGTTAATAATTCTTATTTCTTTTTCGAATTTTTTTCTTTGCAATTCATTAAAAATCGAGTTAATCCTGTTAAACAAATTTAATTAGAGTTCAGCATGGATTAAATCTATTCAATATAAATAGCTGATAAATTAGTAAAACAAAATCAAGAAATTAACACACATTAGTAAAAAATACATGTGTTTAGTTTGATGTAGCCAGAGATATACAATATGTCTACAAGTTTTATCTGTCTTTCAAAAAGAATGTTGATTATAGATTCATAACTAGTTGTAGTAGTGGTTGCTTTAAGTTTTGATAATTTGTTTACATTAAAGAAATAAAATCAATTGTTTTATTTTAAATAAAATAATTTATTTTTCAAACTACCTAAAAGAACAACATAGAAAAACTAAGTGTGATTTCCATTGCATTTTACAGACTCTTTCTACGTTAATTACTGTCACCTTTTTCATTACAGTGGACATAAATAAGGGTTCCAGAGCAGGCAAAATTTGCATGTTTAAAATGCTGACAATCAAAACAATGGAGTGGATTTGGTATTTACATTGCACTATTTATTTCCATAATTTGCTATAATGGATTGAGATGATTTAGAGAATAGAGGTTAAGAACAAAATGTATTGCTCTTCTGTTGGTACGTGGAAAAGTTTACCTCAAAAATTATCTTCTTTGTCATTTTTAATGTGGAATATATGCATTCTGATTGGCAAAATTTATAAATATTCCAGAGCCAAAGTTTGCTGGTTTTGAACTGAGAAACTACTCAAAGCAAGTCCCTAGAATGACGCTTTACAATGGACAATCTCCAATACTATTACTGATGTCTTTTTTATCTAAAAATTCTGAAACAGAATGAAAACTTTCTTTCATAGAAAAATGAATTTCATTGTGAAAGAATAACAAGAAAAAAAAACTTATTGAAAGATAAATTTGGAACTTTTTAGTGCTACAGAAAAAAGTAAATTTTTTTTAGTTACCCTGTATTAAATGATATTGACGCTGACATCATTCACCATGAAGCCTAATAAGGTAAAGCAACTATGGGGGCTGGAAATTTCTGAGTTCAGCATTTATTATAGTGATACTGGTTAAAGCCCGTGAAGCTTTGTCTAAGTAAGAATCCTTCTCTTATAAATCTCAGTGACTAACTATTAACCCCTTAAGCGGTTTGCCCATACAGTGTATGTGCTACCCAAAATTGGCCTCAACTGGTTTGCCCGTACGGCGTACGGGCATCGATATTTTCTCCTTTCCTTCTCTGGTTTGCCCATATTTTTCATTATAGTAAAGAGACAATTTAGTATTAATATTTTTTAATAGATGGCGTGGCTTGTCCGTGTAACTGAAATGCTTTTCATCTGAGTTTTTTCTTTGTAGCGGGAATATTTCTTTCAAATTTTTGTTCTCCTGTATTCAACGCTTGTGAATTCAAAACCTTGTTTTTTCTTATGGAAGTTACGGATGGAATAAACGAAAGTACTTTCTTGTTAGATGATGAACTACATTCTTATACAGATACAGATATTTCTTCTAATTATTTGGATTATTCCTCAGATGATTCGTGGAGTGAGCTCAGCTCTGATGAAGAATAGAGTACTGCAGGAATTTTTACCGAGGTTGATGTGAAAAACCAACCTGTTCCGTGTCCTAGATTTAAATTTACTAGTATTTCTTCTGTTGACATGATTCAATTTGGCGACACTTATGACGTTCTACAATTTTAGGAAACATTCATTGATTCTTCTCTCATGAGTAAAATCGTGGAAGAAAAAATATGCTTTTTTTGGAAGCATTTCTGGTAAAAAAATTGACCGCTTAAAGGGTTAATACAGCTAACTATCAGCTGAATAGATACATTAGGGATCATAATTTATGCATTATCAAGCAAGCCTAATGATTAATTAAGCACATGGGAATTTTAGCTGTTCATGAGAAGTAAGAAACAAATATAATGGCAATAACTTCTCATGGGGAGCTTTTCATTTACTACCAGAGAATGGAAGTAATTAACAGAAGGTGTAGAGGAAAGCAGAACATGCAGGAAAAAATATCTGGAAACCTCAGGATTTGGACATCTATTCTTATTTACAAAAAAATAAGCTCCTCAAAGAACAAGCATCATGGATAGCAAATCTGAAGAATCACATCTGACACTTACATAAAGAAATAACACCCAATTCAATTCAACAATACAAAGCCTACAAGAGTTTCTAAGAAGTAATTCTACTATGCTTTGTAACTTCAGACACTTTTTATCTCCCTTTTAAGCTTTTGAAATTTTAACCAATTTGAAACTTTACTGCAATATATATCCTACACTGTTTTCATTCTTTTGATATTCCTTCCCAAAGCATTTATTTTACATCAATATATATTTTTTCTAAGGGAAAAAATGGGTAAGAATACCTCAAATTGGAGTCAATTCAAGATAAGCAACTCATAAAGTTGATATGACCTTCATTAAAATGTAATGAAGATATTTAATGAATTACATTTGCTTTGATTTCTAATTTTTTTTTCAAGTAATATTGGTAATGTAAATAAATAGCATGATTTCAAAATATAAGAAGGGGGATATTTTGCTTTTATTTATGTATTTATGAAGAATTTAAATAATTGACAGTAAGGAAGATTAAAATAGAAATAAATGCAGATAACACTTTTAATTTATTTAAAAATTTTATACCTAGAATCATTTCTGAATTAAAGGAACAAAAAAAAAATCTGTTTCTAAAATAATTTTAGTGTTACTTTCTCAGATAAGTAATAATAATAATAAAAGATTTAAATAGGATATAAAATTAAAAAAAGTTAAATGTCCATTCAAAATCATGTTTCAGCTGAGAATTATTTCAATAAAAAGCCTTTTTAACTTCACAATAAAAAGATTATACCACATCATCAACAATTTATGTTATATAAGTACAGTAAAAGCTCTTTATTCGCGGGGTATACGTTCCATAATTATGCCGCGAATACAGAAACCATGAATAGGGAATGGTAATTAATATGGGATTATAGGGGATATGTTCCTAGATGACTAAATTAAATATATATATATAGATATTTATAAAAATCAATTCAATTGAAGTTTTTGAACATTTTGCTTAATTATCTTAAGGCTTAGGCAATGGTTTGAAGACTTTTGTAATTTTCTCTTACTTGGCAGTTTTTAAAAGCTCTTTCAATTCAGACTGATACGCAGCAGTTGCATTAGCAATTTGTCTCTTAAAAATAAGACTTCATTCCATAGACGGATCAATGTTCATAAAGAAATCACAAAGCTCATTTGCCATTCTCAAACCTTCACTAAGATTTATCAAATTAAATGTCATGTTTCCAGTGCTTGTTGAAGCCTCTTCTTCAATGGGCTGTGAATTTAACATTTCCTATAAGTTGGTTTCAGTCAGACCTTCATTTTGCTATTCAAGCAATTCCTGAATGTCACTTGATTCTATCTGTTCGAACCCATCTTGTCCTATTCCATTCGCGATTTTGGCTATGTTTGCAATTTGCATTTAACAACATACTTTAGACAAAGTTGTAATAAGATCTATTTTACTTTTTTTATTAGTTCATCAGATGGCATTTAAAAAGGATATTGGATTGGGTACCTATTGGAATCCTTTTATTATTATGTATGTATTTATTAGTTCCGCGAATAAAGACATTTTTACTGCAAATATAGGAATTGAGTCGCTTTTTAAAAAATCCATGAATAGTGAAAACATGAATGAAGGAAGCATTTATAAGGAGATTTTACTATAATTAAAAATAAATAAAAATGTAAGAGTTACAGGTGATAAAAAATTTAAATACAAATTTATCTGTGAAATACAATATTAGTTAAAATTTAATACAAATAGAGAAATGTTATATAATAATTTTTAAAAAACTGTCAACAGCATCTGCCTGAAGAAAATAGCTACAAATGCTGTGATAAACTGTATTTCAATTTCTAGTAACAATGCCTGTTTTAAACATTAATAAATGCTTATTTACCTTATTATCTTAACCACTTCATGAAAAGCAGCATCAACATTTAAAGGAGGATCTTTAGCACTGGTTTCAATGTATGGTATCTTTAAAAAAAAAGGAAAGAGAAATAATGTCACGTATTCTAAATGTCATTAACAGAACACAAAATGTCATAAATGAAATTATATCTAAATTAATATAAAGCAATTATAATACTGATGCCCTATTTAATTTATCATTTTCTAGAAACTAGTATTAATTTGAAATATTTCACTTCAAAGTATAACAATACAGGTTAAATTATTTAAATATAATAAAAAAATAAATTTCCATTACAAATAAAAATTTAGAAATCATTAATAAGACAAAACATAAAAGTAATATTCTTTTTAGTCTACCTAATTCTATATTGGAATTTTATTTAAATAATTTATTATTATTTTTACAAATTCAGTACCTGACAGGGAAATAAAAAGTAAATCTTTACTTAAAATAATAGCTAAGAAGAATAAATTTTTACAAAATAAGTTGAAAATAAAATCTGTAATTAGGATATCAATAATAATTTTTTTTTAATTCACAAACAGTTGAAATATATTAATCGTCTATCTAAACAAAGTTAAACAAATATATCTTTAATTAATTTCATTTATTTCTCTAAATCTCCTTTTTTTAAAAATATATCACATTTCCATTATCTTTCCTAAATTACTATATCATGTATTTTAATTTACTTATCATTTTGCATTAATAGGCAACACTATCATTGTCAACTATACTTATTTTTTAGATATATAATCACATAATATGCACATTTTCCAACTTTATTAGAATTTTTACCATGTTAGCATTTTAAGCAAACGGTGAAATGTTTTTTGTGGCAACTATTATTTTTACAAATATAATCTAATAAGTTTATATATTATACTATTCTCATTTTTAATTAAAACTTGATATATGCATAACAAATATATTTTTTAATCCAAATGATTTTTAAAAAAATCACTCAAATGTGTTAATTCACAGCAAATGATATTAAATCAAATGTAGTTATACTTATACAACACAACTGTCAGAATATTTGACTACCATTTGTATACTGCATGTATCCTTATACATGAGAGTATTTATTTTTCAGATAATTTATTTCTCTTTCATTTGACAATAAATAATATCCACTCAATTTATTTTAGGAAATATTCTTTATTTATTAAATGCTCATTCCTTTTTGGAAACCAAATTTTATTATTGCAGATATTTTTCAAAGAGAGCTTCATCTCCATTTTAAAGTCTCAGCCTGGTAAAGCTTAAAAAGGTTTCGACTCTGTTTAGTTAAGGTCCATAGTGTTATATTCAATATATTTTGACAGTGGAATAGCTATCTATGCCCAGCACTTGAATATTACAAAGCCAATAATGCAAATGATTTTAATGTGTATCTGTAAGGCTTATTTACTTCAATACTAAATTATAATCATTATTTTGCCAAATATTTCAATTAAATCAGGCATAACTTGTATGCTAGTAAATCTAACATTAGCTAAATTTAACATTTAATATACAATTTCCATCAAATAACTTAAAAAATCAACAGATTAAATTTTCTTTAAAAAAGATCTGCCCAAATAAAAATATAAAAAATTTTACAAATGATATATTTAAATTAATAAACATAATCAAATACTTACTTTCAAACAAGCAGCCAATTCTTTACCCTGTTCTTCAGGTACTTTTCGTAAATGTACCAAATCGACTTTATTTGCAACAAGCAACATTGGATAAGAATCTCTAAAAAAATTTTAAAAACAATAAAATAAATCATATGAATGAAACATAGTAAAGTATGAAGAAACATTTTTTGGTAGATATTTTTAATATCAATATTTTTTCTGGAAAGAAAATTCTTTAAAAAAAATATTCAATGATGTCACAAAAACATTGGTAAGTTGAATTTTGAAATTTTGTCTTGAATTCTTTCACCTTGAGAAATATATATATCAGTATTGTTTCAAGATATGTTTCATTATAAAATTACAGAAATAAAAAAAAGTTATTGGATTCAGTTACATCAAAAGCAATAGTAAAAGCAAACTCTACTGCTTCTTATAAAAATGAATATATGTATGCTGGAACCTAGAAGCCAGATTATTCAGCCCACAGGTGCCAAATTTAACATATATATATATATATATATATATATATATATATATGCAATGATATTTCAGCATCTAATTTAAATCCAAATTAATTTCTAAAATTTTATTTTAAATATATCAAAATCCTTCTAAGATATTTTCTTATTTCGATATACAATTCCATTTCTTTACTTAATTACTTCAAGAGAAGCTTTGTAAAAATTGCTGAATGGGCTAGAAGCTGACTTTTACACACTCAACATGAAGGACAAGAAAAATTTCCAATAAGCAAATTCTTTTTTCTTTTTTTTAATTATCTATGTGTTTCCCCTGCTTTAAGATTGACACATGCAGAAATCCCTACCAGAATATTAAATAGAATATTAGCACTGAACATTTTTCCTATCAAAATATGGTATAAAACAGTGGTGGGGAAACTTTTTTTAAGATGGGCCATTTGTAATAACTAGACGATCGTAGCGGGCCAAAGAATCAGGCTTAATCGTTAAAAAATTTATGTGTTCTATAAACATATACATATATTATTACATACACTTATTATTTTAATAGTAAAAAAGCAAAAGGTAAGAAAATTATAAGCACAAAATATAAAATGAATTTAGTGTAGTTCTTGATGTGAAGTATTATCACTTTATTTTCTGGTATCATAACTGGTTGATGGTGCATAAGAAAAATGAAATTGAGACTGTTTTATTAAAATTTCATCATAGTCCGGTTCCATTTGCGAAGCAGAAATTCTTAAAACTGATGAAAGGTGCTCATCTGTAATTCTGTTTCTTAAAGAAGTTTTCCTAAGCTTCATTGTTGAAAAGATTTGTTCGCATATATAAGATGAGCCGAACATTGTCATTATTTTCATTATATGAGTAATTAGATTTGGGAAATTATCTGGACTTAAATTTTTATAAAATTCTAGTAATGGTACCGTATGAAAAGAGTGTTTCAGGAGAGTATTACAGTTCAGTTCTATTAACTCAAGTTGAAATTTTGCATCACCTTCTTCGTAATTAACATTGAATGGGGTCGCAAAAATACTAAACTCTGGTTCAATTTTTCCAAAGTCCGGAAATCTCCTTTCAAATTCTGAAGTTAGTTTTCTCAAATTAATTTCGTATTTCTTAATCTTATTGTTTGATATAGTGAATTTTAAAGATTGTATTCTTGAAAAAATGAGAAAAATCAGATTTAGAGATCTGATTAGCAAATAATAATAACTGTAATTTGAAACTCTTCAGGTATTGCCAAATATCGCAAAGAAACTGAGTTTTCCCTTGCAATTTGAGATTAAGTTGATTCATGTGTACGAGGAGGTCTGTGAAAAAAGCGAAATCAGAAAGCCACATTTTGTTTTCCAAGACGTCAAATTGATTATAAATGTCTTTATCAAGAAGAAAATTCACAATATCGTCTTTTAAATCCCAAATTCTTTCAAATACTTTTCCAGCACTTAATCAGCGAACTTTTGAATAATACAGGATATCGGAATGCTCAGCATGTATGGACTCCAAAAACTGTTGAAACTGGCGATGTAATAATCCTCTGGAACGAATCATATTTACTAGTTTTACAACAATATTAAGTATATGGTCAATATCTAAAGCCAATTTACAGAGAGCATCCTGATGTATAAGGATGCAAACATCATCATCAGGAAAAAACAACATCATTTTCCGGATACTTAGAATTAAATTTCCCAACAAATCCTTGATTGTTTCAAACCATATTAGGAGCACCATCTGTAGTTACATTGCATAACTTATCAATAAGTAAACAAAGTTTATCGAAGCGATTTTCAAATTCACAAAATATATTGGCACCAGTCGTTGTTCCTTTCATTGACTGCAGCCCTACAAGTTCTTCTGTAATTTCAAAGTGGGCGTTGATTCCTCTTACAAATATGAGTAACTGCGCAGTATGGCTGATATCTGTACTTTCATCCATGGTAATTGAATAAAAAATAAATTGAGTTTTTGTAGTCAGTTGTGAAATTAGATTTTTATCAATATTTTCAATTCTCTCAGTGATTGTTCTTCTTGAGAGAAACAGTGACTGAAAATTATTTTTCTTTTCAGGGAACATAATATCGCACACATCTATCATGCCTTATAAATTCTCCATCTGAAAATGCTTTATTAGATTTAGCAATATTATAAGCCAACACATAACTGGCTTTCATAGCGCATCTTTGAGAATGATTAGCTCTCTGAAATAAGTGTTGTTGATTTGATAAACTTTTTATTAAATCTTTCGATTTAATTTTTTTCACCTCTTTACTTAACGATGATTAGGAGTGGTTTTCATGTTTGCTCTTGAAATGGCGTTGAATGTTATATTCTTTTTAAACTTCAACAGTTATATTGCAAAGTAAGCACACAGGTTTTACTTTAAATAAAGTAAAGAAATATTTCCACGTCCATTCTTCTTTAAAAACTCGACATTCTGAATCCACTTTTCTTTTTTTAACATCCATTTTAGACGTTACCTACTACGGAGAATAACACACAAAGATGCAACTGACGAAAGCTTACTACTAGCTAATGCTCTTGCACAGGTGTTTGTTGAGGCAGTGGGAGTATCGGGGATTACACAAACAATTACTCGAGTCACAGCGAGTCGTTGCAGATGACTGACTAAGTCGCTAACTAACTGATCTTCGGGTGGCCTCGCTTGTATTTATACCTACCTGCAAGGATTGTCTGGGAATTAAAGTTTTGCGGTTCTTTCGGAAAAACAGAACAATGAATCGAAAATGCGAGAGTGTCAGGAAGTTTCGAGCAAAGAGGAGTCAGCTGTTTGGGTTGGATGGATTTGTCCAGAATACTATTGTGTTTTGAATATCGCCGCAGGTAGTTTTTATGTGGGTCATCACATTACGAAGTAAGAATGCATTCAAACATTCTCATCACGGCACTCTTAAATGGGTCGGATTAAACCTTTCCGCGGGCCGTAGTTTCCCCATCACTGATGATGAGGAAAGATGAAGTAATAAGAAGAGGAATAAAAGATGAGGAAAAATTTATTTTCGTCTTTTCCTCCACTTCTGCTTTGTCTATGCCATTTGTAAATATGCCTGCCTCCAGAGGAAGAATAAAACTAAATTAAAAATGAAAAGTCTTCAAACCTGCCAAATGTTTCAATTTTTTAAAAAATCTTTACACACACACAAATCAATTTTATAGCTATTTCAAATTTTTTTAAAAAAATTGTATTGTTAATGACATCAATTTAATGCTTGGGCAAATTTTTGCTGAATCTTTAAAATTTTTTTAAAGTATTATTATTATTATTTTAGCCTGATTTCCAACAATAGATTACATTGCTTCCTATAATACAAATAGTTTTCATTGTTCCATCAAATATTTTATTATATGATTTTTTTCATAACTGAAACTTAATAAAGAAGGATCCTGTTTGATACCTGTGCAGTTAGTTAGGTTACATGAGGAATAAAAAAAAAAAAAAGGAAACTACAATGTCATGAAATTTATAAAATAAGTACATAGCATAATACTTCCATTCGAAAGTGTCATGTACAAAATGAATAGAACATATGTAAGACAATTAAAATAACATATCTTTGTGGAATCGTAGATAAGTAAAAAATAAATTATCTGAAATAAAATGCAACTATTATTCTTAGCAAACCAGTTGGTTGTCTGGAACAAATAATAAATAAACTATACATTATGTAGAAGCACAACCCATTTATAAAATATGCATGACAAGCTATCTAAACTAAACTAATCAAAGATATAAAATTATTCTCTTAAAATATAAAAATGCTTTTATAATTACAATCATAGTATTATTTATAGGCAATTCTTTAGATATAACATACAGAATACTGACATGCACATATTAAAAGCTAAAGCAACATTTTGCAATTATATAAATAAAACCTCTCTTGAACTGCCAAATATAAAAGAAAAGTAATAAATTGATATATCACAGCATCTTCACAATAACATTATTGGAAAACAAAACAAAAAAAAAACATCTTTTGAATTTTATTTGATTGATGAGCAGCTCATAAGGATTGGATCTTAAAATCTACCAAATTACATTCAATCCAATGATTTTTGTAACACTTCTATATGCTAAATCATAAAATTCTATACAAACATAATCCAAATATAACAACAAAAAAAATATTGAACAAAATGCAGTAAGCTCTTTTTAAAATACATATGCCTTTGCAATACTGTAAAAATATCAACTATAACAAAAAAAGAAAGATATAGAAGGGACTCAGGAAAGGATGAAAACTTCAATTATATGAGCAGTTTGATCAATATTCTGCAATACTGCCATCTATGAAATGGAATTAGAATTTTTTAATTTTGTATTTCTATCATATTCCAAAACGAGAAGAAAGGTTTAATGAGTTAATGGCAAACCTAAGCTTAATTTATCTTGTAGCATAAACTAGAAGAATATAAAAATGAATAGACCATTGGATAGACAATTTTTTAAAAGCTAATTGCTTAAAAAGAGAGGAAAAAACAAAAACACCTTCATATAAAAACTTATTCAAATTTTTGTTACCTGTCTTTAACACGTAGAATTTGAGTATGAAAGTGGCGTATATTTTCAAAACTTTGTTTGTCAGTAACAGAATATACAAGCAAAAAACCATCTCCTTTACGCATGTACTGCTCTCTCATGGCACTAAATTCTTCTTGACCTGCAGTATCCAACACTAAGAAGACAAAGGAAATTTAATACTAAAGAATGAGAAATAAAAAAGTTATAATATTTACTTTTTTATTAATGCCAGAATATAAACTACTTTAAAATAAATTATATTAATATGATAATACTAAAATTAAACCTAAAATAAATTCAGAAACTTCTGTCATTTTACAAATAACACATTTTTTAACATGTATAACATAAAATGTATCGTTAAAATCTTAATCAGAAAATTTTAATAAACCAAAGAGTAAAACATTAATGCAGAAAAACAAACAAACTAGAAACTTTACTTTCAGAACTTTTATATTTTTAATGTATTTCAACTATACAAATATAAGAAACATCAAAAAATATTCCACATTTTCCCACTTCCTCAGTCATTATCCACATTTTTTCATCACCAAATAAATAAAACAAACAGGAAATAAAACAATTTTCTATTTATAATCATTATCCAGGGCAAAAATAATTATTACAATAATGTCAGAAAAATTATCCATTTTTAATCTTACCATCTAAGATGCACCACTGTCCATCTACTTCAGTGTGCTGTATGTAAGAATCTTCAATTGTAGGGTCATAATCAGTAACAAACATTTTTTGAAAGAATTGAATAGTTAAAGCAGACTTTCCAACACCTCCATCTCCTACTACAACCAACTTGTAGGTTGTAAGATTATCATTCGGTGGTTTTGACATTCTTAAATATATATTTCAAATTACAATGAAAACCAATCAGTCCGCAGGCAGATCCTTTAAGTGTCTATAATATATTTCTGTATAATTTTCGTCCAAAAGCTGAAAGGAAAAGATTTAAAAAAAATTTAGTAAAGGAAGAAAATGAAAATTATGATTTAATTGCGATGAAAATGCGTAATTAATACAAACAAACGCTAAGTAGTAAACAATATGTTATGATAGTTTTTACGTAGGTGATCATATACATATATTTCAAATTTAAGTCGAGCATCTAGTATTATCACATAAAAGAAACGTATGGAAATAAATTTACTATTTGGAGATGCAGAAGTAAATCTACGCTTCTGTGAAGAGACGAAAACAGTATAATTCAAGAAAATGAATATCTATAACACCAGATGGTGCAATGAAATTTTGTAGCAGGAAAAAAATATGGCTGGTTTTGTTTTGTTTTTATTTAATGGTCAAGGAAATGCCAAAATAATTATCTAAATTTCCTTAAAGACCTTTCCTTATTCAAGAATATATTTAATAAAAAAACAGAATAGTTTCACGTTGATATAATTGTATTTTACAATCAAATCTTGAAAGAACTATATTTACCAAACAGTAAATTTTTTTAACTCTGTTTTTTTTTAATTATTTTTTTTTTTATTCTGTGGAATAAGTCGAATTCGATGTCAGTAATTTTTTTTCTTTGTTCTCATTGTCCAAACACCAAAAAAATAATGAATCATTTTGAAAACTACATTTTTAAAGTCTGAATATGTGTATCTATAAGTGTATGTGTGTACTGTGTAGGTAAGAGAGAGAGAGAGCTTCCCTTCATATTTTGTAAATTCTTAAAACTCTTTTAAGTCTTCATTTCATTCTTCTTAATTTAAACTCTAAAAAGAACACCAATTGTTTTCAGTTAGTCATATTTGTTCCTTTTACAGTTCATCGGCATTTCTTTCATACTTTTGAATTAACATTTTTTAAAAACAAAAACGTTTTTAGCACTTGAAAATTATATAATAAATTTATATCCTAAGTATCAAATATAGGATTTTAATAATTTGTTGGCAACGTATTATTTATTCGGTTTCTAATGATACGTCATCTGTCTGTTTTCTGTTATCAACCGGCAAAGATAAGTGACATCAAAACATTTTCACAAGTCTATTTTAAATATATCTTCCTCGGATGACAGTTTGTTAATTATTTTGTAATTCCAGAGATCTTAAAGTGTGTTTTCATTCGAATGTCATTCATTTCTTTTTACTAAAATGGATTTTGCATATACTTTGTGTTTTTTTATTTGCTATTTAACATTGCCGCAGAAAGTTGTAACTGAAGACGGTATGAATTTATGTAATTTCATCTTTTATGCTACGATTGCTTTATTTAATTATTTATTTAATATATTATTTTTTTCAAGAAATACCTGTAGTTGAAGGCGATGGTGGCGTAATAAAAACTGCAATCGAAGATGACGTTTTAGTTCTTACTAGAGAAAACTTCGATATTCAAGTTATGTCTAAAGACATTATTCTTGTAGAATTTTATGCACCATGGTAATTACATTTAATTTCAAAATTTTGTATTATTGCCATTTTAGATATGATTTTTTTAAATTTAAAAATTGTTTAAAATTTATATTTCATTCCTATGATTTATTCATGGCAAAGACTATTTAAGTTTTTTTTAGATAAATTCTTAATCCTTTGTTTTCACAAATTTTCCTATCTTATTTTCTGCTACTATTTTTTTCCGCATAATTATTTCAGATTTAAAAAAAATCACTTCTAGCATAATATGTTTATTTTTGAGAATGAATAATAATCTCATTTATAGTATCTTATAAATGTTGTCTTCAGCTCTTTTGGAATCACTCTCCTTTTTTTTTTCTACTTCTTGTAATTTATAATTTCAATTATAACGATTTCAGATGCTTCATATAAAATTTTTAATTATGTTTGCTCTTTTTATTTCTTGTATCTTATTCTTATCTTACTTGTATTTTAATCTGTTTTTAGTTATAAAGAGATTGATGAATGAAAAACATAAATATCTTTAATATTGATTATTTTTCATTATAGTATAATTTTTTTTCATAACTTTTCATGTATTATGCTTCACCTTTAAAAGAAGTCTTATGTAATTTTATGAAATGCTCAAAAATGATGGTTGTTTTGTCTTAGAAAGAGCATTCATGCTATTGATATCTCCTTACTACTTTGTTAATACTGATGTATTTAATCAAGCTCATTATTACTTTGAATACCTTTTACATTGCCAAGAAAATAATTGTGTATTCTGCCATTGGTAACTTTCTCGATCTCAACTTTATTATCATGGATATTTATTTGCTGATGTCTGCTATAGTGATCCATACCATAAAATTGCATTTGCTATAATAAAAAAATATCTTGCATATAATTTTTCTTAATTGTTGATATTCTACCTTTCGTTGTTTTAATGTGAATAAGATAAGTTTCTGTTAAAAATTTAATACATAATTTTAAGAAAATAATTTTATTTGCAGGTGTGGTCACTGTAAATCCTTGGCTCCTGAATATGCAAAGGCAGCTAAAATTTTGAAAGAAGAAGAAAATCCTATTTTCTTGGCTAAAGTTGATGCTACAATTGAAACAGAATTGGCTTCTAGATATGAAGTAACTGGCTATCCTACTCTATATATTTTTAAAAAGGGAGAAAAAATTGAATATGATGGGCCTCGAACTGCAATGGGTAAGGTTACTTTGTTTATTAGAATATCCTTTATTTACTAATATTTTAATGTAAATATGTTTGAAAATTTATAAATGGCCATTAAAGGAAAAAAAAACATAAGCTAGTAATTAATAAATCACTTGATTGACACAAAATTTTTTCAGGGATTGTGGAATATATGAAGGAACGAGCAGATCCTAATTGGAAACCTCCACCATCAGTTGTCATTGAATTAACTAAGGAAAATTTCCATGAAACTGTTAAAGATGCTAATATAATATTAGTTGAATTTTATGCTCCCTGGTAAATATTGTATTATAAATTAAATATATACTTTTAAAAAGTTTAAATTGTTTTTTTTTTACCTTTTTACAGTATATAAATAATTGATTTTTATAGTGTTGTTAATTTTTGTTTTTATGATAGCCATTCTATGCAAATTTATTATTTTAATCCAGTTTCTTCCATTTTTATTCATTATTAAAATTTTAAAATTAATATTATCATTAGAGGAAATAATTACTTGGAATTTAAAAACAACTCCAAATTAAAAAAAATTATGTTGATCCCACTCCCCTTCCAAAAAAAGGGGAACTTGAAAAGCAGTGCCTATCACATAATAGTTGGAAGCATGCGAATGAATATATGTCAATTATTTAAGAAAGATCTATTGTGATAGAAAATTGGGTAATTATTCTCATATTAGAATTGTCCTTCTGCTGATTACACATTAAAACTTATGCTTGTGTTCACATAAACCATCAAAAGCTAGGTAAAAATTTAACTAAACATCTCATTTTTATTTAATTTTTAGTTGAAACTATTAGTAGGCACCTTGATGAAAGCCTCTGTATTTACAAAAACAAAACACTATTTTAGAATAAAAGAAAAATATTTCACTGGCAAGCATAGTAACATAATGACAGCCTAATGTTTTGAACAAAACGGATGACAGTTCAAGTCTCGGTAAATGAAATATATTTAGCTGTGTATGATGACTTGCTATGTATTACATCTGCTAATGTGGGTTAGAGGTCTTTCTTGTGATATATTAATTTTTAGAGAGAAGTTACTGTTTATGTATCATCTACATCTGATTATTTAGATAGCTTTCAAAATCAGACTGAAATGAAATAATAACTATGCTTGGAGAAATTGTTTATTATAAGTGTATTTATACAACAGGTGCGGCCATTGTAAACGTTTAGCTCCAGAATACGAGAGAGCAGCCAAAGTACTTATTGATTTACCTACTCCTATACCACTAGCAAAAGTGAATGGAATTGATCAAAAAGAACTTGCTGAAGAATATGGAGCAAGTGGATGGCCAACTTTGTTCATATTTCGAAAGGGACGCAAGTATTCTTATGAAGGACCTCGTGATGAATTAGGTATATTTAATTAATAATTTTAAAAACACTTATTCATTCAGTGATAACTGAATTAGTTTTTTAATAGATGTAATTTATTTCAGGGATCATTAATTATATGAAAGAACAGGCAAAACCTCCTTCTGAAGAATCAAGTTCATACAAGCATTTGAAAAATGCAATTGGAAAAATTGATACTACTGTGGTTGGATTTTTTGATTCCAATGTAGATGATTTTTACAGAAACTTTGTTGAAGCAGGTAAGTAAACAGAATTATATGTTTTTCATAAATTTTCTGAATTCCTTTTCAATCAAAACTCTTCTTAATCTATAAAAAATTTATTTATGTGTAAACATGATGGAAGCAATGATGGCTTATCAACTGAAATTTATTAGTGCTACAAAGAAAAAAAAAGCCACTTTATCTATAAACAGCTTTTTAATTGTTAGAAGCTATGATGATATGATTCTTTCATTAACTCTGGTATTTCCAAAGTTTAACAGTTGTTTTTCATCTTCACATAAATCACTTGGATGTGCACAGCGAGTTCTCATGACATACTTGATGTGTAGCCTCAATCTGCATTTGTCTTGTTTATTGATTTATTTTCTGTATTTCTTATATATATTATCATCAAATTCTTAGAATAAAAATGTAAATAAAGAGCATCAACTCTCATAGTGGGAAAATAAACTAAATATAAAATGCTAATCAAATATAATTAATTTAAAATTTATAAGATGGCCAATCCTAAGGATGTAAAGTTATACTATACAGCATTGGTGTATAAATATTATTTTAATGCATTTTTCATTATTTTGTTAAAATAATTAAATACTATGTGCTAATGTAATAATGTTGATTTCTTATATTTTTATGTAAATTTTTGTTCAATTAATATATAGTTTTGGAAATTTTTTTTATATAAATTCATATTGAATGAAAATGTATTTAATTTGCTTTACTTACTACTAAATTTAAAGGGGTGAATTAAGATGGAATTTTTGAAATATAATGCGATGTTTTTCAAAAACTAAATATTAAGTAGAATAATTTTTTTAAATGCAACTAAAAAAAAATTTCTAAAATAAAAAAAAATATTTTTTCCTTTTTTTTTGTTGAGTTTTGTGACTGATATTTCAATTTATGAATTATTTCTAATGATACATGCTTCTACACTGTTATTGTTTATTTGCAGTATCTGTTAAAAATACTTAAAAAAATTTCTTTTGTTATTTTCAGCGAATTCGTTAAGAGGAAAATTTACTTTCTTACATTCTTTTAAAACTGATGTCAGAAAACAGTTCAATTATCAAAAGCCAACTGTTGTTTTGTTCTTACCTGAATTATTTCATACAGACTATGAGCCTAAGAAATATGATTTGGATAGTGTAAGTACTTTTGTATTACTTTATTAAAAAAACATGCTATTATTTTAATTTTTAACTTGTTACTTTTAGTATCCATCTATTTGCCTATCATATTTATTCCATTAATTTATGTAAATCAACTTTTAAATTTTAAAAGACAAAGAATATTTTAAAAATGCTTGATCAGTATTTAAATACTGATAAATCTCATCTCCCTCTCTCGCTCTCTCTCGATATATATTGATTTATATTGGGGAAAAAAAGGCATGTAATTTTTTAACGCTTTATCAGATATTTAATTTTATGGAGCAATGAATTTTGTTTGATTTTCATAATAATAAAGGAACATATTGTTAAAAATCTTATTAACATCTCTTTGATGTAAAATGAGGAAAAAGTTATGTATCAAATAAATTGATGCAATTTTAAATTTGTGGCAGTATATAATTTTTACTTAATTTAATTATAATCAAAAACATTTAACTTCTAGTTAAAATTCTAAACACATTCACTTTATAAAGAAAATGCTTGAACTTCAAAATATGTTTCTAAGTTTGATAACAACAGAGCCACAAATTTACTCTGCAGAGCACCAAAAGACAAGCAGATATTTATCATGTATTTATTATTATTATTATTTGTAAAGAATTTTAGAATATTTTAAGATGCAGTTTTGCTTTTATTTAGTGTATTAGGAAGCTCATAATTTTAACCCTAGATCATTCTTTTAGAATTTAAATAAATTCCACACAATCTTGTAATAATAAATATAGCGTGACCTTGTTTATTTCTTGTGCATATTCCTATTAAAATATCCTATAACATTAAATTTAATAGTAAAGATTTCCAAAATTTGGGGAAAGTAGCATGTTTGTTATTTTAAAGTTTTTCTATGAAATTGATAATTATACTTAGCCAAAAGTGTAACAATTTTGTGGGAGGAAAAAAGAGAATGTAAAGTCTCCTACCTTATTTATGTAAATGTATTGTATGTTTAGTAAGTGAATCAGAATTTAGGTTAATTAAGTTCAATAAATTTTAACAGGCTGAAGCATCACCATCTGAGATTATAGATTTCATTCAAAAGTTTTCACTGCCATTAGTTGGAGAACGCAGCCGTAAAAGTCAGTGGAAATATAATGATAAATTTCCCCTTGTGGTGGTATATTATGAAGTGGATTTCAGCTTTGACCATCGTGTTCGTAAGTACTGTTTTCATTGTTTTTTTGTTTTTTACAATAAATCTAAATTCAAAATTTTTATAATGTTAGCATTTTGTATAGAGTTTGTGAATTGTATAAATTAATTAAAATCGCAAGAAATTGTATAAGTTAAATTGTACTACTCATTTCTATAATTAAAAGTATTAGTGATATAGGGCAGAATTTTAATTGAGAGAATGAGCAAGAATGTCTGGTCTAATATCCGAAATTATCCACCATGTCTAATATTCAAGAATTATTTTGTTATTAAAATGTTGGGATATCAAGAACATTTAAATTTGATACATTTTATGTTTTATTCCAAAGATAATGGTAATATTAATTCTTATATTTAAACTCTCAAGCAAGCATTTAAAATTTTAATAAAAAAAATATTTCTTTAGTTAGGAAATATTCTATAGCAAATATTCGATCATTACTGTTAGTGGCTATTATTATACAGAAATAAACTTGGTCATTTTAAAGATGTTATGTAAATGACATAATATTTTAAAAAATATAAATATTTTAAAAATACTTTTTTATATTGTATTAAAAACGATTACTAATCTCACTTTAATAATTTAGAAGGGGATGCAGTATGTTAAGTTCTGATTTAGCTCTCATTTATGAAAATTATTGACTCCTTTTTATTAATTGATTGCCAATAAGCACAGAGTCAATTCTAATTCAATAATTCCTTTTTTCATCTTTTATTTGGTGTTTACATGTATAACTTTGATAAATATAGAATGTTATCAAAACCTATCAGATAAAAATATTCAAATTCAGTATCTCTTTTTGCATGTGCAATTTGTGGTGATATTTGACATCATTGTTGCTTGTGTATGGTATAATTACTGAATACATTTTCTTTGTATCATTTTCCCAATTAAATATTATAATACTTTGGATGTATTTAGATATTGTTGTAAATAGAAAATTGCTGCATTGTTGAAAATTGTCCAGAAGATGAGCTGTGGTGACTTGTTTAGTAGAGGTGAATTTTCGAAAGCAAACCCAGCAGCTTCAAAAACTAAAAGCATTAACAACAACAGTAACAAAGGTACAAAGGTTGCTATTACTAAGGTGTTATAAACTGTGGAGAATTGCTAAATGTCCTCTTAAAAATTATGATACCACAAGGAGTGATAGATGTTTGCCATATTAATATAAAGCGAGATGGACAACTTATTTAAACCAAATACCCCATTTTAACTTTCCAGACAAAAATTATCGGAGTTCTCTTATTCAGGTTACATTAGATTAACAATCCATTTGTATATTCCTATTCCAAGCCCTCTTAGATGTTTCCTTAGTTTATTCAGCCACTCAAAGCTGAATTGCCGCCGGCCACTTACTTGTGCCCATTGTGCTGGTAAAGGGCCTGAGAGCTTACAGTGTTCAGAACAAGAATGTGTGAACTGCGATGGTGACCACCCATCATATTTTCGATTCTGTTCTCCTTGGAATCTGGAAAAGCAGATCACAACAGTTAAAATAAAAGAAGGTGTATCATATTCTGGAAGCCAGCTGTAAGGTGAAAGCAAAAATTCCCACCCCTGACCTAAATTATTCTTCCATAAAAAAAAAAAAAAAAAAAAAAAAAAAAAACATTGTGTGAGAATTGTTTTTGTAACAATTGTAAAAAAATTTCCACGAAATCTCAGGAAAAAATTAAGATTCAGACACAGAGATTCTACTAGTGCATCTGAAACATCTCAAATTGGCAAGCAAAAATCCTAAGTTAAACATAAATCTCAAAATTCACTGAAACTGCAGCTCGTGAAATGTGGTCTTTCGTATAAGTACCTCACTCTGAAATTTCAAAAAATCTAAATTAAAAAATTCCATCGCCTTAGGTTTAGCAACGCAGGGTGTTGTCTATAAGGACTTAACATCTATCTTCGGTCATGTACCAAATAATAAACCTGATATAAGATTACACCCATCTGAAGATGGTGACTTAGAGATGAGTTACGAAATTCAGGCAACTTCAATCACTGCCTTTTATCTTCCCTCTTCAAAAAGACTCTCTTAATTGGTACCTTCCTTTCTTGGAATTGTCGCGGCATTCGGTCCAAACTTGATGACATCAAGACTATTCTGAACATTTTTCATTCCATTTGCTTTGGTGTTCAATAAACCTTCTTGACACCCATATTCCCATAAAATTGTGAGGCTATAACTGTACTAGGAAAGATGTAGACACATGGACTCGAACTTCTGGTGGTGTCTGCATCTTCACATCCAATTAAATCCGAGTACACCCCGACTTTACATACATCTCTACTGGCTGTAGCTGTGCACAGGAACATTGGTCACGGTCTGTTGTATTTATTTACCGCCTCATGATGTCATTTGTCAGCAAGATATCGATAACCTTGTAAACCAGCTTCCATCACCTATTATCCTCATGGTCGACTTCAACCTAGTACTTTGGGGGTTTCGGATAGTATAAACTCTCATGGACGGCAGATTGAGCAGTTTATTTCTAACTCTCTGTTCTGCTTACAGTGAAGGGAAAACATGCTTCCATGTACCCATATGTAGCTTCCATAGTGAATTCCATAATTATTGACCTGGCCATTTGTTCACCTGAAATGCTACTATTCCCCATTTTAACCGTTAGCAATGATAACTACGGCAGTGGTTACTTCTCAGTTATTGTCTCATATGTTGAAGGATGTAGTGCGACTCTACGCCCTCCGCGTTTCGGATTTCAGCGAGCGCACTGGGATGAATTTGCACGGTTGGCGTATATATCACTCAGACTATGGTCAGTTCATCAGACTTCTCGGTAGCAGTTCAAGGTGTCCTTGAAACCATAATAAACGCCGCTAATAACATTATACCAAAGTCTTCCCCACGTCTAAGAAAATTTCATAGACCGTAGTTGAATGAAATCTGCCACGAAAGTCCACATTTTCTTTTGATTCTTATGAATGTTTTTAGAAGGTACCCAACAATAAAGCACTTGGTCCCTTTTAGAAGAGCTAAAGCTCTTACTCGTCGCATTCGCCTCCATAGTCACGAGAAAATCGTGAATATCATTTGTTTCTTCTATAACATCCTATACCTCCAGTAAAACTTTGTGGAGGAAAGTAAATGCTGCTGATGGTATTTACACTGAATCTTCCATTCCTATCTTAAGGTATCCGTTTATATTTGATTTAATTTTTTTTTCGTTCATATTTGAACTATTTTAAGGTATTAAATTTTGAAAAATTGGATTTAAAAAAAAAACTATGATTTTTAGATGTATTGTCAATTATAAGCACTGTAAATACAAAATTATTTGAAAATATAATACATTTTGAGAAATATGAAAAT
Organism: Argiope trifasciata; assembly: GCA_026543055.1. Lineage (NCBI taxonomy): Eukaryota > Metazoa > Arthropoda > Arachnida > Araneae > Araneidae > Argiope > Argiope trifasciata. The sequence continues at coordinate 254,953 of JAPMOQ010026930.1, read as the reverse complement.
GTTTAGTAAATTTTAATAAAATTAAGCCAAAACTGTTAACACTCTACACAAAATGGTAATGCAGAAATTCTATCTTTCTTTGCACACAAGTTATAGAATACGATAATGAATGAAATGAACCAAAATCTACGAAACATTTTGAGATGCAAAGAAGTTATGGATAAAAATATTCGTTTATATGCATTTTTTCTATAAATTCTCAATTTAATTTTCCTAAAAACGTTTATAAAGGAAAAAGTATTTTACCGACAATAAAAATTTTGGTTCATTTCATTGCTCATGTTATTTAAATCACGTTGGAATTTTTATGTAAATTCCTCTATTAGTTTTTGAGATCATGTTGTCAGTGGAAAATTTTTCTGAAAATTAAGTTGAAGACAAAATTTTACTGAAAAATGTTTTGCTTATAATTACCTGGATGATAGATTAGACCTTCCTTTTCCTAGTGAAAATAAAGTGTTTTGGGAAGAGGAAAGTCTGAACTACAAGATCTAACACTAAAACAAAAATTCGCCAATGTAGTCGATAAAAAGCATTTTCAATGTAGTCGGATACCTTAAATACAGGAAATGAGATACATTCCTTCCCATTAGTCGTGGCCAATATTCTTGCCCAAGCATTCACACAAGTTTCCGCAATCGATTCCTACAGTCCTGCTTTTCTGGCAATTAAGAATCGTGCGAAACGAATGCCTTTGCGTTTCAATGACCTAAGTACCTGTGGCGGTAGCGTTGGCGGGATTGTGCCAATGCATAGGTTGAATTCCGCCAGGGATCGAATCTGCGATGTTTGGGTTTGAAGTCCCGTAATTTAGCCATTCAACAAAAGCGTACACTCCTGTCTAGCGGCTGTTACTGGCTTGTTATTAAGATGTCACCACAATACTCTCCTACTAGTGAGTCGGTAGAGACAAACGGTTCTTATAGCACAGAGCGTTATGTCGAGCGAAGAGAGTTGCTGCTGCATCAAGTGAGTTTAATGACTTTGTGTTGGTTGTATTTGCTGTGGGTAGGTGGCGCCACGACAGCTGTTTGAACGTTCATAGTCCGAGGTCACCAGTTTGGCGATGGTATGGGCGGATTTTTGCCAATGTGCAGGTTGAATTCCACCAAGGATCGAACTTGTGATGTTTGGGTTGGAAGTCCAGTAATTTAATCATGTGACATAAGCACACGCTGATGTCTAGAGACTGTTACTGGCTTATTAAGGCATCACCATAATACTCCCCTACCCGTAATACCTTACCTTTTACCAAATACCTTTCCTTACAACTGTAAATTTAGTATGTATGAATTGGAAGTAGCATTATCTAATGCCACTGATACCAGTCTAGGGCCAGATAAAATTACGTGTAATATACTTCGCCATTTAAATTCAATTTCCCTTTCCAATCTGTTATTACTATTCAACGGAATCTGGACTGAGCAAATGTACCCCACTCAATGTCACGAAGCTACTATAATTTCTATCCTAAAACCGGAGAAAGATCCATCCAACCTTCTGAACTACAGGCCAATCAATCTGACGAATTGCCTTTGTAAAACCTTCGAACGTATTGTCAAGGAACCTTTTATGTACGAATTAGGCAAACAAGGATGCATCTTCCAGTTTCAGAGTGGTTTCTGTGGAGGTCGATCTACCTTCGATAACCTCATATTGCTGAAAACCCAAATACACAATGCATTTATTAAGAAACACACCTTGTCCCCATATTCTTCGACATAAAAAAGGCATATAACCGTGCATTTCGCTACGGCATACTTTCAACACTTTTTAATCTCGGTTTTTGAGGAAACTTGCCTATCCTTTTACAGAATTTTTTTATCTCATAGGATATTCCGCGTTCATGTAGGTAACTTATTTATATCATTTTATTCAAGCATAGGGAGCTCTTCAGGGAAGTGTCTTTCAGTCCCAGGTAGCACATCCTGTTCCACAATATTGTGCGATATTATATAATTTAATATTTAATAATATATGATATTACGAATATTGTTTAATATCATACAATGTTGTACAATATATGTGTATTACTAGGGGTGTCACTCTTTTTATTGCTCATCTGAGCCATATTTTGAAACAAATGATTTCATCTGTAAATAGAATACTTTGTGGTTACGGTCTGCAGATCTCATGTCAAGGTAACGATATGAATAATAGAAAGATAGTTGCAAAATGGCGGTAATAAAGTGGTAGCTTGATGTGATAACAACGAACACAATATTTCGTCGGAGAAGAATCGCTGTGTGCATTTCTGTGAGAAAAGAAACATTCACCAGGATCCTAACGTTCAAATACGAAACGTTCCCATTCCTGTTGTGAATGATATACGTTTCATCGGATGATTTTCGAACGGAAATTCACCTTCTTACTGCATATATTGCGGAAGAAATGTGAGAAATCCATAAATATTTTAAAGGTTCTCTCAAAAACATCTTGGAGTGCCGATCAAACTTCCTTTCTCCGCGTTTATCAGGCAATCAATCTCTCCTGGATAGATTATGGATGTATGGTTCTGTTTTGCAGCGGCTCTATACCGTCCATCATTCTGTTTGTTCATTTATTCCAATGCGTTTCATACGTCTCCAATTGATAGCCTCTATGCTATATGTCTCCAACTACCCCTTTCTTTAAGGCGACAGAAATTGTCTGCCTTATTTTATTTTCGAACGAAACCTGTTCCGAAACATCCTTTTAGCCAAATGCCATTGCCAGTTGGCCTTCGGCGACTATATAATGTCCACCGATCTCACATCCTTCCATTTCGTGAGAAAACCAAATTGCTCCTGCATTCTTTGGACCTTAACACTTCTCGTGTTAAAGTTATTGATTCTTTTAGTATCCCACCATAGAATATCCCGCAGTTTTCTTACATTAATCCTTTCATTGGATTCGATAAATTTTCAGCTGCTATTGTTGTTTTCCAGCTGTTCTTTTTCTACCACCGCCATCGGTATTCCTCTTTTAATCCAATTTTCACGGATGGCTCGAAATCAGATGATCATGTCGCTGTGGCATAATCTTTCCATCTGATACACTGAACCACCGTCTTCACAAGTGTTCAGTTTTTACGGCTGAATTGGTGGCAATTTTCTCTGCTCTCCAGAAAATTTCCGGCTCCATTCAGCGTAAATATGCCATCTATTCCTATAGCATGAATGCTTTAGAACTCTTTCACAATACCACAATCGGATGCATCCGATTGCCATTAGAATTTTATTAATTTTATGACTTTTACTAAATGATGGTTTTCAATTTATTCTCTGTTGGGCATGGAAGAATTCTGTGGAAAGGAAAATGTGGATTCAGCTTCAAAATCGGCAACGACAGTTTTGAGTCGTTGCTGACTTTCCTTTCATGACTTTAAAAAGTCAATCACTCATCACATTTTTTTAAACTGACAAAATTCATGGGATCTGCAGACCCAAAATAAGCTTCATTCTGTGAAAACTGACATTACTTTGTGACCTGTAAATTCTATATGTGAGATGGATGTTAAATTTACTCGTCTCCGTACAGAGTATATGCGCTTTACCCACTAACATCTAATTTTCGGGAAAACCGCCTATGTGCAACAGCTGCTAAGAACAATTTAGTGTTCTTCATATTCTGATTGAATGCCTTATTTTTAATTCTTATTGTGCTCACTTTTTTTTATTCGTCTTTAACATTACAAGACTTGGTTTATGAAAAATACTACCTAAATATTTTTAAATTCTTAAGGAGCTATTGGCCTTTTTATTCCCATATAGGTTTTGCTATTATTATATTTGGTTTTGAACATTTTTTTTTTGTGTGTTCTCATACGTTTCATCAATGTTTCCAATTTTCATGAATCATAGTTTAAATTGTTCAGAAGCTTAAATATTTTTACGTCATACTTTTACAATTTTGTCTTTACTTATCTGTACCAAGAATGTTTTAAATATGTTTTATACTTTTACCATTTGATTGGTGCAGTATGGCCAAGCATGGCTTTTGTAGATAATGAAACATATTGTCATTTAACTTTTCTTGTAGCTAATTATTTTGTTTCATTTAAATAGGGTTTTTTTTTTTAATTCATTCATTTCTTTCATTGAAATTTTTTATTTCAGCTGCTCTCCAAAAAATAAATATAGGTTTATATATTTAAATATATTATTTATAATCTTTTGCCTCTTTTTGTTTTAAAGATTTGAAATATTATACTTATTAGTAATTTATGCAGCCGGGAAATTCTTAGAATGTTTTTTCTGCAATAATTTTGGATTGACATTTAACATGGTTAATAAATTCATAATTTTATATTTTAAATTATCTTATAATATGCTATATATTGGAAGGACAATGTTTTTTTTTAGATATTGGTAATATTTATAGCTTTTATATATCTATGTATACATCTTAACTAATTATATTTAATGTAATTGAATTCAATTGTTTACTGCTTAAAAACTATTTTTGTTGTAGTAAAAATTGCTTTCGTTTACTATTTTTCAATTACTACAATGAATTTTTTTTAGTATGTTCTATATGTTCTTTTTAAACATCAGATCTGCATTAAAGTAGTTTATTACAGAAAAAAATCAACAATTGAATTTTATTTCCTTGTAAATTGTGTTTCATCTCCTAATTTATATATTTAATTCAGAAACCCAATTAATTCGCAAAGAAGTTGCAAAAGTTGCTAAAGATTATAAAGGAAAAGTTACATTTGCTGTTTCCAATGAAAATGAATATGAAGATGAATTACAGACATTAAATTTGGATGACAGTGGTGAAGACATCAATGTTGGCTTTTTTGATGCTAAAAATATTAAATACAGAATGGAACCTGTTGAAGATTTCACTGAAGAAGAATTAAGAACATTTGTTGAAGATGTTCTTGCTGGTAAATATAATAATTGTGTTAACTAACCAAAATTATCAAATAATGATATTTGTAATGCCACTTTTATACTTGCATTTTTCCTGTCACTCCTTCCAACTTCTGTAATCTACTAGGAAAATTTTCTTATTATTTATTTTGAACTCTAGTTCTATGATAGATGAATGTATATATTTTTTAAACTTCCTTTCATTAATATCCCTTTACTTTATTTTGTTTATTTCAAACTGAAATATGTCAGAACAAAACTGTAATTAGGAAATATAAACTTTTTCTATCAATTAAAATCATTGAGTAATCAACATTTAATAATTATCATATGTAATCACTTTTTTCATGGAGGTCATCACTTGTACTGATACAAATAAATAATTTTAATAATTGGAATGAAATAAAAAAAATTTAGCCATGGAGTGTTTCTATTTGTTATATATAAATTCAGATGTAATATGTCAATCTAATTTCAGTCTTAATTCATACCCAAACATTTATTTTCATTTAACCCATTTCAACTTTATTTTAAAATTTTCTCTTATATCCAGACCCAATTCCTACGTTCCTATTTAATTATTTCTAGCATGTGCTTAACAAAATTGCTGACTCTTATTCTCATCCCCATGAAGAAAAGGATAAAAAATTTAAACAGCTACACATCTTTTTAAGATTTCCTTGCCTAAATTGACACATGGCAAATAAATCCTTTTCAGAATCTCATAATAAAATCATTGAAAGAACAAATTTCCTTTTCTTCATTTTCTTGTGTTGCAATGAAAACGGACACATCTTTTATTACATTTTCTCAATACTGTAATATGCCCTCCAAGTAAAATAAATTAAAATCTATTTCCATAAGTTTCTTATTTTTGGCCATATAGCTGAAAAACTGTTTAAATTATAACAAATAATTTAAGTTGAAGGATTAAGTATATTTCTTGCATTTAATTATTCTTAGATATTTCATTTTAAAGTTGGTTCGAAATCTAAAATATAAATTTCTTGATGTTTTTTAAAAATATTTCTCTGTTTTTATTTTATTATAAATAGAATGTTCATTTTAAAAGTTTTCTTTTAAATAAGCAAATTTATTATAATTTTTTTATTAGAAAAATCATGATATCTCATGATCATATATCTGAACATAAATATATGGATAAAATGCAAAACCTAAAATTATTTTAAATTCAAATGATTATCAATGAGCATAAATATTGAAAAATTTATATATATAAATATAGTTTTTTTTGTTTGTTTGCTAACACATTTACTTTTAATCATGATGCCATATTCTAAAAATGAAAATATAAAGTGATAATTTTTTAAAAATTGAAATAATATCCAATCATATTAAAGGAAAAGTAGCAATGAGGAATTAAAATTCTCCATGAAAATAATCTTGATTTAAAAAAATCATTTAGGTGGATTAATTTTCATTTAAGTAGAATTAATATTTTGTAAATTATTTTTAAAAAAAAAAGATTGTACCCTAATTTATAAACTTCTTTTTTGTAGTTGAATTGAAAATGTTTCATTTTAAAGCTTCAGATTTTAAATGAAAATATACTAATGTGTTTATTATTTTCAGGAAAAATCTCAAAACACATTAGATCTCAGCCAATTCCAAAAGACAATAAAGGACATGTTTTAACAGTTGTTGGGAAAACATTTGATGAACTTGTTACTAACAGCAAGAAAAATGTATTCCTAGAATTCTATGCTCCTTGGTGTGGCCATTGTAAGAAATTGGAGCCTATTTACAAAAAATTGGGTAAAGCTTTTGCTGATAATGAGGATATTATAATTGCAAAAATTGATGCTACTTCAAATGACTTTCCTAGTGATTTTCAAGTAAATGGTTTTCCAACACTATATTATGTCCCAGTTAATGACAAGCCTAATCTGATAACTTATGAAGGTGAAAGAAATTTGAAAGAAATGACAAAATTTATTAATGAACAACTTTCCAAAAGTAATGTTAAGGATGAACTTTGAAAATTATAAACATGGATAATTACGATTATTCTGTTATAATTTTTTTAGTAATTTCTTTAATGTATGCATATTTAATGAATTTAAACAACAAATTTGTTCCTTCGTATTTATTTCACGTACATTTGATCTTAATTTCTTTTTGAATCATGAAAGAAAGTTATCTGAAATATTGCATTTACTTAAATATATTTTTGTAATATTTGTAAACTTATATACAGTATGTGGTTTTTTAAACTCTGTCAAAGGATTTTTACAGAAAATTAAGTATAATGCTAATTTTGAAAATTGATGTCCTTAAATTTTTCTATAGGTCACATTAAGAACTATTTCTGAGAAAAATGTATGAATATTTATGATGTATTAATACAGAAGATTCTGGTTATTATTAAAACAGTTCTTATATTAGATATATAAGAACTGTGTATTATACTAAACCAATTTAATACTATATATATAAATCATTTTTTTGTGTTTAGGATTAATAGTATTATTTATGTTTAGTAATATCATATATTTACATTTGTAATCCTTCATGTATGCTACACCAGCAACCCTTTTCCCATTCATTTCCTTAGCAAGCTCGACACAACCACAAAAGAGGGGTAGGCAGGGCATTTGAACTTATTATTACTAAGATTTTGAAAAATTAAAATGATTTCAACAAAGTAAAATAATGGATAAGGTAAGGCTTTCTTAATTGATTATTTTATGAGTTATACATATATATAAACACACAACCATAAAAGCATTAAAATAATTTAAACCCATTTCCTGAGTCATCAGAAATTACATCTAAACTAAAATTTAGTTCTGAATTAAACATTAAAAGTTCACAAAAATGAAAAATAAATGAAATAAAACTTACTATTGAAACAAATCTAAATTAATATAATTATGTAAACGGAACTAAAAATTATTTCGGATTCGTCGGAACTTTGAACTAAAGATTATATTTCTTTCTATATATTTAGTTTAGTTTTCAAACATTTTATAAGCATTTTTGTGATAAATAGAAAATGTAATGATTATTGTGCTATTATTAACAGTGTGCAAACAAATTATATCAATTTAAAATGTTAAATAATAAATAAAAGTTTAATTGTACTTTCTATCTAGAAACTCTTCAGAAGGAAGAGACAAAAAAAAAAAAAGTCTTCTGAAAGAATTAAAAAGAAAGGTGCATTCATTTAAAAACAAATATTTACTGCTATTTTATGCAAGTATGCAACTATCTAACAGTTATGATAATACCTTGTGTGTTTCTTTTCATTTATTAATTTAATTTATAGGAAGCCTTAATCATTCTGTATATCCTTCTACTTTCTGAGCTTATTGTATTAGCCCAAACATGATGGCTAGATTGATTGCTAAAGATGAAAGAAAATAAAAATTTCGCAAATGGTTTTGCACATATATAAATTTGAAAAATGGATACATTTTTTTTCTCCTTCACATTTTAGTTGCACTCTCTTTTACCTGTTAATAAAGAGCTTTTATAAGCTGCCCCTACACTTTTTTAAATATTGGTGACTTATCTTTAACATAAGGGTATCTTCCATTAAGTTTATCATTACACATATTTATTATTTCTTTCACATTCTTTGTTATTGAAAAACTTAAGCAATTTTAACTTTGGGAGAAATTAACTCGTAAAAATGTGTCTGTATTAGTCTTCCATTAACAAAGTATTCATTGTTTTGTATTTTCATTCTTCCTATTTCTGAATTATGAAACTTTCAGATAGCATTAACATTATTGTATTGTGATAATTTTTTTTTCAATGTTTTCATTTTAATAGTGTGTGATGGTCACAAAGACTTTTCTTTACAGTAAGAAATCCTCAGATGTATTTTTATATTTCAATTTGTTAAAATAAACTTTTTTTTAAAAAAATATTAATGATTATTTTTTATGAGTTTTATTTTTATAGAATGTCATGAACAGAATATAAATTTTAATGTGTTAATTTAGTTGACTTCCTTTTATGTAATTTCAACAGGAATTTAAGTTTTACAATTGGAAAAATCCCAGAGAAGAAATACATAAAATCCTGATAAAGGTTTCTAACCATTCCATTGGAATGTGTCAATGATGCGATGACTTGTTTTCAAAATCGTCAATAACACATTACACTTATTGATAAAAAGTTGAAGTTCTTCTGTTGCTTTGTGTTATATGAACCTGTAGTCACTTGGATTTATTTTTGAGAATATATTATAAAACACAATTCTGATTCTGCAAATGAAAAAAAAAAAAAATTACCTGAATAGTTAATTTTAATTATTTTTTTACACAACAAGAAAGATCAAATATTGAATATCATCAATTACTTACATTTTGTAAGATTTACTATATATGTTGCATTTAATACAGAATAAATGATCAAGAACAAAATTATTTTATTGAAAATTAATTGCAAAAACAATAGTATTATGTCTATCAAAAATATCTAAGAAACTGTAGGTGAAGCATTGCTAAATGAAGGTTTTATTATATCACAATGCAATGATGTGCAAACTTCCAGATATAGTTTGTTATGGATTTTAAAATAGATTCAAAATTCAGAGATGTATTCACATATGAATTTAGATATTTAAGATTTCATTAAATTTAATAATAAAGACTTTTTGCATCTGCCTCTGAAATATATTTGCGTATCCTGGCTACTGAGTATAGTTGAATATAATAATCACAAATTGTTACAAGATACTGCATGACATTTTGTCTTATTCATTTTCAAAAATTATATCTAAAATATCTTTAAAACTTAAAAATAATATTGAATTTATCTTACTAAAGTACACTTTCAGAAGATCATTATATAAATGACTTGAAATTAGGAATACAAGCAAAAATTTTTATGATTTATATAATCAATGTATGATAAAAGATAATGCATTATGCTAGAACAAAAGTAAAGTGCTGTTATTTTTGAAAAAAATTAAATTTAACTTGGGAATTAAATCTATACATTATCAATGTAAATGAATTAAATTTATATATATAATATACTGCCATCTAAATTGGCAGCATCTATAGTAATATTATAAATGTTAAAGTTCGGATGGATGTTCGTCAATCGCATCAGAACAGCTGAACGGAATTGGATGGAATTTAGCACAAAGATTATAGTCGGGAATAGAACATAGGCTACTTTTTATTCCAATTAATTTTTTATTAATTAAAAACTTATTAACTTTTGCGCCTAAAAGCTGAGGCCAAATCCCACCAGATGAGTAAAGCTCTATTTTTCCGCACCGTAATCAGGTTAGGCTTAGCAGGATTTTGGCAGATTATTTCAAACGATTCGGTTTATTTTCTTAAGTGTTTAAAGTATTTAAAATCAAATGTTAATTAATTGATCTTTTGGATACATTCTAAAGTACTTTTAAATTAAAAAAATTTTAATCTGCATTGCGTTACACTAACTGATGTTGAAAGTTCACAGAGATCGTTGAATACGGTGCATTTTTAAAAAATTAAAAGTTTAAAAATTATGTGCATCATACTGTTGTAGCTATCGCCATCTCGATAGTCAAATAAAATAGACTTGACTTGATTTTAAAAAAAACACAGGCTTGATTTGCTATTTTGTTTTACTTCGGATATATACTATGCAAATAAATTATTAATAGGTTAGTTGTGTGTTTTTGTTATTACATTGCATTGATGCTAGTTATTTTTTGTATATGCTTATACTTATAAATGTATCATTTTTAGGTTAGTTTTAATTCTTATTTATCATTACTTGATAGTTTTTTGTAACGTCCAGAAATGCAAATCTAATCTTTTGAAGAGAAGTAATAAAACTCTGGCCATGAAAGTAGCTAGAAAATCTGTTTGCAGTTTTAGTGAGCACTTGTGGACTATTAAACCCCCTTCAGCTGTGGAATAAATACAAAGACGTTTTATCAGAAGATATGGCACTCATAATGATCTAATCATTAACAGACCAAAAACAGCAGCCAGGGAATCCTTTTGTACAAGTGCAATTTAATAGTATGGGACTAGAGAGTATATAGACATTACACCACAACCTGTAGGACATCTGATTCAACCAAGCGGTGATCGGCGGCGTTATTATTTTGCTCGCAGATGATTTTAGACAGCCACTGTTAACTGCTGATCAGACTGTCAGTTCTCATACATGTACATCAAAATTTCCCTGAACTAGTTTAAACATAAACCAAAAGAATTATTTATAAATGATTTATATAAAAGTTTCTATTAATCTTATGTTGACAAATTATAATAAATAGGACTGAACAAGAATACAGTGGTATGAAGAATGTGTATTATTTCAAAAATTGAAGTCAATTTAACAAAAGTATTATAATCTTTTTAAACCAACCTCAAAGAAGGTTTTAGTGGTTTTTGAATAAATTTTTTCTTGCTAAATAGTATAAAACAGTTAAATTTGGAATTTATTATTTAATATATAACTAAAGGATTCTTATAAAGCAATTTTATTTATTTAAAAAAGACATGTATGAAATATTTAGTAGCATACCACATGAAATATTTTTATAAATAACTTAACATTAAAGGAAAAAAAATATAGAAATATCTATAAAGCATGAAAAAGAACAAAGTCAACTAACAAATAATTTTAAAATAGGAAAAATTAAAAAAAAATTGTTTAGATAAACATATATATATATTAAAGGCTCAATTTCACATTTGTTGCAACTTTTTAAAATATGAACCTTAACTATTATCATTTTCAGGGGTAAACAAACATCAGATTCTTACTTTATTTAAATGCAACACTTCTAATAACTATTCCAATGCATTTGCTAAATAAATCCAGCATTTAAAAGGTTTCTTAGATTATTTAACATCTTTTTCTTATAAAATCCTGTTCAAGAATGTTCATATAATGAAACTTTATATATTTTAATGTGAAATAAGAGAATGTATTATAAATTCTCCAATGTAATTTAAGTATTTTATCAAATTCTATTCTCCTTCTATCTGTCTAAATTTTTACTTCTGGAGTATCCCCAAATTCATAGTCAACAGAGAATGTCTTCTCAGAATTATTAACTTTTCTCTCTGAGTTTACTCCCTCTACTATCTTTTCTACAGTTTTATCTTGCTGAAATTTAATTTCAGTACATTTTTTATTTGCATTCAACATCTTTTCTCTTTCATCTAATTTTGATTCTTTATCCAGAAGATTCAGTCTTTTTGCTTCCAACCTACATTCCTTCTCCTGCAATCTTTTAGCCTTATTTGCTAAACTACACTCCCAGTTTGCAATTTCAATTTTTTTGTCATCCATTCTTCGATAGCCTTCATCTAACTGATGCTTCTTGAAATGTAAAAAACTTTGTAGAATTGCCATTTTTTGTTGCTCTTGTCTCACTGAATATATTTTCTCTCTAAGCAGTTTGATATTCACTTTTAATTCATCTTCTAAATTCATACTACTTTCACGAATTGCCATGGTTTTATTTCTATCAATAGTATGCTTTTTCTGGAAAGGGAAATCGCCATGTACATCTGAGAAATACAAAATTAATTAAGTTATATTTTTAAATTAATGACTAACAAAACAAATTAATTAGAAATATTAAAAGATATACATGATGCAATGAAGTAGAATTTAAAATCTGTAATTTGCATATTATTTAATTATTGTTACATGTGATTGAAAATCATGCAAAACACTTGACTAAGCATATCATTCACCTCAAAACATCAATTTCGATTCATATATATTTCTTGAGGAATTTGATTTTAAAAAATATTTATGTATTTTCAAATTCCAAATTTAGTTTCTATCCAATGTATATGACAAGCACAGGTTGCTTTTTTATCAGTTAATTTTTATATTAGAAAAAAATATATATAAGAAATAACCATTTCGTTCAATTATTCAAAGTGTAAACTAATGAAATTCTATGTATTAACACAATACATAATACTTCTAATTCTAACTGCAACTGAAATTCATGCGGACTTAAAATATTTTGTCAAAATTAGTTAGATTACATTAATATTGTTACAACTGAGTTTTCTGGAAATACTAAATATTTATTCATTTTATTGGTGTTACTAGATTTTAATAAAAAAATTAAATTTAATTTGAAGAATAAAAGGAAGTATTTTAGGGTTTTCTTTTTTACTTGTAGGTATAATTTATTTTAATTATAAATAAACAATGATATCTTACCTTTTGAAGAATTTTCTTCTAAAGATTCAAAAGAATCAGAAATTCTAGGTTCATAATAGCTATGAGAAGGAAATTTCTTGTAAAATTCATAATCTGAATCCAGCATTTCCTTTATAGGTATGCCATTGTCAATGCTTTTTTCTGCAGATTTCTTTAAAAAGCAAAATATACATACATGTGTGTGTTGATAGAGAAGTTATACAATCATTACTTAATGAATAATTTAGAAAAGATAACTTTAGATTATGTTAAACAGTTCAGAATACAATACTGAAATTTAGCAGAACAGATTAATAGAAAATGTTTTCCATTTTTAAAAATTATTAAACAATAATAATATTTAAAAAATTGTTCAATTTTCTGTCTGAATGTCAAAAGCTTGATAGAGAAAACAACTCATCAGAGAGGAGGAGTGAAAGAGAATGCTTTTTGTCCTTCTGTTATATTCATAAGAAATAAATTTAAATGAATGATAAATAATAAAAATAAATCTACACTTCCATAATATTTGCCATTAAATTCATTTTAAATCTATCATAAGTATAATATATATCCATTGTAATAAAACTTAAATGTGTTTTTTATTTTTTGTTTGTTCAATACAATTATTAAAGCATTTTTTAAAAAAAATTATTTTTACCTTTTTTTATCGGCTAATGTAAAAAAAAATTGATGATAGGCTTAATTATTTTAGGAAATAATGAGATCTCAGAGGTGACATGGGAAAATATTTCTAACTTATCTTAACATAATTTTTTGCATCAATATTTTATCATATAAAAGGCTATATATTATTAATAGGGCAAATAATTTGTTTTATTTTGTGGTTTCCTTATAATAAAACGGCAAACAAAATCTTTTTTTCTTAAATTCTTTTTAAAAAGTCACAATCTAAATTGCATTTTAACATTTTAAATAATTTTTCATTTTGATATTTGAAAGAAGTAAGAATATTTTAATAACAAATTAGAAATTTATATATTTTTAAAAAATTTATCAAAGCAATCTGAAATTTTTTTTGAAATAAAATGTAATTAATCAAAAATAAATTATTATCATTTTTTGGTTCAACGTACTTTCAAGTTCGCATCAAAATCAGATTTTAATGCATTATTTTCATCTTTAAGAGTTGCCAAGATATTATTTCCATCATCTTCACAGATTCTATTGTCTTTACAACTTGAATTCTGATAACTAGAACATGGAATTTGGGACTGACTAGAACAGTCGATACTTGATAAGTTTTCAGTAATAGTTTCCATTTCATTATTATCTGTTGCAGAAAGAGTGCATTCTTCATGATCTGGCTGCTTGTCTATTTCTGATATTATTGTACTACTACTCTTAGTTCCAGAATCCCCATCATTTGCATCCTAAAAATACAAATTCAGACTGCTTAACAAGATTTAATTTTTTTAAGAAAAATATTTCTTATTATTGAGATTCAATTAAATAAAAGGGATGTAAATTATTAAAATTATCTCTGAAAAATTGAATAAAGAAGGTATGGTGGCATTCATATTAACTGAATGTCATAGATGAACATAGTCAAAATTTAGTCATGAAAGAATCTATAAGCATGTGATCTTTGGCAATTAAACACTGATATACAGAAATACATGAAATTAAGAATTAATGAATACACATAAAAATACAGCATAATTAAATTATACTTCTGTCTTCAGTATATTACCCCAGTTTCTCTCTGCCTTTTGCTGATATTTCTCGGATTTTCATCATTTGAAATATGTTTATGACTCATATTATGACATTTTAGCAGTTTCAGCAGGGGGAAAAAAATATTGCAACAAATAAAAAACACATTTTATGTGATCATATAAAGAGGAGAAGAAAATAATTTTGACAATTTTTATGAGCTTGAATAAAGGACACAATAAATAAGAAATAGAAACAAGAAGTCAGTTAGAATTAAGTAATAATCATATTTTACATTTAGATATAAATGTCTTAAAATTGCAATTTTGTTACTTAAATTTTGATCCAGAAAAAGAACATTTAATACAGTTCAAATGGTTCCATAATCTAAAAGTTAACAAAAAAGATTGCATTACACAATATTTTATTTAATTTTTCCTAGATAAATTATCTGTGAAATTACAAAGGAAGAATGGTATCAGCTATTAATTTACACTGGACTAAGCATCTGAGATTACTAGAAATAACAACTAAACAGTTCTATAATTTTAATGTGCATTTGTGAAATAATGACTTTTCCTTTCTTTGATCTTTTTACTTATTTACTTATAAGTTTCCAATGATTTAAACTATTATTTTTCTAATCCCTTGAGAAGCATAAAAAAAAGACAACACTGTATTTAAACTTATAAAAAATGTAATTTTTAAAAAGCTAACTCTCATTCAATTTTAAATTTCAAAATTTGTTATGATTAATTTTGATTTGTTAAGAAAAATTTGAAATGTAAAACAGCAGATCAATTTCAGTATGGTAAAAATACTCTGAAAAAGGAAACATTGAAAGTTTGAGCTACAAATACATATATAAATGTGCCCAACAAAATAGTTTAAAATGGTAATATTTTATTATTTATTTGCATATAATATATATTTTAATCATTTTTAATATATATATAAGTCTTTTTTCTACTAAAAATATGCACAAATTTTAAAGATAATAATAATGCGTTTTGAGAGCATAACAAATTTTGCTTACAGAAATAATACTTTCTTGTGATGTTGTTGAAACTTCACAAATACCATCCAAGATATTTTTTCCATTCTTTGGATCAATAATTGGTAAAGGTTTTTTCTTACTTCTTGAGGTGCTCTCAAAACTTGATTTTGAAGATGATTCTGAAAAGGGAAAAATATATATATATTGCACACACATATACGAATTAGAAAAATTAAATATATTATGCTTGTAAGTGAAATTTTATGTTCAAGCATAGTTTTTTTTAACTAGCCAATCATATAATACAATAAAATAAATAATCGTAAACGTATAATCTTAAAATTTAATTTGGCCTTCAATTTAATTGCAACACTAATAACAAAAATTGATACATATGAATGATGAAAATACAATAGAACTCCTTCTGCACTCCCTAAAAAGTAAGATAAAATTAGCATTTTAATTTTATTTCCTTCATTTTGAGATTTGATATGATTATCATCTGAATGCACTTATGTCATGAAAAGTTCATGTTCCAATAAAGAAGGAAATGCTGATAAAACTAAAAATATTTGCAGAGGAAAACTGACACAAGATTTCTTATAGCAAGAACTTATTAAATTTTAAGAGAACATTTATCAGTTCATTACAATATAAATGCAAAAATTGTTTTTACATTAAAAAATTGGTTACAGGTACCTCCAGAAAACAAAAATTCTAGAATGTGTACTTATTATAAATTCTAGAGCATTCTATCAAAAAAAATTCAGTCTTCATCTACTTTGCTAAATAAAAATTTTAATCCAATGTAAAATAAGCATACATGAATTTATATGTCAAGATCATAGTGTTTTTTTAAATACACATTTAAACACTAAAATATGTATAAAATTAAAATAGAATTAATTCCATCTTAAATTTTAGGAGACAAATATAAATTTTTAATTTTATCTGCAATTCTTATTGCAAAAACTCCACAATTTGCAATGCATATCTTAAAAGATAAAAATATGTATTAAAATTAAAAAAAAAAAAACATAAAACATAAAAATCATATTTTTAACAGATATGTAATACAATACTTTATAGTTTTTTTATTTGTAATACAATACTTTACAGTTCAACAACTACAAACCATGATTAGATCGCTGGTTTCGACAATTCCATGTTTCTTCTGAGAATGAACAACACTGTTTTAGCCAAGGTGCCTGAAACTATTTTCACTTTAAGTTGAATATACATAATAATATATAAATAAATAAAATCTAATCCTGTAATCTAATATTATAATTTAATTAGATAGAATATTTAAACTTAAATAAAGATATCTTCAACAACTAAGCAGGAGCATGAATAATTAATTGTTTTGAAGCAGAATCAGTTTTTTATAAATGCAAAACATATCGAAAAAGAACTCTGATGTGCTTACAAAAAGAAATAACTATGTTGTGAAGTATTATTAACAAGCAAACACACACACACACACACACAGATATATATAAAGACTCCATTCAGCTCTAAGACTTATTGTGATCATGCCACAATAAAGTCCCTTTTTTTTTTCTTTACAAACAATGATTCATTTTTTTCTTTTAAAAATATAAGATAATTTCCTAAAATTAACCTAGGGTTTTAATTTAAACATAATGAAGTAAAAAATAGTAAGAATTTCGAATCCTAAATATCAACATTATTAAAATCTAAACTAAAAATTACAGGCACAATTTCATAATATATCCGTACTATGAGGTAGCATGGAGATTAATATTCACTTTCAGTCAACATGCATTCTATGCAGGGTGAAAAAATCAATTTTTTTATAATGAT
Organism: Argiope trifasciata; assembly: GCA_026543055.1. Lineage (NCBI taxonomy): Eukaryota > Metazoa > Arthropoda > Arachnida > Araneae > Araneidae > Argiope > Argiope trifasciata. The sequence goes on along the minus strand of JAPMOQ010026930.1, from coordinate 237,436 downwards.
TAAAAATAACATAAAAATACATTAACATATAATCATATAAAATAATATTTATACATATTAATAATTAATAGTTAAAGAATTTTGATCTTTAAAATCAGCTAGGTTTCTTCCCCAATAAAGGTACTATAAATCTTTCATACAATAATGGTAAAACTATTTAAAAATAAGCCTTGCATTAAAATTTGAAAATTTTACATTAATATTATTATCAATTTCAATATATTATTGATATGATTACTAATCTACTTTCTTTTTTTAAAAAAAATTATTTGCTCTTTTTATCTAATTTAAACCCTTTATTAACAAATGTTTACCCTTGTATATATATATATATATATATATATATATATATATATA
>JAPMOQ010026930.1:172890-236979 GCA_026543055.1 Argiope trifasciata | reverse complement strand
GAGAGAGAGAGAGAGAGAGAGAGAGAGAGAGAGAGAGAGAGAGAGAGATCAATATGAGGTTTATATGTATTATATTGATGATTTGAAACATAAAATTCAATAAAATTTGTCTTGGAAATTTCCATATGAGAAGTGATGCAAATAAATTCATCCTAAATTATATGTTTCTCACTAAAATAAAAGTTTAATCACTTTTATGGCACCTTTACTGATAAAAAGATTCAATTAAGTTACCTAAAACATGTGTTTTAAGATAAGTTTAGTTAAATTATATTGCCAATTTTAAAGAAACATGCAAGTTATTTCAAGCAGACTTTACAAGTCACAGCCTTGATTAGATAAAGAGGCATTACAATTTATGGCAACACTAGGCAAACCAATCACACAACCCTTAATTCTCAATCTATCCTTAAAAGAAGGTTTAATTCCTAATATTCCAATGTTCACTAGGCATGTGTACACAGTTGGCTCTTAAATGGAATTAGAAGAAACTTGAACTTCTACTTTCAGGCCAGCCCACTCCTTATACATAGTTTCAGATATAATTGAGTTTCAGAAATACTACATAAAAAGTAGTTACTTAGCATTGCTGGTAATTTAAAAGATACATAAATAGATTTCAATCAAATTTTCAACAATGAATCGAAAATCTATAAAATAGCTATAGTTTCCTATTTTGTCACTATAAAAAATGAAAGTTCTTACATTTGAGCAATAGATATCATCATGCAAAAAATCTTCAAAATCAGATGAATTCTGAAATTGCAACTTCTGTATAGAGTTAACATAATCTGGTATGTACACCTGACGACTCTTGGATGCTGACTTACTATGTATTCCAGTATTGCACTACAAAAAATAAAAAAATAATCTCAAAATACAATTTATTGTATCATATATCAAATGCAATTGAAAGAATTATGTAGAAATAATCAGTTACATGATAAAAATAATCATGTGCGGAACATTTTTGAAAAATATAAAATATATTGAGGATAAATATCATGTAAATTTATGGAACAATTCAAAGTCTTTGTCCTACATTTCCTCAAATTTAGATAAATTAGTATTTAAAAAAATGGCTTAATAACATAAAAAAGAAAGTAAAAATGCTCCATTATTGGAATTTCTTATCCCCCACCCCATTTTCAGACTTTAAAAAGGAATTGAATGTTGTGTAATAACAGGACTTTAAAAATATTATTTAGAAAAAGAGAAGATAAGTTGAATAAGAAATAGGTAGCAAGTTTAAGAATAGCATTCTAATTATATAGCAATTACAGTGGAATTAAAACTAAAATGTTCCATACGAACTTGAAAAAAATCAAATACCATATAACTTTTCAAAGTTTGTTCCTACTAATTAGTAAAGTCAGGATTTATGATTGATGATGAGGTATATGTGTTTGCTTTGTAAATAAATAAAAATTTCTAGACATAATTACAATCAAATTGTAAAATATATTAAAAAGAATCAATTCACTGGATAATTAAGTACAAAAATTAGAAAGTTACAAGCAAAAGGATATAATGTGAAAATAAAAACAAACATTAGTAAAAAATGTTATAGTTGAACTGAAAGAAAAATATTTATATTAACTGAAAAAATATTGCATTAGCTTAGTTGCAATACCCTGTATACATCTTAAAAATTAACTTATTATACAAAGTTAGAATTACTTTAACATTAAGACAGACTAATGACATTATTAACTAAGTTTTAAAAAATAAGGTCCAGGTAAATTTCCATCATTGTATTTAGAAGAATTAAATGTTAATTTTGATATTAATAATTCAAAGATGAAAACACTTTTATATAAAAAATTCTATTTATTCAATTAGGAATAAAATTTATTATAGAAAATATAAGTAAAATTATCAGCTTTTACTAACTTTTAGGAATCTTAAGAATTAATTTTTATACATAATATAATTACTTTTAAGGATAAAAATTTTAAACTATTTCACTGTTAGTAGATTTTAGCACGATTAAACATATTTTAATGTTAAATAATCAATAAATTTTAATATAAAAAATGAAACTTACATTATTATATTCAATATTTTTTATAAATTAGATTGCCAATATACATTTTGTATAAAATCAAAAAATATTACATACAAAATGAAACTATACATTTTTATAAGAAAAAAAAATCATTGCCTATATATATAGAGAGAGAGAGAGAGGAAGAGAGAGACAGAATTTCTGCATAGCAGACACTTGAAAACGATAATTACATTCATTTCAAACTTAAGTAATGGAGTCATCTATAGTAATATATATATATATATATATATACCTTACGTCCAGTGATATATGAAGAACAGTTTCTAGAGTAACAATTTGATATAGAATGATGATAACGCAGAATCTATGGGAAAAAATATAAGATAATACAAGAGAAATCATGGCAAATAAATAATTTTAAGTACAGAAAGAATGATGAATAAAAAATACTTTGCAATACAATTATTTAATCAGTAAATAGGTAAAACAAAAAGACTTGTACACCTTACTGAGGCCTAACTTAAAACAAAGAAAGTATCATAGTCTTTTCCAAGTTTTAAAATATTTTTTTTATAATTACTTTTAATCCTATTCTTTAAATTCATTTAACATGAATATATAAAAATTATTTTTGTATAAAAGTAGATGAACCATTAAATATTAAAAAACACACAATAAATTAGTATTTGTCATTTTGTAACTTGTAGGTTACTGACCCCTTTAAAAAACATGTTACATTATTCACAATAATTAAAAGCATAAAAGCATCTGTTTCTTATTCTTCCAACAAATTCCTGTAGTAAGAATGTAATATAAAAATTTCAGAATATGAATATAATTTTTGCTGTTAAGTAAAGATATGACTGAATATAAATTATATGAATGCTCGTTCTATTTTGCAATGCTTATTTATAAAAGGGATTCAAGAAGTCAAATGCAACTAGCAACAACAACAAAAAAGAATACTTAAAAAATTTAACTTAAAATTAAATAAACAATATATTAAATGCATTGTTTATAGTTGTTAATGTGTTATTTATATTATATATATTGTAATGAGAAAAACATTAAATGTTGAAACACTATGCTTTTATAATCCAAGATGAAAAAATTAATAGAATTGCCATTTTTCATTCAATGGGCATACCTCAACATTATGCAATTCTACTAAAATAAAATAAAACAAAATACTTACATTTTCTGGATCCTTTAAAGGGATTGAAAAATCTGGATAAGTGCATGGCTGAGATAAATGGGTATTTTGAGATCCAGTACCAAAGTTTAATTGGTGTAAATAAAGCTATAACAAGAAAAAATATTTAGAACACTACATAAATGGAATATAACAATTATATGATTCCAATAATATATTAAAAATACATCATACTTTTTCTTTCACAATGTCATGATTTTTTAAATTGTCTGGTTTCTGTAGAGAGAAAGGGTGGAGCCTAAGTTGAAGTAAATAATCTCGCCCATATTTATGCTGAATCATATTTTGAGAAGGTGTATCCATATCTAAGATGTAGAAGCAAAAAAGGCCTTAGTAAAAATTTATAAATAATTAATTTAAGAGAATTATTTCATAACCTTATGCAAAATACTGCTTCACATTGTTTGTAATGTTTAATAATCTGAAAAACATTCATATATTTTTTTAAAAAATAAAAAACAAAATTCATTTTAGAATGTTGATATTAAACTATGTGAAGCAGCCTTTCTTATTCCATTCATAAAAATGTAAGAAAAAAAAAACACTTTAAAAATAAATCTTTATAACTCAAAGAATCAAAAATCTTAAGATGAAAATAATATATTATGGACTAAATGACAGAATTTTATGACTTCATAGGATAATATAAATATCCAGCATTAATATATATATATATATAGATATCATTTCACATTATTTGAAAAAAAGCTAATTTCATATATAATCAATACATCAATTACCCTCTTTTTCTATCAGTAAAAAATCATATGGGAGGGGAATACTAAAATGTAGAATTTAAAAATTCTTATAATTTAACTTTTTTAATTAATTCAATTATAATTTTTAAAAATCTTAAAATTAATAGATTGATTATCATTAACCCTGACCTAAGATAACTGTAGACCATACATAAATTATATGAAAAAATCATGTATCTTTTTAAAAGCCACATTTAGATTATCTGTAAATTGTGACAAACCCATATTAGGTGAGGATATTTTTTATATGAAAGATATAAATTGTTTTTTTTTTTCAGTTAAATAGCAAATTTAATTTTGAAGGGTTTTTGCCTTCAGTATTAAAAATTATATCCAGTTTACCTACAAAATTAACTTACCTGCCTGTTATATAACAAACAACTTATAATACAATAATCAATTTTAAAGATTGGAAGATAACACTTTTCTCTCTGACTTATTGAAATAAACCTCAAAATATACTATTGATAATTAATTTACTACACATAACTGATAAAATAAAATATCATAAGTGCACCATATAAAATTAAACGTATGAAATTTGATGCATTTCTTAATTAGATTGAGTCTCTATGTATACCTTTAATTAAATGTAGTTATTCTTCACTGTAACTATTAATCAATTTTTTTATATTTTACATCAATTTAAAACAAAAATAATAAGCAAAAAATAATAATAATAATTCATTCGGCAATAGGTACATTAAATGAATACTATTTTTTAATATATAAACAGAATTCATATTTATCAACTATTTTGTCAAGTTTTCCTACCTAATCTTTATTTTCAATGAATTTTGATTGGAATTATACTTCAAACCATAAAAGTTTATTCAATTAATCGTTCGCATTACTGACGCTATAATAAAACTATATTTTCACCTAAATTCTGGAAGCATCGTAATAATAATAATAATAATAAAGTAAGTACAGTAATCAGAGATGACAAATCTATTCCTATAATTATGACGTTTCTTAGAAAATTTTCAAATCTTTTTACCTCCAAGTCAGTATCCGAAATACTATAGTCATAAAATAAGTGAATAAGTAATAATAATAAAGAAAGAAAATATTTTTAATGTTTGATATAAACAAACAGTAAAAAAAATTCATACAATCTCTTTGAAATAAAAATAAAAGTAATTTCTTTCAAATAATTATTCAAAAAAAATAATCAAACGTTTCAGAATCGAAACTAGTTTTGAAAGTTTCTGTTTCTAAAATTGCGTAAATTTAGAACGAGATTTAATTGGATTATTTTATGTTGCCATTCAGAGAAAAGTAATGAGCTGTTTCAAATCACATATTTATTATTTTTGAAATTGAATCATTCTGAAATTATGCTGCAAAATTAAAAAAAAAAAAACCTGGAAGTAACAAACTGACTGTATGGATCTTAAATATCTTAATGAAAAAATTTTCTTCCATTGGAGGATAGCAAACATTTACAGAATAACTGTAAGGAAGACGCATAAGCTTAACAAAGTGCGTAGCGTCATGAAAAGTGCTTAATTTTCTCGAAAAATGCAAAATAAATAAACAAATAATAGATATGTTAAATTTTAAGGCAATTCAGTACTTAGTTTCACACTAGTTTCCAAAATTATTCTTTAAAAAAATGCCTTAAATGTCATTTTTTCATTCTCGTTTTCTTGCAATTACAGCGACAGTTTTTTTTTTTTTTTTTTTTTTCCTTTCCAAATTTTTGTGAATTTTTTTCTATGCGTCTTTCTCAATTCCAATATTTAATCAGAAATGATGTATCATGCCAAATTAATGAGTAATTCGTTAAATTTAAATGTTGAAAAAGAAGCATGCATTTTATTGTTAATCTTACAAAAGGTAATTTGTTTTTTTTTAATGATAAAATTATGATTATTTTAATGTTTCTACCAAAACCAAATATGTTTTACAATAGATGCTCTTGCAATGTTGCAGAAATATTAAACTTATTACGTTATTACAGAAATAACTTAAAATTTCAAAAATGCACATTTAAAATCAATTTTTAAAATTTTAATAAAACAAAAGCTTTATTATGAAACAGGCAACATCCTATGCTTAGAAAATAAGCAGGCCGAGATATGTATGAATGCACAAAGAGGCTTAAAAAGGGCTTAATTTTTGAAGCATTTTCTCACTATGTAAAGTTTAAATAGAAAAAGTAAAAACTATGCTATTATTATTATTTTTTACATAAAAAAAGGAACAGTACCAGAATTATTTATATTTTATGATTCCCTCAAAAGTGCAATATGATAACTATTTCAAGGTTAAAACAGAATTATTCCTTATTAATTTTCACATTAACGTAGGAGTCAAAATTTTAAAACTATATGTAAGCTGTTAATGAAGTTTTTTGTGAACAAGGTCAATGAAAACCGACTCTTTATCTGATGACCACATTTTTTTTCTTTTATTTACAGCACTTGCAACGAAGTGGCGAAGATAATCAAACTACTTTTTATAAACTAGTTGGCGTCAATTCCGCCATTCTTGGCACCCAACGTCACCATCGAAGTTTTGATGATTAGTTGAATTTCATTTGAAAACGATATTTCCGTCACTATCGTCTACATTTCCAAGCTAGTTGAAAAAAGTTCACGATGACGAAAAACTTGCTTGATTGGGGCAAAAACGCAAAATATCCACGAAAGTGTAGATGGTATTTGGTAGTGTGATAAGGCCTTAAAGCAGCATTCTCCCAAGGCCAATTATTGCGCGCAATGAAAGGTCACGCCTACTGTCTTACCGTCAGGAGCAAAACCCTAGTAAACCTAAAAGTAGGGATCAGTCAGCTTGAAAATGAAATTTTCTATTACATTTTGAGGGTGAAGGAAAGGGTAGTATTTCTTTTGGTACCAAAAGAACCGATTAGAAGTATCATTATAATTAGAAGAATCGCAAGTTAGAAGTCTCATTTTGCTTTGTACCTCAGTCCATGCGTGCAATAATGACTTCAAAAAAGTACAAATGATTGCTATTTAATGTTAAAAATGTCATAAACATCTGACTGTGTTAATTTGTTTGATTAACTAATTTATATCAAAATTTTTGAGTAAAATTATTTTACTTATATATTCAGTTAGTAATAGATGCCAGCTAAATAATTGTGAGTAATGTTTTAATTCATTAAAATTCTTTGGAAGTATTTATTCTTCAATAATTTGTGGATATTGCGTTATATGTAATATATCTGTAAGAAGTGCTACGGAAGACTGAATAACGAATTTTGATGTGTGTGAGATTCCGATAAATACTTCGTTAATTCTTAAAAGAATATGAAAGGAACAATTATCTTTAGTTTTACCTGTTTATTGATTTATTTATATTTTAATTTTTGCTGAATTTCGTGTTTTTCCTTTTTTTTTTAATTCCAAACAGTAACAGATTTATTATGAATTTAACAGTTCCATATTAACTTTTTTTTTTCTGATCCTAAGTTTATTATTTGAAACTATCGTTCGTTTTCACCTTATTCAAAATTCATAAATTCTAGTGTAAAACGGAGGGTGGAGGGATTTAGTTTTAAAACGTAATTTTTCCACTCTTAAAGACACATGAGCCTTCAAGAAAATTTCAAACTATTTTGTTATTATCCAATGGCTTTTATTTAATTGACGCAGCCTCACGTCTTAAAAAAATCAACACAAAAGCAGTTGAAGAAATATCGTTGAAGGCTTTCTTATGCAAGACATCATATTAAAGCTTAAATGATAAGGAATTTCTAAGTTAATCTATGATTTAATTTTGTTTGTCATACAAACACAAGCGAAAAGAATTTCTTGCCTATTGAAGTGCATTTAGTTAGCCAAATGTTGTGGTCTGCTTTAATGCTTACTTCCCTCCTTACTTAGACTCCCCTATTTATGGCAACCATGGTCAGGGCTTTTCTTGTGACGGTATGACGGTACCTTAAAAATATCATGTGGCAGCAATGGGACAATGATGAATAGTTGCCATGATGAGATAACCATATTAGTAACTTTGTGGACAAGACACATGCACTTGGAAACTCCATGTTTGCTGGCATGAACTTTTTTTAATATATGAAAGAAACGGGTTGCTATAATGTTGGCCAGTTTCTGAGTGCTTGGCGATTTTCAAAAACCTTTTAGTGTAGGAAACGAAATGTGTACCTACTTTCAAAAAGGCGAGTTGCAATGTAGATAAAACTTTAATCTATACTAGCCGCTTTTGACAACCAGCTGGTTCGCTAGGTGTAATGCGTTTTAAAATTTTCAATTAAATTCTTTTTGCCTTGCTCTCTTTATAAATTCTCAGCCAAATATATTTAAACTTCAATAGTCACGTAACCCATATATTATAGAAACCCTACTATACTATATATCTCTCTGATTCGCCATAAGCTCTTATCGAATTATGTGGAAAATATCACATTTTATATTTGTTACATAACATTACGTTTATATTTGTTACATAACATTATTTAACATGTGTTAAATATTACTCTTTTCTCGGCTTGATTTGCAATAAGAATTAATTTAATTATTCTGTTTGGGATTTTGAGTGTAAATGACGGTAATCATTGATACACTTAACCTGCTCTTGCAGGTTAAATTCTACTTTCATCTTGAAAGAAATTAATTGTTGGAAAATATGATTATAATATTTTTTAAAAAAATTCATTAAAAATAGAAGCTTAATTTATAGGTCAAAGCATTCTTATCAAAGAAAAAAAAAGTCATTTTTAAAAGAGTTTAAAAAAAGTTTTGCACTGTAATATTTTCGGAAATTTTCGCATAAAAATTCCAAATGGTAGCTTAATTTTTAATTAATTAAAAAATCCATCTATGTATACTTTTTTATCCTCTAAAGTAAATTTGAACATACCAAGTGCGGTAGCTCTAGATCACATGGTCTGGTGTTAAACACTAACACACACGTGCAGACACACAAATTCATTCATATACGCAAACACAAATTCATTTGATTATCAGCCTTAATGTGGGTTCACACGAGGCTAACAATTGCGGGCAATCGTCACCTCTCTACTTTTGTCCAGGTACTGTCCTCGTGTGAGCATTTGAGATAACGACGTTGCGACAACGGACAACGTTTGTCCTGCTCTGGTCACGTTAAAATAATGTCACCATTAGAAAGCTAATTTTTTAATCTTTGATGCAAAAATCTTCTTTTTTCGATAATATTTTCGGAAATTATAGCGGAAAAACGTTGAAATTTCGCTTAGTTTTTAGTTAATTTATTCTAATTAAAAATTCGATAAAAGGATCCCCAGGTGCACATTCCCGACCTCCTGGGTATACATGCACCAAATTTGGTACCTGTATGTCCAACGGTCTAGCCTGTAGAGCACACACACACAAACACACACATTAAGCTTTATTCTAAGTAGAGATCGATAAAAATGAATATTTGTCTATATGTCTTATGCGTTGCTGTATCGCTCATCTGATTAAGATAACAGTACTATTCGACTATTCATTACTATTACTAATACTTCGGATATATATTACTTACAATTACGCGATGGTTATAGGCATAATACATTTATCTAATATATAAAAAATATTTTTGGATCTATTTACCACATCTATTAACTAAGGTTTAACCTCAAAATAACTTGCCCAGGAGACACTACAGATTTAGTAAAATTCAAGCACGAAGTTAATATTTCGTAGCTATTGTACGTAAATGCGATGTAAATCGTTCTCTGAAATAACAGTTTTATTAGACAGTGTGTGAGAAAGTGTTAGGGGTACCAGTCCTATAGATTTGAAATTTTAATTAAAATTTTAATAGAATTTTAGCATTTTTTTTTGTTTTATGTTCCGGAAATATTTGAGTGAAAAACATTTTACACCATATTTACAGTAAAAAATATTAATCTAACTATGTCAATGATTTTATAGCATAAATATATTTTCTGTGCCAAATCAATTTTAAAAGAAACATTTTTAATCACATTTTCTAAGACTAATATTGAAAATTCTGAAAAAATATTAGGCAAATCAAAAATGATACAAAAAAAATGTCTTGTTTATTACTATCCTGAAAGAACATTAAGTACTACAATTCTAAAAGAATACATACATCTATTATATAACAATGAATTTTTAATTGTTCGTACTTTAGGTGCTGCCGTATTATTCAACCGATTTCTATGCAATTGGTCAACTCATTGCTTGCACTTGCGTGTAGGTTAAAGGCATAGTATAGTTATATCTATTATATAAAAATGAAGTTGTTTGTTCGTATCCAGTTCGCTGACGTACTGTTCCACCGATTGCGATGAATCTTGGTATAACTTATTGCTTGCACTTCCGCTAAGGTTATATTTTAAAATTGATAATTGACAAAAGTCAAACAATAAACGGCAAACGGCACCTGACATTCAGAGGGAATAGCTCATATATTAAACAAAATGAAATTATTATGATTGATGTCAATCAATGTGAGTGAAATGAAACCACAAATACTTTATGCAAAAGCTAGTTTTTTGTCTTCTCATTAATAAATAGTCTTCCACTCAGGATGTTGTCATTTAGCTTGCCCACTGTCGTGGCTGGTTCGTGAGTGCTTTGAATAAATAGGCAAATAGAAAACTTAACAACAAATTTATAGCAGATTCGTTCGAGTTACTCTGCTCAAACTCCTTCTTCTCCAAGAGCAAACATTCGAATTACATAACTCTTTTAATTACACTCGCACTAGTTGTTTAGCACCATCTATGAACGTTTATTTCCTAACGCTTCAAAATCCAATCACTACACTCACCGTTTTTCTGCAGCAAAAATTACACATTATTCAGAGTTTATCTCATCATACAAAATCCATTTATTATTATCGATCAAGGTAAGTTATATAGATTGCAAATTTTCCAGTGAAAACAGCAATTTTGCTATTTATTAAATGAATCTACAAACAATATTTTAATTACACAAATGTATATTATGTTGATTGATTCGACAAAAAATATGTTCCCAAACTTTCGTTACTTAATAAATGTAATAGCACATCTAGAAATAAGTCAATTAGAGCTTCTAAAATAAACGAGGAACAACAAGAAAGCTATAAAATAGATCGTTTGCAAATTGCAAATTCACGTGTTTCAGAGTCTGAAGATCAACAAGCAAGAAGTGAAAGATAACGTTATATGCTACCTGATTGCGAGTATCATAATCAATAGACAATATGAATCAAGGAACTTGACAACTATTCTTAAAAGAATGTCAGTTGGAGAAAACAAGCTTTCACCTGGTATTCCCATTATTCCCACTAACATTACTTTTGATTTCAAACGATTGCAGCTCCCTCTTCGACTTACATTCTGAATGACCATCAACAAGGCGAAAGGTCAATCACTTCAGGTGTGCGGACTGAACGTAAAAAATCCATGTTTTTCACATCACCGGTTGTATGCTGGATGATTACGAGTTGGACAGTCAAGAAATTTATTTGTTTCTGCGAATGAAGCGAAAATAAAAACAAATATTGTCTAATCTAAGTCTAGAATAATAAAGTTAAAAAAATAGAATTAACATTATTTACGATTTTCTTATATATATCATTCAATTTATAAGAAATTATTTATTGCCGATATAAAAAAGTGTTATTCTATTTATCATTCCTAATTAAACAAGATACTATTTTAAATTTCAAACGATATTTCCAAAATTATTTCTTCTACTTCAGCTACCAGCTAGTTATTAAAAATATAACAGGAAAATTTTTAAAAATCCTATTTGCTGCCAAAATTATAGTTTTTATATATCTTAGGCATATCTTAAAACATATGTATTTCAGTTCACTAATGTGCTTTTCAGGGAGAAAAAGATTTTATATCCATTTTGAACAATTCTACATATGAAAATATGTTTATTCAAGAAAATGTCTATAGGTGAAAAAATCATTCATTAATGAATTAAAGAAATAATCTTTTATATTTATTATTTCAAGTTTGCTGCGACGTACTTGTTTAATCAAATTATTCTAAAACTGCGCAATATTTTTAAAACTTTGTTATTATATAAATGAATTGTGAAAATTTATTGAAACTATATTAATAAATTAATTCTTTAATTAATAATACAATAAGATAACAAATTTATAGTATTTATAATTGGTTATATTTACTTAGGACTGCATAGAGTTTCCTGCTCTTTATTATGAGTTTCGTTAACTTTTGTTTTATAAAAATAGTGTACATATTTTTTCATTATATCTCTCTCTCTCTCTATATATATATATATATAATTTAAAGCTAATGAATTTCCCAATTTTTATCTTAATTTAGACTATATTAACTTTCTTCTAAAATATTCTCTTACTTCCTGATCCTTTCCTGTTTTATTTAATAATGACACAAAAATTAAGAATATAAATCAGCGGTTTTCACGTTTCGAGGGGGCCGCGGTGGCCTGGTGGTAAGGTCTCGGCTTCGGAACCGGAGGGTTTCAGGTTCGAGACTCGATTCCACCGAAGATCCGTCGTGTGAGGGGGTCTCTTGCACGTTAAATCTGTCAGGCCAAAGTCCTCCCGCTGGTGTGGTGTGGAGAGGGGGGTGCCACTTCAGGTGTCGTCCTCGTCATCTGACCGTGGTTCAAAATTACGAGGTCCGTCCCAAAATAGCCCTCGTGTTGCTTTAAAACGGGACGTTAATATAACTAAACTAAACTTCACGTTTCGAGTAAAGAGAAAAAAAATCTATCTAGCTAAGCGATTTTTTTAAAAAGACATCTATATTCCCCTTACCTAAAACGGCACAGTGAAGGAAATCCCTATTAGAATTTCATAGTATATAATCATTGAAGATAAATATTTCTCTCGCTTTTCGCTGTTTTGCTTTATATTGCTTGTGAATGGACGTATATAATTGTTCATTTTGCCAAAACTGTGGAAAGATTTAGATTTAAAAAAAAGCTTTACGTTTTGAAGTAATTGAGTTTATTTGCATTCGGAGAGATAGAGAAATAAATTACTCGAGAATGGATTCCGGTCAAAATTTGACAGAAATTTGTAAGTTATAACATAGATCACATTTTATTTTTCATACGCTTTCATCAAAATAATTCCTCTGCCTTTTCAAGACACAATTCCAAAAATATGTTTATAGAATTTCAAGTAGTTCAAGAAGTTCTTGAAAAATTCGAGGACTTTTTTTTTTTTTGATGATTACAGTGTTTCGTAAGAAAGGATGAAGAAAAAAAAAATGCAAAGAATCACTTGCAAGCGAACATCATAATCATATAACCAACATAACTGCACTTGCTAATAAACATAGATCCATCATTTAGTGCGGAAATTTCTGTCATTTTCTAATGCTGAGTTATGACATGACTCCTTCCTCCCGCTTGTGAAATGCGAGATTGATTCCAGATTTAATTGACGCATTATCAGTATGCGTCACGCAAATTAAATTGCTTCTATTAATTTCCAAATCTTTCTACTTACAGCCGGCTTCAATTATTATTCTTTTAAGCAGATGTGAATTTCAATGAGAATAATTTAAAAAAAAAACTAATTTTAATAAAATAGCATAATGCGTTAACTGATAAGCACAAGGATAAGATATTCGCTTGGGATATTGAGATTTAAAACGTTTGGAAATTTTTATAAATTTGATTTAAAGATATTTATATTTATGAAAAATATACCTAAATAAAGCTTTTGTGATTTTCATTCTGTTCCCAACTGTTAAATATCTATATATTTAAAATGAATGACATCTTCTCACTCTACCCGCCCGCTCCAAAAGAAATAGCCTCAAGCCACAACCACTGTTCTTAATTTTTACTTTCTCATTACAAAGCACAGGGAAAGTATTTCAATCATCAAAAATCATAGTCGTAGTGGATTGATGAATCGCCACGTTTCAAACTTCCCTAATTCGGAAAAAACATTTTTGGAACTAAAACTGTCTGTTTTCGAATATTGTGCCTTCAAAACGCTTTTAACTAGGAAAATGAAAAATAGTATATGAATCTTTGACAAAATTAATAAATTTTTGTCAAATTTTGAAAGAAAGGTTTGCCAAAGGATTCAGAGGATGTCTGTCTGTCTGACTGTTCAAATATAGATGAATTTGATAACGATAAAACGTAAATATCTAGACAGATAAAATTTGTATGCAAGTTTAGCATCTACAATATTCTTATCAAATTTTAAACTAAACCTATCAAAGGGCTGACCGTATACAGGCCTGTACTTTTTTATGCATGACATATAAACTGATAAATGCAGAACATTAAATCAATGCATTTCGGAACATGATTTTGTGATTACAACTGATATCTAGTGAACATTTTGGTCCGAAACGGACGAAAGAAAAAACGGCTTTCAAAATATATTTTCGCACAATCGATTCAACTGAAATTTAAAGCAAAAGATGTATATATTTTAACTATTGTTAGCCAATACTAAACTAGGTATTCACGACATTCCCTAGATCCAGAATGCTTGAAGGAGTAGTGAATAAAAATTTTATTGAAGAGTAGGCTAGGAAATTTAGGGCAACCATTCTCACTGATTACTTACTTTTGTACAAACAAAAATTATTGTAGTTGTAAAAACATAAAAATGTAAACGATCTTGAGATTTTTTTTTCTTTTCATATCAGACCATTTTTAAAAAATAATAACTGTCAGTTTTCAAAAAGAAAGTTAAACAATTTTACTGCAGATAACGTTTTTCAATATAAAATGTTAACGAAGTAAATTATTATTTTTTTATGTTAATAACTTTTAATATATTTTTATTTTCTCATTTACGAAATACACAAAAGAGAAAGTACTATAATAATTAAACAAACTGTCCTTGAAATTTCGAATATTCTCCACGTTTAAATATCCTTAGTCTGAAAACATTTAAACATTTTTTTTCTGAGTGTGATAGCTGACAAACATTTTGGGCGAGACTGAAAAAAATCTAGTTTATGGTTTTTTAATCCCAAATTTACATATTTCTATCAATTCTTTTGCCTCTATTTTCACAAGAATGTGAACATGATAACTAAAATACATAATAACCTAAAATAAAGATAATTTGTAACTACAATTATAGCTACGTTTGGAATATTAGTTTTAAATGGTCGTGAATAAGGAGTTCACAATACACATTCGGGTTTTTTTTCGTTACTTTACTTCGTATTTTGTTACTTTACTTTGTATTTTGTTACTTTACTTCGTATTTTGTTACTTTACTTCGTATTTTGTTACTTTGTTGCTTTGTACTTACCCATCGCAGCGATTAATTGTCAGAAAATATTGCTAAGGACTCGAATATGTTCTTTAGAAACGCTTATTCACAAATGGTAAGTTTTTAACTTTATAATACCAAAGTGCATTTATTAACGCACATGCGAGAAAATTTCGTGGGGACTACATTTGCTTTTTATTTCACATGAAAACTCCTGACCCCCTAAAAAATCATCATCGCCTCCATTCTACCTCTTTTTAATTTTAAGAAATTTTGAATGGTACTTCAATCACAACAATTTTATCGATTTTGCCATTAACATTCATAGTTAATCAATCAAACTGATCCTCTCTTATTTAGCCTGACGGTAATTTTTGTATCTAAAGGTTAAAACGATATTTTATATTTTCGAGCACTTCAGTCAATATATTGTGCTCATAACAAAGAATTGCAGTTCTTAGTAAAACTGAAGTCATTCCTTCGTAAGACAAATCCAAAATTAGACGAAGATCTTCAATCGCCGAATAAAAAGCATATAGCAAAACTCATTCACATGGTTTATAGTACTTTTTTTTTTCATCATTTTCATGTACTAAAGAAAAGACAATCAGGCAGATTATCAATACATGAATTTGGTTCAGAATTTGATTCATATCTACAAACTGTAATAAAATCGAATGCTAATCCTCATCTATTTTGATAATTATTAGGTTCGTATGCACAAAGATGACTAATCAAATTCAGAATTTTGAAAGAATGTCTCTAATAGATGTTCATTCAAAATTCGATAGAAATCTATAATTTTGAGATAAAAATTGCATCAAAAATTTTATTTATCTAGACAGCGTTGAGCCGTGAATTGATACATTCATTCATAAGCCATTTGACAGAAAAACTTGAAAAAAATTGTGAAAATAGCTAACTAGAATATCTAAAACAAAAAAAGTTCGGAAATCTCAAATTATTATTTTTTTGACGATTATAATATATTCTATTTGTAAACTTCCTGTACAAGAAAGAAAAAAAATATATCAGGACGATTGAAGACACGAATCAATCCTTATTTAAGTTTCAGATTATTATCTACTAAGACAAGACAGTCATTGAGGTATAGTAATTGTTTAGATATATCTTACGGATACTAGCATTATAAATGTGAAAGTTTGGATGTTTGAATGGGCATATGGATGTTTGTTACTGAATCACGCCAGAACGGCTGAACGGAATTTTATAAATTTAGCCCAAAGATAGATTATAGTGAGGAATAGAGCATAGGTTACTTTTTATTCCCGTTAATTGAGAGATTAATTTTTTATTAATTAAAAACTAACTTTCGAGTCAAAAAGCTGAGGCCAAATCCCGCCAAAGATTAGCAAAACTCCAGTATTTCCCCCCCCCCAACAGAAATGAGATTAGGCTTAGGAGAATTTCGATCGATTCTTTCAAACGATTCTATTTATTTTCTTTCTGTTTGATCTATTTAAAATCAAATAATGTTAATTAATCGATCTTTCAGATTCATTCTGAAATACTTTTAAATTAAAAGAGAACAGAATAAAGGAAATAAAAAATTTCTAACCTGCATTGCGCTACTTCAACTGGCGTAGGAAAGTTAGACATGTGAGTTACGCCAACTGGCGTTGAAAGTTCGAGCGTGATTATTGACAACTGTGTTTTCATTTAAATTAAAAATTTAAATATTATGTCTATAATACTGTTGTATCCATCTCAAGCCCGATAGATAAATAAAATGGATTTGACTTGATTTTAAAGAAACACGGACTTGATTTGCTGTATTGTTTTATTTCGGGCACACAATGTAAATAAATTCTTTTTACGTTAGTTGTGTGTTTTTTGTTATTAAATTGTATTTATTTTATATACTTTTTGTATATGCTTACATTTTTAAATGCATTGTTTTTAGGTTAAATTTAATTTTTTAATTTGTCATTATTTGATAGTTTTTCATACATATACATCAAAATTTCCACGCGAACAGAGTTATAGCTAGAGAACAATGAGTAATAGCTAGTAAATTATAAAAAATATGCCACATTGTAAATAAATTCTCTTTTTTTACAACCTTAGTAAGAAAAAAAAAAAGCAACGGTAATGTTACACCATCACAGTTTCAAAGTTTTAATAATAGATGGCAGCACCAAGCTATTTCTCAATTCTGCCGGCGTTTTCGATGGCCGCCTGTTATTGTATTTGTTGTGAGAGCGTCAGTTGACAGCATCAAAACCGCGTGGTCGTTGAACGGAATGGAGTACGGAAAAGCCTTGTCCGCTGTTTCACTTTTTATGTGGATTATATTCTTTGTGATATCCAGAAATGAAGGAAAAGTCGACGAAGCTCATCCTTTTACAAATCACCGAGTTACTGCTGTGAGTATTCCATTAGATTTAATTTTGATTGTTAGACAATTATAACTGTTTTTCGAAACATACATGCTAATATGAAGTAAATAATTAATAACAGATGCAAAAAATTGATCATTAAGATTTCATTGTTCCAATTTCATTCGTCTTTTAACTAAACGATAAATTTTGAAGGAAGTAATATGTGTATGTGTTCATTTATGTATTGTTTGGGCCATTCTAAAACTTATTAATCGAAATAAATCACAACAAAACTCCTGCCATTAATTTCAAATGATTTAATGCTAAGTTTATTAGCTGTGAAATGAAATATAGTGATTTCTACTATAAAAAGTTTAAAAATAAAATAATTATTTTAATAATAAGAAAACACAATTATAATTTTTTGAATATTATATGAGTGACATTGCCCTAATATACGTTCTGTCCTTTTAACAATTTTTTGATACCATAAGTTTGTTATCTTTCTTAATAATGAATGATTGTATATTGATTTACGCTATACAGATGACATGACATCATTTGATCTACAGCTAATGAATTTCGAATACATTTATACCTTGGAAAGTCAAAAAACACACTTTGTAAAGATTTTTCATTGAATTTATAATTAAAATTTAAATTATTTAAAAATTTAATTAAGTTTTGAGATTTTCCAGTGATAATTTCCAAAAATATTACTTCACAAAAATAAAATACTCGCCGTTTGAAAAAACAAACAAACTTAAAACAATCGTTTTAGAGATATCAAATTTAATAATAGTGCAAATTTTTCCTGGCTTTTGGCAGATAAAAAATATTTTTTGCTTAATTTCCAACAATATAAATTTATTACATCAATTTTTTAATCGCATGATTTTCTTCCATCGTTGAAAGTATACGAGAATTCTGTTTAACATTCATGCTGTCTGCGAAACGAATAAAAATGATACAACAGCACGAAATTTAGAAGATAAACCGTTTATTTAAGTTTTTAAAGTGCTAAGGTGTCATGTGGCTGGTCTCTATTAGAGACATGGTGTGCCCAATAAAGAGAATATATGTACGGCTATTTAAATAGCACAAATTTAATATGTGACAGTTTGGCGGAATTCTGGAAATGAAAAGGCGTGAAAACGTGACAAAAATTAAACTATGTTGTGTATCTTGTATCTTTCATATACTTTAAGATAAATTACGTAAATGAGGAAGCCTGTTTTTTTTTTTTCCTACTTGCCACTTCTCCAAAATTAATGATAATTATACCAAAGTAGATTCCTTACTTTGAAGGCAATAATGTTATACTTTTTAAAACTAGGCCAAAAGTTTATAATGGTGTTTAAATATTGTATACACAGAGTTACAAGGTTCAGAAATTAGAATAGATTCTTTTCTTAACTATAATTATTACCTGGATTGATAGATAATTGTGTTCAGCAAAACAGATTAAATATACCGATCTTAATGGGTAAAAAATAAACACTCATTAAACACGGGTAAAAAATAAACATAAATTAGTTTTAAAAGAATAAAATAATTATTACTTATCATGGATGGGATTACATCGTTATTTTTTTTTTGAAAATGTTATTACATTTTTATTTTATGATTATTATTTCAAAAAATTTGTTTGTTATTTTCAGTTGTTATGAAAATGCATTAATTTTATTTCTTATTTTTGTGTAAAAGTTATATGATAAGTAATTTATGTCATATATCACGTTTTACAAGAGCAATAGGATCAAATACTCACACATCCAAGATGTAATAATTATTAAATCACCCATATTATTAGACTTCTTAAAATATGAATTATATATATATATATATATATATATATATATATATATATAATAACTTTTTATTGTCATATTTTCATTACAATGTCAATTATATCTTTCACTAAAGGATATAAAAATTATTGAATAAAGAATCATTCAAAGATGAATCTCTCTTTAAAATTAGAATCTTACATCAATAAACGAAATTAAAGATTTTCAAATGTTCTCAGCTGAGCTGCCACTTTAAGATATTGTTTTAAAACCCACTATAAGCTTCGAATATCGAAGCCTGTATAAACTGAAGTCTCTTTAAACAGAGATGGTATCAGAAATCCAAATATATTTCCATTTTTTAAAAATAAAATCATTAAATTTTCTAGAGAAACATATTAAAGCTGGCCTTGGAGTCGGTTTTTTAGATGCGAAAGTTTGTAAAAGGCAATCGGGAGATGATCTTTGCTAAATCAAGAAGTTACTTGAGAAGAAAGAGCACACCCTACTCGCAAGTACTGTAATAGTGATGAGAGAAAATTCCATACATTTTTCACTGAATTATCATCCACTTAGGTTCTCTCAATTTACTCTCTAAAATATTTTTAGACATAACGTTTTCGTACAGCTTTCTATTTTTTTAAGAATAATCTAACAGTGTCATTAGTAAAAATGTGAAGCAAACAGAGAAATTAAGTTAAATTAGTAGAGGAAATAAGTAAGCTAATTAGAGAGTTTATTAAAATGTAAATTCGTTGTCGAATTTGAAGATCTTTTTTTTTATAATTTTAAATATTTTGTTTAAAAAAATCTTGTTGGAAGAAAAGAAATCATGGCTTACAGTTTAATTTCTGCTTACAGAATTTTTGATTATACAAATTGATTACAATCCTAGTTAGATCAGATAATAGAGCCTCTTTTGTAATAGGAAAATAATATCCTTACCTTTCTAAGACTCTTATTATTACGGATAGCGAAGATTTAGTTTTTAATATGAAACTATATTCAACGTTTTACTGCCATCCATTTTCATAAAAACAAATGGAAAGAGTTTATCATATCAGGACCTTGTGAAGTGGGGTGGAACAAAAATTTATCTTCCACTCTCTCCCTTTAGTCTTGCTCGGATAAGGGTACTTAATATTAGTTTTTTTTTCAAAGGAATTTCTTGCCATATAAAGATAGATTTTGAATACCTTTTTTTCAAATATATATTTATAATTTTTCTTTTTTTAAAAACTAAACTTGCTCTGTCAGGTGGTTTAATAAGTTGCAGAAGAAGGCTTTGTTTTTATATTCATTATATTAAATTAAAAATCTACTATAATCATCTTGAAGCAGGTTTTTTACTCATCTATATTTCATTCAAATGTAGATGATTTGTAACGTAATAAAATTGGAATTAAAGATAATTGAATAATATTTAATAATTAAAAAAATCTCTAACATTTAAAAGTTCGTATATAAATGAACTTTAATGCAATCGTATCTTCTTTTCACAAACTGTGTCAATATTAGTTTGATTAATTATTATAATAACATAATGAATCAAAGTAATTAATAATTAGGTGGTCGACATGGAATATTGATTGTACTTAGTTCCAACTATATCTATTATATATAGCGTTATCATCTCAATAGTCTTTGTAAGTATCAAATGGTGGTAGACATTAAAGTTGGGTTATTTCAATAAGCTTACACTTCTTCTATTCGTTATGTACATGAAATCATTCTGAGTGAATCCCATGATTTCAAAGTAAAATTGAAAAAGTAACTTTCAGGTGATTGATCCTCTAAATGGCACGTTATCTTTTGCTATACTTAACTTATATCTAATTTTCCAAATAAATTGAGCAGATAATAAGTAGAATACTTATTCTTTAGTTTTCAAAAATGAAAGAAAATCTTACGATTAAATATTTGGTGACAATTAAAAAACAACAACACCAGTTTTGAATTTCTCTGAAACAATGAAAAGTTATATAAAAATTACTCAAAAAATTAAAATGTCAAAATTGAGTGGGAAATATTACATGTCCACTAAATTGGCATTATTAAAAATGTGACTTTTTTATTTGTAAAATTTACCACCTACATGATGTAAAAATTACTTTTGTGCTAAAATAGTTTTGACGGTTATGACGGAAAAAAAATGACTACATAAAGAATTTGGATACTTTAAATTAACTAAAATGTCGAAAGATGTATATTTTTATTTTTCAAAGTATATTTTTGCCAATATTAATTCCAGATAAGATGGTATAGTTTGTAGAGTGACAAAAACCGCATATTACGAGCGGATTCCCCCCCCCCCCGAGGGAGGCACCTCAGAAACGAAGATGAGAAGCTGCCGGATGGTGGTTGATGACACACAAATGTGACGACTCTAAAGAATCACGCTTACTTTCGGAAAATCACGTTACCACAACGGACGAATGGCAAATAGTTGTCCATTGTCCCAACGACGTTGTCTCAACTGTTCATACTAGGACAATAAAGGATCAACAGTAGAGAGGCAACGATTGCGCTCAATAGTTGATCTTGTGTGACTCCACCTTAGTAATTAATACTTGCCATATTTGATGACTCATCTATTTACGCTGAAAAGCGTTTTGAACTATCGATTTTTTAAGTCATACATGTCAAATATCGCTGATTATCGATAATCTACCCAGCATTTAACTGTGTTGAAATTGGAATGCATATGTTTTGAGAAATTGTTTATAAGTGATATTTCCATGTAGGTGTATTACAAAAAGTGATGGATAAAGTATTTCCCATTTGCATTTCAAATTTTTCTCATTGTTAGTAAATATTATAATGATCACGTAATTTCAGTGTTAGAAATACCTTTGAACTATTATCTAAAACCGCAATGAAATATTTCATAGAAAATCAAGATCATTATGAGACTACTTTTTATTGCGGTTAAGATGCATCGCGAGAATTCGCGGTTATCTTTGAAAGGCAGCTCGCAGATTCGTGAGGTTGAAGTTACCCGAGGTCAGAAGTTAGTCAGAAATATATGGAGATGGTTTTAGACTTTATTCTGTATTTTTTTAACAGCAGGTATATTCCATTTTTTTCATTTGGGTTCAAAGGGTTAAAATCTACCACCAATTGTATTATGCCTTCAACTGGCTGTCTCCGTTTTCAAAATTTATGTCTCAAAGGTAACACCTTCAGGTCACTTGAAGCTCATCTACAGTCTAATATCAACTGTGCACACTCGTAAAATTAGCATATGGAAAAGAAGTGTGTATCCATTGTAAATAATGTCTAAGAAACTAGTGAGACATAAATCCTGATATTAAAATGATATTAAATCCTGATGTTATTCAGTTTCGTAAAAAAAAAGGAAATTCCATTACTTATTTAATGCTTCTAGGTTTGATTATTAAAAGTTTTAGAAATATTCTCTTGTGCTTGTGTGGAGGATATAGAATTCTTAATTCTTCATTTCCTATTGAAGCGTTATTACACAGCTGTCATCCTCCCAAATCATAGAAAGTGCAATTTTTATGCAATCATATCCAGTGACTGATTTAAGGATTTTAAAACATTATGATAAATCTCTTTTTATGGAATTTGATTTCACCTACAAAATCAACAATCCTATTATTTATATAATGGGTGAATTTTAACCCCATTCGATAGAAATTTGGCCAAATTTTATATATTATTTTTAGAATTTAGATGTTTTCCTATGTTTTTCAACTCGGGGCTGCGGTAATTTGGTGGTTAGGCCTCGGTTTCAGAGGGACCAGACCCGATTCTACCGAAGAAACGTTGAGCATGTGAAATTTGCATGAAACGTTGAGCATGAAAAAATATTGTAGTCATCAAAGAGTTCAAAGTCAGGAGTTTGATGATTCTTCTCATATGAACACCCCACAGAATTCAAAGAACAAATTCTTGGTATTATTGATATCGACAAATAACAATAACTCAAAAACACTTTGAGTTATACAGATGAAATTTAGTTTATGATCTTAACATGTAATTTTTGTCAGAGTTTGAACGAATTTTATTCAAAGAAAATCTCTCTGTCAAGCTGTTCGATTTCTAATGAGTTCGACAGTAACAAAGATTAAAAGGGTAGGTTAGTATCACTTGGTGTACTGGGTTGGCATTTATAATGCAGATTCATGTCTAATTCAATTATTTTTGTTTGTATTGTTTGTATTTTTGCATTATATGAATACGATAATTCAAAAATATGATAACATAGATAAAGGAAATTTGGTATTATCAGGTTAGAGCATTATGTTGTTTTGAGTTGAGGTTTTTGAAGCCTCAAAATATTTAGGTAACAAATTGGCTATTTATCGCCTTTGAGCCACCAATTTTTCGCTTTTAGGGTTATTAGAAAATAACACAGTAAGTTGTCACATTTGGATAGTTATCGCCAACTAAAATTATAACTTTGTTTCCAAATTCTTCATTCTCTGAATTGTTCCGAATTATCTTAATTAATTTGAATAATTAACCAGTTTAAACATGTTTGAAACAAGCACGAGAATATCAGATTACACATCTGTCAATATTTAGATAAACGATGAATTTTCTTCAAGTCAAAATCGGTCGAGTTTTAAAACTTTATCCACCAGCTAGAAAAATTGAAAATGAAAGAAAGTTTAAAAAAATATCATTATACAGATATACAAAATATCAATATACAGAGAGAAAGAGAAAGAGAGAGGGGGGAGGATAGAGATCGATAAAGAAATCTCGTGATAGTCCCAAACCGTTTTAAACTGCAATATAACTTAAATTAAGACAAAAAATGACAAAAAAAATAATAATGTTCTCACACGATAACTTGAAATTTACTATTGTAGATATCCTTTTTATATTTTTTTTAATTTCTTGCTCTGCTTATGTTTATTAATTTACTCCTTACTTTATTTTATTTTGTTTTTAAATTTATAGTCTGTTCTTCCGTCAATCAACAAAAAGGGGCCCAATATACGTATTCGTTTTCCTTCACTATCTTATGAAGCACAGAATTCTCAAGTCCAGGCCTCTGAAAATAAAAATCTGAACACATGTGGCTTTCATGACCTTCTACAAGATACACAATTACATACCAAATAGAGAGCAGATGAAATATTTGTTAGATTACAGGCGAGAAAATTACATGAAATCTCACTCGCTGGTTTTCCTTGTTAACTTTTACTGTCATACCTCTGTCTGAATTTAAAATTCAAAAATTGGATTTTAAATATTTCATTAATTATTCAAGAAAATTTGAATATCATTCTACTTGAATGAATTAATATGAATGTAAATATGAATTAAAAAATCTGCACGGAACTAAAAATATTTCGGCAAAATAAAGTGATAAAAATCAAAAAATATTTTCAAAAGATGCGGTTATTTCAAGACACATTAACATTCAGTCGAATCCTATTTACGTCTTATTCCATAAAAATTTATCGAGAGTTTTCTGAATTTCAAGATTATTGAAATATTGTTTTTATGACACTGTAAAATTATTAAATTATTTTTATCACTTACTAGAAACTGTTTTCATTTTCTCAACTGTAAAAAAATGACTTTTATTTTTATTAAAACGCAGACGATTTTTTTTTTAAATGAAAAAATATTCCAAAAAATTGTAATTCAATGAAATTCTTTTTGTGAAAGTTATTTCATAACAAAAAAGCCGTGTTTTTTTGAGTTGGTGAAATAAGTATAGTTTTTTATATAAATTATTCGTTACGTATTTATTATTATTTCATTATTCGTTTTTTCCGTTCATCTAGATATCTTTTGGATCATTTGAATAAATTTAAATTTTTCATAATGTTCTTGATTTTAATTTTTGATGCTTCATTTACAGTATATTTAGAAGTAATAGTTTGCTATTATGCCGGGTTACACTCAGCCAGTTATAAGGCGGCCAGTATGCAGTGCAATGTATAGAAAGGGACTGATTTATGCTTACAATAATTTCATAAGATAGATTTAGGCATTCCATGCTTGGCTATAAATTGCTGTTTTGGCGTCACTGAATTTTTTTTCATTGCGTAACGTATTAAAATGATAGGTGTTTGCACAAATAAATATGATAAAATAAAATGAAAATTTCTAAATACCTAAATTTGGAAAACTCTAAAAAAGGAAAGGCAAATAAGATTTTTTAAAAAGCACAACCTTTCACCAGAAAGAAATAGGAGCAAAAAAAAAAAAAAAAAATGTCGGAATTGATCTATGATAAGTGCTTGATTTTTTAACTTCAAACACCCGTCAAATTATACAAATGCAACCACTGTAAGAAAAAATATAATACATCAGCTTGTAGTTGTTATCTCGAGATAATTACTTGTTATAGACTGAACAAAAGTTGTCAGCCTTTCTACGCATACTTGCCTTCTTATAAGAAGCCATTTACATATTTACTTTAAGATGCTATAACATTAAGATATTTGCGAGTATTATTATTCAGTTTTAAATCAAGGAGGTTTTAAGTATCATAAATTTATGAACGTATCATAAATTTAAGTTGTCTTTAATTTATTTCTTAAATTAAAATTTGATGAATTTAACAAAGTTTGGGAATTCGATCGACTTTGAAATTAAAAAAAAACAGCCCATCGTTTTTCTAAATATCGAAGTATGCGTAATCTTATAATCTCGTGATTGTTTCAAATCGGTTTAAACTAGTTAATGACTTAAATTAATTAAAACAATTCATAAGAATTTAGAAAAAGAATAGTTTGGAAATCAAGTTATAACTTTAGTCGGCGATAAATCCCCAAATGTGGCAACCTTCTGCATTATTTTTTAATAATCCCCAAAACGAAAAATTTATGCCTCAAAAGCGATAAATCGTCAATTTGTTGCATACTCATTTTTGAGGTTTCAAAAATTTATTGCTTACCATTTTGAGACTTCAAACCAAAAACTCAAACAAATACAATATCATGTTCTCACATGATAAGAGAATTTTAGTTTGTCATGCTAATAGGCTTAGATGTTTTTTAGCTCGTAAATTGTCTTGCTTTAAACTGAAATCTATTTAGATAAAAAAAAGAATGCCAAATTCTCTCTTAACATTGGATATCTTCGCGGCCAAAATAGCATAACAGTATGAGAAAAAAATTACAGTTCAATTTTTAAAACTTGTGATTCAACATAATAAAAGAACTGCAATATTCACTAATTTTCAGTTATTCGGCAATTAATGATTAAACTCTTCCTATATTAATTAACACACCATTTTTCTTCACCAATATCAGCAAATTGCGAAAACTTGTATACTTGGAAGAAAAATTAGAGCTGATCTTGGAGGTTCGCCAAAATCTCTGCTTCGAATCTTTTGTTGATTACTACATTTTCTCTTTGTATATTCAGTACACGAAAAAATAACTGAAAAACAAATATTGATTATTTCCAAATAAAGCAAATCTATACAGTGGAACCAAAAAATTTGCTTTATTAAATTACTGGGGATTAATCTAATGTTATTTGATTTAAGAAATAGAGAATGTGCAAACTTCACCGCAAAAGCCAAGTCCCGGTTTTATGAGCAATTAGCTGAATTCAGCTCTTGGTGGTCTACTTTCCGTAGCTAATTGAGGTGACTCAGAGGAAGTAATTATGTAACTACTTAATGATTTGCTTATTATACCGTCGTCATTTGGAAAGTAATTTCGAACTAGATTCGGGGAAATGTCTCCTGTGTGATATTAAGCTTAATAATCATCGAATATCAAGTTCGTTTGGATTTCTGAGGGTTGAGAAATATAGCGAAAAAATATTGGATAGAAATGGCATCTGAAATGACTGTCATTTTAGGCAGTAATGAGCTCCGTCCTGTTCCAAGAGGTTGTATTATTACCAATTTTAATAGTCCATCGTAACTTTCTCGTATTCGAAAAAGGGAAGGAAAGAGAGAATCTTATAATTAAAAACAAAACAAAACCGACCTCAATATTTTAATGAATCAATCCCTTTTGCAAAGCAAGAAAAATTCCTTTTACTAATTATGTCCAGTATTCGGTAGGGCAATCAACAAACATAAAACACTCAAAGTACATTGAGTTAGAAGTAAAAAAAAGATAAAATCTGAAGAATAATTTTTGATATATTGTCCTCGAATCAAGTTTGTAGATCTCTATATAATTTTGAATGAAATTCATTAGAGAAGCGGGTTTTTTTATTTGCGATTAAATTTTCAGATTTTTTTCTAAAGAATCGTTTTTTCGACATTATTCACAGAAAATGTTTTTTTAAACACTAGTTTGGGATAGTTAAACTTAAAAAATACCACAAGGTACAAATCTTTCTTCGTCTTCATCCATAATTTTTCAAAAAAAATTCTAAAGAATTATCTTGCAGTCTTATAATATAATAGCTTTTATTAAATCAATGTGAAAAATTAAATAGTTAAAATTGAAGCAAAATATAATATTTATTCCCCTTTTTTCTCTCTTTTGTTGTGAAATAAGTTTTCATTATTTTTGGAAATTTATTTTATTTTATTTGTTTGCTAATTCATTATTTGAATTTTGTATAAAATTTCTTTTCCTTGACTTGGAACTAGATAAAAGATTCAATTTTTTGTAATTACATATCAATCGATTTTACTTATAAAACTAGTGGTTAGGGTCTCCCAGAAACTTTCTCTCATATTCCCAAATAAAGGTATAATTTCTCACCCCACTTCCGAATAAAAATTATTGACTTTGGTCAACATCAAGGGCTCAGATTTATATTTTGAGAACTCTATATATGACCGTTTCATGCACCCCAAAATGGTGAAGGAACGAATATTTTGGGGTGCATGAAGAAGCGAGTACTTTTTTTAACAATTGAAACCAAAATTTGAAATCAGAGTTACAATTTTAATTAGATGATCAGATACCGGTTTTTATTTATCTAAGTCATTGAGTTATCACATTTACATGCATGAAAATGCATTTAATGTTATTTTAACATCCAATTTAAAATCCAAATTAATTGCTAGAGTATTATCTTAATTTAATTCAGAGTAATTTCATTCTAAAAATATTCTCTTATTTCCTGATCATATTCTACGTTATCTACTTAATTAATTCAAGAAATTCTTTCTGGAAACGTTTAGTCAGCGATTCCTACGCTGCGAGTGATTGATAAAAGCTGCATATCTAAACAAATAGTTTTTTTTTAAAAAAAATCTCTGTTTTTCCCTGCTTTGAGATTGGCATCCCTACGAGAATATTAATAATATATTAGCACTGTAAATAATATTTTCCCTATCAAAATATGGTTCATAAGACAAGGGAAATTAATTTCTACCTTATTAGCCACTTTTGCTTGTCTCGCCCTGCGTGACGGACGTCTGTATCCGAGCCTTCTTGTAAATAATCCTACCTGCCTCCGGAGGAAGAAAAAAGCGAATTTATAAATGAAAAGACTTCTTCAATGTCTTCAAACCTGCCATATGTTTCGAAAATTTTAAATCTTTACATATATAAACCTTAATATTGTAGATTTCAAACATGAAAAAGGATTTGCATTTTAAATGCAGAATTTACTTTAAAATTTTTTATTTATCCAGCCCTTTGCGCTTTGTAGTTGTAGTATTCAATTGCAAGTGAGCAATTTTTCTTGTGAATGGATTTCATTCAAACTTTGATATATATCTAAAAATATAGTGATAATCACATATTGAATTTTATCCTCTCAGCTTAAATTTTTTTAAAATTATTGTTTTCACAAATGGATAGAAAAAATATGCTTTTTCCAAAAATCTGATTTTCGAACTTCGGGAGATCTAAAACGTGGAGATTCTTCAAAATTTCGAGATATAATTTCGTGTTTATGTATGCAAGAAAACAAATATAATAACGAAATAAAAGACACATTCAAAAAATAATAATTGATTTCGTTAATACTTTGTTTTGGAAATCCTAATCTTTTTTTAAAAATAACACAGCCCTTTTTTGCAAACTGGCAAATGCGGTTTTATATTCGAGATCTGGAGCAGTAGAGACATCTTCTATCTTTTTACTTCCTAATTCTATTTTAGAAAATCTCCAGTCAATAAAATAATATATGTTTTACAGATTTCTCTTTCTAAACTTTTCTAAAACCAGTGGCAATTTTTTCACAAAATCATTCTCGAATACTCTTTAACAGAATTCTTATTCCTAACTCCTCCCAAAAATTATGGTTCTAGGTAAGGTAGAAAATGCCTTACATGGTTTGGCTTACAATAGTTATAAAATATTAACTTGTATGGATATAGTATTTTTACTGAATCTATCTTGTGATCCCTAGCGAGAGTTTTAGTGAATAATCTCTGGTCTGCCGTGAATAGTCTTCGAAAATCAAATTTATATCTTACAGGCGTTTTTCGCAACCAATTCAAATCAAAATTTAGTACAGAACAACAACTGTAGTCACAAACTCATAGATCAGATTTGATATATTTAAGTCACTGAGTTTACATGTTTCTGAGAGTACAGACCAACAAAGGGTCTACATTTTGTTAGATATGTCTTAAAATTTGATAGAAGTCGATATTATAGATGCTAAATCTTTTAATTGAATTTTAACCCTCTAGTTTACTTCACTTTGTAATTATAGTGATGCTTTAAGTTCGAACAGGTGGTCATCCTCTGAAGGATTTTACTTAAAATTTGATGCATTGCATGACTACAATCAAATTTTGGTGCACACAGTGCTCCTCAAAGTGTTTTTAAATTATCTTTGTAGCAAACAGACCGATTGGCAGGTTGATATAATGCCAAAAAATAAGTTTTTAGAAATCAGGGGGTCTAAAACATGGAGATACTTCAAAATTTCGTGTTCAGAATTTTTGTAGATAGTAATATCTTCTCTATATTTCATATATGGGAAAGTAAAATAATAATAATAATATTTCTACAGAAAAGTACTGCAAATTTCCCGAATGTTAAAAGTGTCCAAAAATTTATAAAATCTCATTAAAAAATCACATGCAAAATGGCGCCGAGACTGGCTCGATTGCAAATCCCAGCAATATTGCAGACACGACCTCTATCATGTAAACAGCGGCAACGGGCCATGCAATTTAATCCAGCTGTTAAAAAAAAGAAAAGAAAATGTCAGCCTTGGTCAAGGTGAAAATAAAAACAGGTCGATAACTTAAAGAGTTTTGTTCGTTTTGCAAAAGAGGCAAGTCAATCCAGTTTTGCATGTCAGTAGACGAGACTGCTCAACATTACTTTATTTTTGTATGCAACGTAATTAAATTTTGAAGGTTTTTTTTAAGTTACTGAAAGATTATATTATTTATTGGGGAATCATACATTGCCGTCCTATTACTATGCGAAATAAAATTTGAAAACTCAGAAAAAAACTCAAAAAAGAAGATCGTTCAACACATATATAAATATTTTTATCAGAGCAATGAAAATGAATTGTTTCTAAACGATTATGTATTCCATGATGTTGCAACACATATATAATGCGCGTATAAATATATTTATAAAAGCATGAAAATTATTGCTACTAAATTATTATGCATTTAATGCTGTTCCAGTTCATATATTATAAGTGTATAAATATATTAAAGCAATGAAAAGTATTGTTACTAAATTATTATTTATTCAATGATATTGAAACACGTATACAATACGTGTATAAATATATTCATTAAAGCAATGAAAAGTATTGTTACTAAATTACACGGAATGCCTTTGATTAATCAGTAAATTGCTTGTACTAATCATCGGAAGTAGTCTCGCAAAACTTTCTTGCATACTCTGCAACAAGAGCATTATCTGCTTAAAATTGTGGATCTCGGGAAAGGCCGTGAACTCTGCGCGTACTAAGATTTTTAATTTCTACGTATGCGAGCTGTGTGCTTCCTATTATAGTATAGAAAACCGATTCTTGTGTATAGATTAAAAGAAGTTAACGAACCAAAGTTACGGAATAGCGATCTTTGATGTGGATCTAATGTACAATGTATTGCGTCTTTTTGTTTTCTTTTGGAAGGTACCAGAAAATCATGCATATTGGATGCCTTTTTCTAAGTGATTGAAGCAAATATTTGACATGAAACTATAATTGTAGTAACTAGAATGCTGAAATGTATATTACATTTTAAGAACAAATTTGTAGATTTCTGTCCGACTTTGAGTCCATTTTTTTCAGAGGAAGTCTGTCTGTTCGGCCGTTGGAACACAAAATAACGCTATAATTATCGAGAAGAAAGATGGATCAAATTTGGTATATAGATTTAGCATTTGAAATGTAGATTAGTAGCAAAACTGGAACTAAGTCTATCTAGGATTTGAACAGCTGTTGTTATGTACTACTGCTTGCGATAATTGTAAAACGCAGTGATCAACTTAAATATATCAAATTTGGTATATGATGTTTTGACTGCAATATAATACCGTATCAAATTTTGGCTTTGATAAATTGGAAAAAAACGCGTTTAAAATACAAATTCATCTTTATTAGAGTACATAAAAAAGCTTTGGCAGACAAATGGTGCTGATTTTTAAAAAAAATACATTTATCTGACTATTCTGTCACGAATTTAATTTCGCATTTAATGTATCTATTCTCTCAGTCGAATATGCTACATCTTCTAAACCTCTTACAGAACACACCGAAATTGCATCCGTCTGCGAACTGATTGCCATCAGACAATAACCACTTGAAAGAATACAGAATGATAAATAACTCTGCGAGAAGAGGATAATGCATTCAGTCTCACCACGAGCTTCCTGGACAGTTGATAAGCAAAGAAGTAGGTGGGCGGTGATAAAGCGCAGGGTGTGTTCCTCGCACTTTGTAACACAACAATTTTAAACGGAAATTAATTACTTACATGCATATTTGAGATTGTTTACTGAAGGTTCTGCGTGGGGTGACTTAATTACTGAAAAAGTAATTATCACATGATTTTCAAAGTAGCTATTTAAGTTAAAGAAAATTAGGCCGGATTAGGTAATATTGTGCTGAATGAAAAACCGGTCAACCACAATGCTATGAACACAGCATTAAAATCAACTTTAAATATGATGTGAATTAAAAGTCAAAAACCAGCGGCAGTGGTCTCCCTAAAACTTTGTCGCGTAATCTGTAATAAGCTTGCCATGGTAGAGAACGTTTTACAAGCCAGTGGATTTATATTAGTTATGAAGTTCAGTTACAATATACCATTTTAAAGCAAGATTAGGAGTATTTTGGGACGGACCTTGTAACTCTGAACCGTGGTCAGATGATGAACACATCACCTTCCAAGCTTCCACGCTACACTATAAAGAGGGCGTTTGACGTCGAAGGATTTAATGTTCTGCAGACCCACTTACAAGGCAGTTTTTCGGTGGAATTGAGTCTCAAACCTAACTCCCTCTGGTTCCGAAGTCGAGATATTGCCATTAGGTCACAGCTGCCCCATTAATTACCAAATATTTTTTGGCCTAAAATTAACAATTTGACTGAGTCTACAGCGTGATCCTTGGTGTTATTTTTGGCGATTAATCCCTGGCATACAGTTTATAGTATTCGAATTAAATTTCTGTTTTAGTAGAGATTTTCTTAATCGATTGGAACAAAGATTTGATATAAAACTGGTCTTGTAGTTACAAAATATCTTACCTAATTTGATATAATTAAGTCATCGTGTTTTTGAGTAATCTTGATTACATGTGTCTGAAAGAAGAAACTAACAGGCATTCAATTTTTTGTCGGATTTGGCTCAAAATTTAATAGGTGCCTAAATTATAGAAATTAAATTTCTATACCTAATTTTATCTATCCAGCTTTCATCTTTTTGTAATTAAATGATATTCTAGCATCCAGGCTGACAAACTTCCTACAAACTTATTTTGCTCACAATTTGATAAAAATCTATAATTTGGATGTAAAGAGTATATACCAAATTTCTACCTCAAAACCGTTTTGAGTTATCTTTTTCACAGAAAGACAGAGGGACATTTTCTAAAAATGTGTGTTTTAAACTCAAGGATGTCAAAAACCTGAAACATCTCGAGTTTGAATTTTTTAAAATTACCATTCTTTCTCATTATTACGTACATAAGAAAGTAAAAAAGCCCTTCAAAAGTTCTCCAGAATTTTAAAATTTGAATTATTACCTGGTATTGAAAAATGTGGTTATTAGAGACTATGCGAGAAAGCTTGGTTAAGAGAATTTCAGCTGGTTCTATTTAAGATCTGCTGTGAAATCCAAAACTTAGTTATGGAAATACATTTTACATGTACTAATTGACTTATGTAGTCAACTGGCTCTGAATGCATTGAATAGATTAGTGGAATCGCCGGTTTTAAGGTTCTGAAATTATTAGTAGAAGTAATTTCAAAGTTTAAATTTTTTTTTGTTTAATTACGTAATTTCTTGTAATAAAGACCTAACTGAAGATATATTTCAAATATTTCTCAATTTGTCTAATAACACAATTAATAATAGTTTGTCGAATAACACAATTAAATTAAATTCCAGTAATTAGCATATTTGTAACTATTTTAAATTTAATATGAGGCCTGTCTCTTAGTAAGTCACTTCATCTAAATTGATATAAAGATGAAGTTCCGTGGATAAATATTAATTTCGTTATAAATATTTTATTAATTAGAACAGCATTGGCAGTATAAATGTTTCGAAATTTTATTAGGTAGTAGTGAAAGGTTCGAAGATAAATAATTTGCGATCTAGTATCTACTATGAATGAGTGATAGGAATTAAAAACGATGACCCACATGCCTATATGCAATATTTGAGTAGAGAGATTACCATAAACAAATATAAAAATACGTTTATTTCACATTTGGAAAGTAATTATGGCTCGGAGAGACAGAGAGAAAATAACCATTTATTCTGATTATCTCGCTAAATTCTTAAAAGTTGTTACTACGTCCATATTATTTGTTAAAAATAGGAAATTTACTAAATTTCCTATTTTTAAATATTATTTAAATTAGTTAAATTCAATAATTTAGCATTTATTTCCCTTCCTAATGCTCCCAGTTTAATTATTTTTTAATCTCAAATTTATTGAAAATTAAGGATGATAAATAAAAAATTATATAATATAATTTTCAACAAGATAAATAACAAATAATAATAAAACTAATTTGATGATAAACATTGATAGGTTATTAGTCAAGATAAATATTAATCTAGATAGTTATTAACTGGTATTCGATTTAAAAATTATAGCGTATATTGCAACATGTAAAAATTGTTTTAAATGTTCTCCAAGGCAAATTGTTGAATGTACAATTACCAAACCTAGTACTAGTTATTTCTTGAGTAATAGTAGCTCTTTAAAAAAGTTTTTGAAGAACTTGAATTTTTATTAAATTTTTAATTAAAAATGAATTATTATTTTAACTTATTTATTTCTTTTTTAATATTTACGAAATACCTTATTGCACAAAACCATATTCAGGCCACTTTAAAATAAGCAAATAAATAATACAAAACAAGATTTTTTGTAGTAATGATTTTTTCCCTTTTAATTTCAATACATTTCATGATATTTTTAATCATATTCATAACACATATCAATGTTTGAATTAATACATTTATATGCAGTCATACAAGCTGTGAAAATGTTAAACACACGTTATCATTGTTGTGTAATTAAATTTGGAATATAAAACAAAGATATCCGATGTATAGCCTATAATATTATCGTACTACTACGATGTTTGGGAGTAGAGTTCGTGTCGTCTCTATTTTTTTGGGGGGGGGAGGAGGGAGGGCTACTCTTTTCTTAGTAGGGATCTCATGCAACCTATTGTCCTGTCACGTGTTTATGCCTTACAAAAGACGTGAAACAATGCCATCTTTAAGCAGCTCGTGACTTGAAGATGAGTAATTTCTTGGCACATTCTCTCATAGATTATGCCTCTACTTCTTTTTATAGCTTCTGTCATAATCGTTTTCCGAATCTGAAAGCGGGTCTGTTCAATGCGATCCCCCTTCTTACACCCTCCACATTTCACTCTCTTGGCTCACGTGACACTTCATAAAATAGTTCCAGAATGCGAGCAAAAGAGAGAGAGAAAAAAAGAAATGGGGGGGGGGGGAGAAAAAGAAAGAAAAAAGACCGAACCGAGTAAATAGAGGAGGAGACAGTAAAAAGTGATATGGGTCGACAACCCAGAGATACCAGACCGAATTAAAGCGAACGTTTTCGGAGCAAATAATATGTTGGCGAATTTAAACGGTTTCTTGGAAGCTGCGGAAGCTTTGGAATGGCGCCTTTTCTGTAATAACAAATTGACTCATGGATTTGTGTTTATCATAAGTAATGGAATGCTTTTATCATTAAAATTGAAATATTTTGAGATATATTGAATGCGGAATAGAACTGAAGGCACGATAACTACCATTATACAACTCAAAGCATTTGATCTTATACCAAATAAAATGTTAAAGATATGATTATTCTTTGTTTAAAATTTATAAAGAATGATTTTTCTTTATTTTATCATATTCATTATTTTCATCTTCATTAGTATCATTGGGAGACACTGTTAAAATTTATTCAAAATTTCTGAGATTTTTTTTCGTCTATATTATTAATGCGAAATGTGGAATTTTAATCAAATCCTTTGTATTTTTAATATTTGATTATCATGAAAAATTTACAAGCATTATTTTGCATATTTAATATATTCAGCTTAAATTGTGTATACTTGTTAAGTAAAGGAACAAGAATAATTTTGGAAAAAGGATTTTCGTTATCAAAACTAACTATTAATTCAGTCGTTATTTTAATTATTATATATATTATTAGCTCTAGCATGGAGTTATATGTAAATAAAGCAATGATATCTGAAACAAGGAGATATATCAAAATCTGATCGAATTTTTTGATGATTACGATACTTTATCTTTTATACTTCCTAAACGAGAGAATTTAAAAAACTTCAAGTAACTATGTTTTTGTGCAACCCTTTTGTTGTAATTATAAGAAAGTACCTTTCGTAAAATATTTACATTCATTTTATCAAATTGAATACTGTATAAAATATCGTTTCTGCAAGGTAAATGCGATAAATGTAATTTCTATTTCTCCCAGTCCAAAAAAAAGGAAATTGCACTTTCATATTACCCTTTTATTGAAATTATAAAAGAAAGGTACCTTTCGTGGATAATTAACATATATTTTATTAAATTGAATGTTGCTTACAATGTCGTTTCTGGGAGGATAATACGATAATGCAGGTCCTTCTTTTTTCCCCAGATCAAGGAAGGGAAGATACACTTTCATACAACCTCTTAAATGAAATAATAAAAATACCTTACGTAAAATAATGAACATACATTTTATTAAATGGAATACTGTTTAAAATGTCGTTTCTGCAAGGACAATGCAATGATGCAGTTCCTTCTTTTTTTCTCGGGCCAAAGAATGGAAGATACACTTTCATACAACCTCTTAAATGAAATGATTAAAAAATACCTTTCGGAAAATATATTTATAATACATTTATTTCCTCACAATGAGTACTATTTACAATGTCGTTTGTGCAAAAATAATGAGAAAAGCAGGTCCTTTTTTTTTCCGATTCAAACAAAGGATGCTACACTTTCAGATTTCCTTTTTGTCGAAATGATAAAAAAAAGTACTTTTCTTAAAGTGTTTACAAACGTTTTGCTATATTGAATAATATTTGCAATGTCGTTTCTTCTAAGCGCATCTAAGAATCCGTGTAATGTGGTGATGCAGTTAATTTTTTTCCCAGTCAAAAGTGCAGATGGGGGGGGGGTAGGAGCTGGGAGCGATCCCAGTAACCTCCTTTCCTCAGCTAAGATTGCTAAGAAAGCACGATCAGCGAGCAAACCGAGAGAGTAGACGGTTTGGGAGAAAGGGTTTTAGGTTTTTAATGGAATGAATGTCTGTTCCAGACACACGGCCTTTGATGATTCAGCTGCTGTATGCCGGAGATTCGAGACACCTGCTGCTTAGTAAAAACATTCCCAGCAATATGTGATTTACGCTGAAGGCGTGCTGGTCATGAAATGTTACCCGAACCAATGCGATGCATTTAAAAGTCATTGAAATGAGGTACTGTTAAATTCGGTGATAAGAAACAGAGAATAACGAGATGGTGATTAATTTTTTTCTCCATTGGGAGAAATTTGGTTGAAAGATGTAGATACTTTGACGGGTTTCTGACCAAGTAACATATTTTGACAATGCAGTGATATATGTGGTGTTTCTCTTGCACAAACGATATTTCAAAACACTAATAATACATTAACCTGTTTTCCTTTTGAGATGGACACATTTTTAGCTTTAATTATGCTGGCTAGAAATCTAATGAGAATTGGAAATACTTCTATACCTCAAGAACTTTCAAAATAATGAAAATAAGTGTTTAGTGATATTTTTAAAAATGTGTGTAATTATTTAAAAATGTAATTTTTTTTGTGTGTGGGTGGTATTTTCAATGTGTTTTTTTGTCTTAATTATTAAGTAATAGTGTTAAAGTAGATAATTTCTGTTTCTTTGTAGTGTCTTCAATGTAGGTTTTTGTTTTTAACAG
The DNA here is from genome assembly GCA_026543055.1 of Argiope trifasciata. Classification (NCBI taxonomy): domain Eukaryota; kingdom Metazoa; phylum Arthropoda; class Arachnida; order Araneae; family Araneidae; genus Argiope; species Argiope trifasciata. The sequence goes on along the minus strand of JAPMOQ010026930.1, from coordinate 199,174 downwards.
TTTAATGATATTTTAGAGTTCCTAATTTCTTTTTCTTTATAGTGTTTTTAATGACTTTTTTTAACTTACAAGTAATTGTTATTTTTATATTTTCATAATTAGGATTGCTTTATTTGGGAATATGTTATAATACAGCCGTATTTGAGCTAAAAGCAGGATCATTACCTTTTGTTACTTTTTAAATTACAATTTTATGTCGAATTTGGATTAAACTGATCTTTTTGAAAACTTTTTTAATCGAAACTTGTGTATATTGGAGGGGAAGTCTAATAAATCTGTAAATATATCGCATATAATTGTATACGCAATTATTAATCTTGATTTTCTTTGTTCTTATGCAATTTTCCATGTTTGTACGTCAATATATTCTAAACGCGGTCAATTTTTAATTATCAATGAATTTGTGATGTTAGGAGAGAATAATCGATGTCCTAGGAGTTTTGGGTAAAATGTTCCGCAAAATATGATAATATATGCAGAAAAAAAATTGTCCATCAGTTTTTGTAAATGCTGTCTCTTTCTATGGTTATTCGTTAAAATTCTCGTTTGTAACAAAGTGAAAATGATAAAAGTAAGTTTTCCAAGGGAATCATTCAAACCTAATTTCAATAAAATAAACCAAAATGATGTAAAAATTATTTTCTTATTTGAAGAAAAAAATCACAACTTAAAAATGGACGATTTTGCTGAATATGCTACGGTTATTGCATCTTTAATTTTTCTTCACAAGGAAACTGGTAACTAACTGCAGCCGTAGACCTGGGGATAATTGCCATAATCCAACTTCGGGCTCCCCGCCCCTCTCCTTTCTTGTACGTATTTATGCGTATACAGGTGCGTTTGTACTGACAGTTTTATGATACTTAGTTTTAAAAGTTCGCAGAAACATGTTGTAATACTACCTAAAATCAACTTTCCTAATATTTTTTACTGTTATTTTGAACATTTATTCTGTTGAAAGGCGATTGATATACATTACAATTTTAAATCTATTTTAGAAGATTTCGTAAACAATGTCCCATTTGTGTTGTAAGAATATAGTTTACACGACATGCTTCAAGAACTAGGTAGCTTAACTATTCAGAGATATATTTATTTATAGTTTATACTATAAATAAATAACTCCGCTCTCTCTCTAACCTTTTTCACTATCTGACAGAACAATTCCCTCTACACTATTCTAGTAGACAATAGGAGTTAAGTTATTCGAAAGCATGGGAGAGCTTGTTGTCTCTTCAATCTCTTGGCAAAATGGTCGAACTTTATTTGCCATTTGTTTATAGGAATTGAAATTTTGTAAAGTAATTGAAATTAAGTAAAATTAATGCAATTATGAGCCAGAAGATGGAAAATATATTGAATATTTTTTAGTATTTTTAGTAATTTGTTGAATGTGTTACGGAAGTGGCCTTCAAAATGCATGCTACTGCGCTTCTGGCAGACTCTGTATTTCCATAGAAGCACTTCAATATATTATTTAATTTTTATAATACATTTAATGTATACTTTTTAAATTCAGTTTCTTAGGATGTGATATTTTTACAAAAGAATTATCAAAGCTGGTCGTTTAGACAGAGAAATATATATTTAAAAATGATGATATCGATATTTTTTGCATAGTTTCAAGATCTATTCAAATTATTACATCATTTGGATATACCGTTGTAAAAGAATATCTTCTGATTGAGTTGTATTTAATTTAAAACAAAATTTGGAGCAGTGGAATGAACTGAGTTTTGGTTAGCGGTCAGAAATGAATACCCACACTGAAAGCTTAAAGCACAGTGAATTTTTAACTCCTTTCAGTGCTTTTAATTCAAGCTAAGTTGAATTTCGGCAATCGCTGTCATAAAATCAAAATACGGCGGGAAGTAAATGATGAAAAAATGAAAGCAACTGTGTCTATGATTGCAGAAGTATAGAAATCAACCAGATTCTTTATCTTATTGATAATTATATGAAAATGTCCAATAAATTTTTTATGTGGCCTAAAATGTGCTTTATTTATTTTAATATTATAAATAATATGATATTAAAATGAATATGCAAATATAAAAAAAATTGAAAAAAAATGCTTGTTGAAATTTTTAGATAGGTTGCCTTATGAAAATCCAAATTCAGCAACGGCAATGAGAGTTGAAAAAGTTCAGATGTAATGTAAGGAATAACTAATACAGAATTAATAGACAATGAAGGATGAAATGTATGAAGGTGCTACTGATAGATAAATATTTTTGGTCATGAAATTTCTTGGATTTCTAATTTTTGAATTTTTAATCTTTCATAAACGAAGTATATAAAGAAAAAGTGCAATGGATGTTCGTGTTGAAAGACACGAAATTGACATTTTAACGAATCTCCTCGTTTCAGACTGAATTCGAAAAACACATTTCTGGAATTGTGTTAGTCTATGTACCCGATAATTCGCAAAGAATTAGAACTGGAAGGATAGCATTAAATATTTTACCTTTACACCAAATTTGTAGGATTTTTTTTGGTCAAATTTTGAGCAAATTTTATGAAAACCATTATTGGAGGAAATCTGTCTGTCTAGCTGTGCGGATATAAATTAGCATTATAACCATAAAACAATAAGATATACATGAATAAAATTCGGTTCAGAGATTAAATATCTAAAGTGTAAATATTTATTAAATTGAAACCAAATCCGTTAAGTGGCAGATTGTCCGATTTATTCTTTCACGCGCATGTGATATGATTCAACAACGAAAAGATTTATACAAATATGCAACTTGAGGTGTGATTTTGTGGCTACAATTGTAATTTTGTATTTTTGTATTTAATTTTGGCATCAATCGGTTGAAAAAAAAAGATATCCAAAATATTCATTCGTTGTTCTAGTGCTTATGGATTAACCGCATCCTAACGATTGATCTGTAAAGATCGCAATTTAATAGGCTCTTTCGGAACTATTGTTAGCCATAATTATGTCGTATTACACAATAAAAATATTGCATAAGTACAATATCATGTAACATTGCACAATTACTTTTATTGGATAGTATGCAAGAAACTTTTGGAAGGCAATACTTCTGGTTAGAATTATGTGGTATTATTATTCTTATTGCAATGGCGGCATTTTCCGATTTCAGAATCAGAAATGATTAATGAAAAAATGAAATTATTAAATAGATTACGTATTGGAGAAGTGTATATTTTAATTATATTATAAAATGTGGATTTCACACGACTTCCATACCACAACAGCATGAAAACATGTGATTCTGATATTTTTAATGTATTCCAAGATTTTGAAAACATCAGAATTTTGGGAAAATCGAATCTCAAAACTAATATATTAATCCAATACATTTTATTTACGTTCTTACTGAATCGTATAATGTAATAAGTCATGATTTTCATCTACTTGGAAGAAGATTGAGATGTAGAATGATTGTTAACAACATTTCAGTTAAGCCTGATGATTGTTGACAGCACATCAATTAAAACCTGATGATTGTTAACAGCATATCAATTTAAATCTGATTATTGTTAACAACATATCCATTAAAATATGATAATGATTAACTGCACTCATGCATTTCACGTGTTGGAAAGAGCATTGATGATTTAGAATAATTGTTAACAACTTATCAATTAAACGTGATCATTGTTAAAAACACATCAATTAAACCTGATAGCGATTAACAGCACTCATTCATATCATCTGTTGAAAAGAATATTGAAGATGTAGAATAACTGTTAATAGCACATTAATTAAACCTTAATTTAAATCCCATGAATTTTAAGCTGAAACTTGATTTATACGATGGAAATATCATTCGAAAAATTTCATACACTCTCTATTATTATATCTGCTTTCAAACATCCTTAATTTTATCATTCCTTATTTGTACAAGAAAAATTTAAATACTTTGTGATAGAATTGCAACTCGGATTTTTAAGTCTCTCAATGAGTGGATATTCAGTTACCTTTAAAGGCACAGCCATTCAGGAAAAATCCCGCCATAAACAGCTACAGTTTAACGAGAGGAGCCGGAAGAAGTCATAAAACTGAACTCGAACACATCAATCAACTGTTCCAAAAAAAGGACGCGGGAAAAAGAAAAGCTGGCGACAGTCAGGTTGGTTATTAAAAACCTCAAAAATTCTTAAACGGTTTCCTCACGCTCGTCGAACAAGAGTTCTTTCTTTTTCGTTGAAGATAGCGAAGAAGAACAAATTGTGTTGATGAAAGTGCTTCTTTGATCGTTTCTCTCTGATGCCACATTTGTTGATGACAGCAACATATGCAAGATGGCTGATAATAGGCTAATAAGTTTTATTTTGAATCAGATAGAGTTTATGACAAAAACCCTATTTAAAGAAAGGGTTATCTGAGTCTCTTGTGGTGCTTGTGATTTTATGTTGATGGAAGTTGTAGTATTTATGTTACAGTGATGTCGTTTGGTTTATTTAAATAAGGTTCTGTTACAGAGAAGAATTTGATTCATAAAGTATTTTGGCTCTTGAGTGCTTAAAGCATTTTTTTGACTTGAAATCTGAGTAATAGTAAAGAATTCTGTTCAATTTATTGTTACAAACTTCTAGAGTTTCAAAAATAATATATTACGGCAATCAAAGAAGGAAGTATTTTTTATACGCATTCGAATTTTTATTTTATTTAGAAGTTTTGAAATAAGAAAAAATAAATGAATCTTTAACAAATTAAATTATATTGCTAAGAACTTATAGTTTTTGCTTAGTTATTATTTTTCTCGTATATGATGTATAGAGAAATTATTGTAATTGTCAGAGAAGTCGAATTCAAGATTCTGACTCCTCTAAGTTCGAAAAACAAATTTTTTGAAAAATGTTCGTCAATTCCTCTGTCTGTCTGTGACAAAGATAAATGAAAAATGTTTTGAACTAAATGGTTGAAAATTAGTATTCGGTCTCTACTCTAAATTTGCAGATGTCTATCAAATTTTGAGTAAAATATTTACAATCTTTGGTAAAATTTCTTAAATTCTAAAAATCTTTCTTAAATTTTTTTTTTTAAAAATGTAATCAAACTTCTCTAGTTTGCAAAACACATTTTTGACAATATAACCGCTTTCCCATCTTTCTGTTTTAAATATGATAATTCAAAAGGTTTTGTGCAAAATGGATGAAATTTTGAAAGAAATTTATTCTAAGGAAATCTGTCTGTCGTTTCAAATACAAATAAAATTGATAACTTCAAAATGATACGAGCTAGATGGATAAAATTTTGTACAAAGGCTAAAATTTAGATTCTTGCTGAATTTTAAACTAATTTGGACAAAAAGGACATTCTGTCGATATGTATTCCTACAAACACATTAACGCATTGACTTAAATAATTGAAATTTATACAATCTTGTGATTACGACTCTACTTCTGTCTCGATTTGTATTTTCATTCTGTCGGAAGAGAAGCATTCAAAGTACATGTTTGCATCATAGAGACAGTAAAAAGATTAGATTAATGCTAAAGATCTAAATTTCATTAGTAATGTTTGTCATTGTCAAACATGGCACTGGCAAACATGCATGCATTGAGTAAAAATGTCCGTCCACAATATCAAAGGGACGGAAAGGGGTATGAGCTTTTTTGGATAGTATGCCATGAAGTTTTGCTTGAGATCACCCCTCCCCCCCAAATTAAAGCTTGCAATTCGATGCCTTGTATATTTTTGAATTCTTTTTATTTCAATTTAATTTAATTAACTTCAATTATTAATTTAAAAAATTTGCATTTAATAATATTAAAAGGATTAAGTTTTGAAAAAAAAAACTTCATGGTCTTAATGAAATTTAGAAATTCTTCATTTAAGAAAATATTTTATTTTTTGAGAAATTACAATACGAAAAATTTATTTGTGTTCTAATTTTTTAATAAATATTTTAAATGACTTTTTAAAATTTGATAAGTATTCATTTGTTATTAGATTACTGATTATGCAATAATTACATAAAATTTTCAGTCCGTTAACTCTGATAATTTTAGTTTTATAATATTATTCAAATTTTGCTTTACATAAATGTTGACTAACCAAAATTTTTTATGAATTTTATGCTTACGAAATTTCTTACTTTTACTGAAAACAAAACAATATTAAAAAACATTTTAGGTTCATTCATTTTTTTTCCTTTGGTGATGGTTTACATTTGTTAGGAAGATTTCGAAATTAACTTTCATCTCTAGCATTTTAATCACTTAACTTGATTAGTTTCAGTGTTTTCTCTTTATCCAGCAATGTCCAGTTTTTCATTTATTAATAAATAAATCCTATTAAATCTTTCTGGAAGTTTAAACTATACATTTAGGGTAAAATGGTATTTAATTACCTTACATTTCATGATTCTTATTATTTCACATTAAATTTTCACTCATGCTATCATTAGAACAGCATGATAGAATTATTCAGAATAGTCCCTATATTTAACTCTTTGTTCCTACTTGATAACACTAAGTCATTATATATTAGATAATTGTGAGTTTCAAGAAAATAAAGTTATTAATACTAGCTGGGGTAAAATCCTATAAAGGCCCACAGACCATAATATGAAGCAAATAATTAAATTTGTCAGACAAGTCCGAAATACTTTTCAATCTCGTTTAAAGAGATTTAAAAATACTTCGGAGTCTGACAAATCTAAATATTTACTTCATATTATCAATAATTTCTATAGGGTTTCAGTGTTACGCCATTAAATACTTATTCAGTGTTAATTTGAAGCATATAATAAATACCTTCTTATGTTTATTATCAATGCAAATTAACTGAATTTTTAATCTATAAAAACAATATATAAGCTCAAATTATTAAGCATGCTATAATATAAGCAATATTTAGATTTCAGTCATTGTCTGACCAGTTTAAAACAGCATACCATTTAATTAATCATTATTAAAATTATTTAACATTTTATTTATCCAAATAGGCATTTTTTTAAGAGACAGATATAATGAAGTTTCACTTCTTTTCAAGATGATACTTATTATTTTTAGCGAATCGTCAAGATAGAACAGAACGTGGAACATACTAACTTCGTTTCATTTCGTGTGCTACTTTTAACCGCGACAGTTGGACGCACCATTAACTTCTGGTGACCCTTCCTGAGTTGGCTCCAACCTATTTTTATGTGCGTACATCTAAGGCAAACAGATGAACATAAGTGAGAGTAATGGAAATGTTTATAGAACAAATAAATCAAACTGTCAGAAAAATTACTTTAAATTCATTCGAGAATTGGCGATATTATTATAATTTTTAAAAATGCCTTTTTAAAGGTTGAAATTTATACATGCACAAAAGGTTTTAATTGATTAATTCGTTTAATTTTTATTAGCAGTGAATACTGTATCTTTACATAAACAGTGCCTGCTTCCTGGCATAGGGGGAGTACATTTTCCCCATAATCTGGGCTTCCTGGGTTCGAGACTTGGTTCGGGCATGGCTGTTCTTCGTTTGTTCTATATGTGACAGTGTCCTCCTGTAAAAAGGGGTTGTGCAAGCAAATGTAATGCGTGAGTAACTAAGACTACTCTTGGCCCTAGTTGGTGCTACTAAAACAATAATCGCATCTTTGACTTAAAATCGCTGTTCTCTTCAGTTAGCTTGTCGATGGCAAGTGCCATCAGGAACAAAAACAAATAATTATTGATATATGATTCAGCCTTTAATCTATTCAAAGCTGTGGAAAATACATTAATGACCAAGTCAATACATTTTTTTATTGCACATGACAAGTTATTTTGCCTTTCTGTTGTTCAGAAATTACAAAAAATATTTGGAAATACTTTACTCAAATAATGTGATGCATTAATGACGAAGTCAATATATTTTTTTATCGCACATGACAAGTTATTTTGAATTTCTGTTGTTCAGAAATTACAAAAAATATTTGGAAATACTTTACTCAAATAATGTGACTTTGATATTCCAATTAATTACTAACTAACAATGCCATTATTTTTATTTTGAAACAAAAGAAAGACAGCAGTTAACGATAAAGGGAAAACTAGCTTTGAATTCTTGTCTCAATAAAACAAAAATGTTTTAATTTCCTATTTCAAACCATCGCGAAATATCTATAATTCTTAATTAGTTAAGGTATCAAGTTAAATTCTATACAGATAATTTTTATTTATTTAATCTTTCTTAATTAATGTTTCAAATAAATATCATCAAATACTCTAAATTAATTTCTTCAGTTAAGAAATACGATAACAAAAATATTTCATTGCACCATTACTGAAAAAAAGGGTTTTTTAAAAAATTAAATGAATTGATAGAGTTTTTGAAATTCGACCTGAAAAAAGACTCTAGAATCTAAAAATGCAATCCACGATTTTGACAAATGAGAAATGTAAAATTAATTCCTAAATCTTCCAAACAAATATAAACCATCACCAAAGAAAAAAAACTAAATGACTGCATAAAAGATTTTTTTAAATTGTTTTCAATTCTGTAATCTATATTAGAAGTTTTGTAAGTATAGAATTCATAAAAAATTTGATTAGTCAACATCTCTGTAAAGAAAAATTTAAATAATATTATAAAACTAAAATTATCAGAGTTAACGGACTGAAAATTTTATATAATTATTGCATAATCAGTAATATAATAACAAATTAATACTTATCAAATTTAAAAATATATCATTTAATTAAAATATTTATTAAAAATCAGATCAGTCTTCGTATAGAAGAATTTTTCTTATTGTAATTTCTCAAGAAATAAGATATTTTCTTAAAAAAGAATTTCTGAATTTTATTAAGATTAAAAACCATGAGGTTTTATTTTAAAATTTAATCATACAAATTTTGGATATAGAAAAAAGTACTTTGAACCCCACGTATTTTTATTAACACACGTTTTCATTTTTTTATTTTCAGAGTGCCGCGCATAAATACACTGTATTTCGTTGTATAATAATAAAAAAAGCAATCGAATTACAAATTGGAAGCCATTTTACTGGCATATTTAAGTCTAAATTTGAAATATAAATATATATTATATTGGTAAAAAGACTACAGGTTATATTTCTTTTATAAAAGCTTTTTTAGAATTATTGCGTTTATATATATGAAAATGTATCTGTGGTCAACCTATCAATAGACTTGGTTCGAAATTTGATACTAATTAACACATTAGATGTTAAACCTAAGTAATTTATTAACCTAATTATTAATTTATTAATCTAAGAAATCATTAACCTAAACATAGTCAAATTTGATCCATTTAGATATGTATGTTTTTGTCTATTTTGATTGAAGGAGAGATAATGTTATATATCTATATCTATTTGTCTATATAGATCGATATAGATATAAACATTCTTTTCAATGTCTACAAATTAGGTTTTTAAGGAAGAGTACCAAATTTTATTCTCCTAAATCAAAATATTTCTAGTTGTTGTGTTCACAAATCGACGACAGCATGATTCTAAAAATGTGGTTTTTGTAATCAATGAGGTCTCAAACATAAAGATCAAAATCTCGGGACAATTTTTATGTTACTTTTGACGACTGCTATACTTTCTCTTCACAAATGAGAACGTAAAAATTTGGCGGTTTCTTCCGATTTTAAATTTTTGCTTGTATATTTTGAAACATTTCTGTTTGTGTAGTATAAAAAAGCCACTGAAATTTTTTTAAGCACTAAGTAAGCTGCACCTATTTTTAGTCACTGCTATCGACGTTCACAGCAGAATAAAAAAAGAGAAATGTTTTCTTTACAGAACAATTTGTATGGACCCTTCTGTTTGTCTTTCATCGTCAAAAGTTTTTTTTTACTTCTTGGCGGTAGTATTTATCGTGTTAACAGAATAAAAAAAAAAGCACAGCTTGGTAAGATAACTATGTACTTAGCCAATTTGTTGGACCCAATTATTATCCTCTTTCATAAATGCTGAGCTTAATGCCATTGCAGAAATTATTCTTTATGTGTTCTTATGCATCAGTGATAAGGACGGATTTCGTGACATAAATCATACTTCTGTCCGAGATAGAAACAGTTTCCTTTTCAACTGCGACTTGACAACTTTCAATTATGTTTTTAAAGGACAGTTTCGAAATAAAAAATGGACAGTATATAATTTTTGAGTAGTAATGATCTTTTCAAAGAAATGGGAGATAACTGGATGATTCGTCATTATAATAAGCAAACATTAACGATTTCAATCAGCGATATTTTTTTTTTCAGTTATGAATACAATTCCAAAATCATATTCGTTTAACCTTCACATTAAAATAACAAATACAGGGTGAGTATAAATAATGGACCTGATTTTAAAGAATCATACTTTCGAAACTACTGCACATATTACAATAAATGATACTTGAATTTAAAGAGAAAAATGAAAAGTGTTTTTTTTTTTCAATTATAAATGTATGGCGTACCCTCTTGTTACACAGTGTATGTCCAATTTGTAATCCAGTTGGTTTCAAACATTTTGTAGCATTTTGTTTTGTTTGTTAACTTTGCCATGACCTCACAAAAAGAAATTATTGAGACAGAAATTCATTTATGTACCTCCAATGACGAAAAACACTGCAAGAACTTAAAGAACGCATAATCATTGTCAGAGTGTTGTTACAAAATGTTCAGAACGAACTGGATTACAGATTGGACGCATGCCGTGTAACAAGAGGGTCACACATCAAATATTTGTAACTGAAAATAAATAAACATGGCATATTTCTCCTTAAATTAATATATCATTTATAGTAATATGTGCAGTAGTTTCGAAAATATGATTTTTTAATTCAAATGTTACTCTCCCTAATGTAAATAAAAGTACTCAATGGATTTTTCACCACAATTTTATAAGACATTTAGCCTTATAGTTATGAATTTCAGTTAGTGAAATTCATTAATTAAAATATATGAGAAGGAAAAAATATGTTCCTTATAAGTTATCGAAGACAGAACTTGCTTGCATGTAAAGTTTTTCAGAAATAAGCAACTTATATTAACCCATGCTTTATCACTTTACTCTTAAAAAACACAACTTGGTAATCTTGCAAAGAGATAAATATTTAAGTTGATTTACTGGAGTTATTTTACTTTTTATGTTGTTAAAACATAACAACGCTTTTTTAAAAACAGTTTTAGCACATTAACAAGAACGATAGAAAAATTTAGACAATAATGCTTTGATTTTGAATGATTTTCGTTTTTAAAGTATAAAGCATACCTGGCAAATTTCATACTATTACGTTGAAATTTTCCAGGTATTTTTTGTTTATCCTTTCAAGCAACCCATGAAAAATGAAGAACTGAGAAAAATGGCTTTAAAGTTAACGTTTATGAGTAAAAAAGCAACACTGATTTTCATGTTTTTGACTAAGTCTTTTAAACTAATTATACATATACGTGAAATACCAACAAATTTTCAGAAGGATTTTGTTCTGGCATATGAAATCATGACAAAATTTCGTAAAATTTATAAATCCTATAGCTCCTTAAATGAAAATTTAAAAAAGTATAACTGTCGAAAATTGAATTATTCTAACTGCGAAAACATTTTTACCTAAAGACACTAGCATTTAGGGCTGAGTAGACAATTGCCTAAGGCAGGAGTCGGCAACCCGCCGCTCTTTTGATGTAAAATTGCGGCTCTCCTGTTCCATACGGAAAAAAGTACTATCGAAACCTGTAAAAAACAAGAAAATATATTTTTAAGTACTTAATCTCACAACAGCTTCTATTAACATAATCGTTAATTACAAATATCTATGCTTAACATGACCGTAATGAGATAAATTTGTACCATTGTTTGCTATTTCAGCAATTGCTAGATTTGAAAAGTGAAGTGGCAAGTTCACAAAACTCAAGAGCGAATTGGAAAAGTTGGAGGTCCAGAAATGTATGATTATCGCGCAGCACAAGATAACAGCTCTAAAAGAAATTGTGCGAGTTGAAGTCCTCACATTCGATGCATGGAATAGTTTTCAACAACGCTACAGTGAGGCGAAGAAGTGGGCATATAGAGTGCTGACCATCTTCGGATCGACATACTCGTGTGAACAAGCTTTATTTTGCATGGATATAATAAAAAGTAAATTTAGAAGTCAACTAACAAATAAAAATCTAGAGTCGTGCTTGAAACTTAAAATAACAAGCTGTAAACCTGATTTAATCAAATTTTCAAAGGCCATGCAAAGCCATTGCTCCCATCGACGTAATTATACAAATTCATATCTCGATAATTAAATATACTAAAGTGTCATAATATTCACCATAATTGAGCATTTATTTAAGGGGACAGTGGACTTTGAAATAAGCAAAAATGGACGGAAACGTGCAATAGGAATGCAAAAATGAAGGTAAATAATATATTTTGAAATTATTTTTAGAGCAAGCCGATTTATTTATCAAATTCATATTACGACTATCAAGTTCTTGGAATAACAATATGTTTAGAATACATATTTTAGGACTCTTTTTTAAAAACTTAACAATAAATATAAAAAGTTTATAAAAACAGAAGGTCTGGTCACTTAAGTTGTATCATAGTCTTCAAGCAAATATTTTGCTTTTCCCTTAGGCAGAGTTGAACGATTCTTGTTTATCTTTCTTCAAGTGATATAAAAGTTATCATTTTCCGGAACTCGGAAACAAATCGTTTACATTTCCGGAACAAGAAAAAAAAATTGGATAAACATGAATCAAAAGAGAAAACTTTTTTCTTCTTCCAAATGCTTTCCTGTCAGAGGCAGCTAATGTCGATTACCTCGTAGTGGAGTGGTTACGTAAACAATAAAACGATTTTAGATAAACAAATGCATTAAAAATGTTTCTTTATTTTTTATTTTAATTAAATTCTTTAAGAAACTACTTCTTCTGTAAATAGTTTTGCACTTTTACGTGCTTCATCAACATCATGGAAAGGATTATTTAAAACTGATGAACACCTTTTATAGCTTTACTCCTTTTATTGATCTTGTTGGTATAAGAATATAACAAAATAGCTTACATTTAACGCACCTTAATTTGCTGTAGAAGCTGCTAAACCTCTTTTGATTGTGGATTTTATATAAAATCAAATTATTACGAATATTTTTTTAAATTTATTTCTTTAATATGTAAAATTTGTTACGCAAAAGGATTCGACATTTGAATGCATAATTTACTGCAGTTAAATATTGATCGTCGTTATTTTTTGCTGTATTAGTAATCAGTTGAATAATAAGATAATTTAAACTTGATAAGAATGATTCAGGGAGTGAATATCTATTTAAAAATACACTTTATAAGATATCAAAAAAATTAAATGTAGTTGAATTTTGTCTCACAATCATGTTTCAATTTATGAATTAATTTTGTGAATACTACAAGATGTGTTTGTCTAGACTGTCTGTTATCCTGTGAATAGTATCTTAGATATGATTTTCACAGATTAACTAACGGAATTTGAGACAGAAAATCTTATGAACATCAGTAGAATGTTTAAAAATAAAAAGTATATATTATTTATATTATACTTAAGATGTTAATATACGTAATATTAAAAGTTTTGTTTGCTTACAACATGACTGTCTCTAGCATAATGAGTTCAAACCAAAACTAAACCCTAAAATTGGTTCTTGTTACTATCCTGCTTGAAAATAACCATCAAATGTGAAGTTTATTATGTCATGACCGATTTCTATTCATGCATAGCTTTATTGAAAGCAAGAAAAAGCTAAAGATAGAATTTATTTAGATAGAAGTGGGTAGACGAAATATGGCTTGAAGTTTATAACTAAATCTTTATCAAATTTTGCACCAATTTCGTCAACAGATTCATTATACAATAACTTAACTATTTAAATGTAAACGTGGCAGCTAACAAATGTGCATGATCGCATCGTCAAACTTGTAGGTCTCAATTTTATACATTATTCTACTATTCATTTTATACTAGGGTAAAACACTCCATCTCATTTACTTTGATAACAGGTTCTGAATATATAAAATATAAGAACCAGGGGCGAACGATGTATCATTTAGGAGTACGCGAAAGTAACCACGAGGTGAGAGATTAAAATAATAAAAGTAAATTAAAATTTCTCTTTTCCCAAGTTTTAATGAAAAGTGGAATTAATGGTTGCACAATCCGAAAATTAAATATTAAAAAAAAGAACTAAACAAATGGAATCTACGATCGCTAATTTCAAGTTATGATATGAGGAAATTATAATTTTAAGCCCTTTTTTGTTTTAATTAGTTAAAGTCATTAACCAGTTAAAATCGATTTGAAGCAACCTCAAGACTACTGTTGTTATTGTGAGCTACTATCTGCAGTAGAGTACTGCTGTGTGCTGTCCTATGTGTTCTTCTCGGCTGTATATAGTTGTCTTTTGTAAATATTTGTCGTCTTTGTGCTGTTCTGTCAATAAACGTCATCTGTGCTGCGTCGTCTACTAAAGAACTTTTCATTGTGCTCATGATCTCTTTTCACACCATACACACCCACTATACGAGTAAAAGAACCCGATGGATAGGAAATCCGCAACAATATATATATATATATATATATATAAAAGTAATCAACCAATCAACCATAAAAGCTAAATTAAATAAAACCTATTTATGAAACAAATCTAAATTAAGATAATTAAGCAAAGGAAAATAAAAATTAGAAGCGAAACTAAAAATTGTTTCGGATTTGAACCAGTTTAAAATTAAAAATTAAAAACCTATCACTGTATTTAGTGAGCGCTAATGCAACTTCTACTAAAATGCAGATGAATCGAAATAAATTAGCAATATAAGCCAAGTAAAAATTAATACAACATAATCAAAATTACAACAAATATGAATAGAAACCGGCCTGAAGACTTTTTCAAGGGTCACCCGCAGTCAAGGATTCAAAATAGGAGATATTTTCTGTGAGTGTCCCGTACGTGTATCGCTTTTGCCTTAATTTCGGAAGATTTGTGGGTCACGAGGGGTCAACATCATTGAACACTATCCGATTCCTCGCAGAAAAAATCCCTTATTTTGAATCCTTGTCTGAGGCTAACCCTTGAAAACGTATATATATATATATATATATATATATATATATATATTGTCTATTTGTTACTTGCATTCAAAAACATCAAAGCAAAAACAACATCCTGTTCTCACATGAAAAAAAAGATTAAGCCACAATAATTGATTGATTATTACTTGTAACCAATTTTGCTCACCATCATCTCTAATTCTGGGATAGCAAAAGCACATTTTATTGTGTTTTTAGCATCCCAGAATTTAAGCTGTGACTTTACTAGATATCATATTTCTTTCTGGTCTGGTTTTGTTATTTTTTAAAAATTATCTTGAAAATATAGAGTCCTCCTAATACCTTATTTCAAATATGTTTTTAAAAATGCGACATAAGTATACAGGAAAAACTGATTGTCATGATAAAAACATATTAGATTTAAAATTGTATTATAAATACTTTAAAAAAATAGAATGAAATGAAAAAATCAGAAAGAAAATCTTATAAATGTTATTAAGTTTATTTAAATCGTTTCCTTATTCAGCTAACCTACATCTTGTATATAATCAAATATAATTTCTTTGCAAGGAAAGATAGTCAGCGACGAATTTAAAATAGGAAATAAAATGCTTTTATCAACGAATTGAAAAAGGTTTGTAACTGTTGATTTAAATGAATAAAATTGGCCATCGTTTCGTATGCAATCTGTTAAATTACTGATTGATCGATTTTCATAATAAAACAGAATTATGTTACTTAATTACTCAATATTTTACTGTAACCATAAACAGATTTTGACTTCAAAAAAACTGACTAACATAATATACTGCTTCGTATTAACTCATGAAGTGATGAAATCGTAAAGACATTTCGCAATTTTCAAGTTGCGCGAATATCCGCCAGCTGCTTAAGTTCTTGCAAATCATTCGACCTCCGCCAATTGTTCATTTGGCACGACGAGGGGAAATATTTCGCTATAAATTGTATTCTTCCTTAATTCTTTTGAAAAGGAAGTTCACGCCTCTGATTTTATTGCTCAAAAATGTTTTTTCAGCAATGCGAGTTATGGGTCTGACGTACAGAATTTATTGAACGGATTTGGGTGCACTTTTGGTTGGCTCCCAGCCAGTTACAGTTGTGCCAGTTTTCTGTCATGTACAATTTATCAATCATACAAATGTCTTTTGTATAATGGAAACGTTTAAACTAACAGAGTAAAATATTTTTTCTTGGATTATGAAAAATCAATATATATATATATATATATATATATATATATATATATATATATATGCCTGTGTGTTTATACTAGTCTGTAGATTTTGACCTATCTTAATGAAATTTGCCTCACATACTTATTGAACCATTCAATCACCTACTTTTGTTATTAGCAAGTTATGTTATTCTATATTTTTTCTTATTATTTTTTTTTAAAGTTTCCTCATTACTATTCATGATGTGATAATATGTTAAAAACCACTACAAATTTTGATATCGCAATTATTTGAAATTGTTTTATTAAGTCGTCTACCTTGGTTAATATACCTTGAAAAATACTATAAATGCTTTATTTTTTCTTTTTGTGGCTATTTCGATTGGATATTTTTTTTAATTTAGAGCAATCAAAGTTGACATTTTATCCTTAGAAAGTTCAATGAGCCTCGAAAACATTTTTGAAAGAGCTTCGATACGAACTATGCGTTATTCCATATAGGAATCGATAATTTTGCAAATTATTGATTTGCAAATGGAATAATTTTGCAATTCCATATAGGAATCAAATTTTGATTTAATGACATTTCTCTAATTACATTTTCCAACATCTTTGAGTTAAATAAAACATTTGGTTTAGTTAAGAATTCTTGCATAGTTTATATTAGCTATGAATGATTTTTACTTTTAGATTTACCAATCTCATTCTCCCTGAATTTTTTTCCTCGTTTAAATAGTTTTTGAAAAAAATGATCGTATTTATGAAATTTCAATTTAAAAAAAATATTTAAGCTAATTTTTTATTAATTGTAATTAAAATTTCTTTATTTTATTATTTTATTAAATGCATTTTTCGCACATTTTTGCCTTTCTTAAAGTTATGATTAATATTTTATTTTTTCAAATATGAAGCAGAATTTTTACATATATTTTATTAACTTCTTTGTGTTGGTGTCAATTTAATTACTTTGCGATATCTAATTCAATTTTCAAAAATTTTGAAATAAATTTAATCATCGTGAAAAGTTATTCAAAGTTATCGAATATCATTATTTACGGAGGGAGAGAATCCAGGGGAGAAACGAATCATTATGCGATGTTTTGTAGTCAGATGCGCAAACATGGCAAAAAAAAAAATCCTGATATGAAGAAAAAAACTGTTGCTACCAAAGCAAATAGCCATGACAAAAGAAGAATGGAATCCGAATTACTATTATTAGGTGCTTCTGGGACTGTTTTTGTTCTCTGTCCGAGTCTAGTGGTTTAAAATACTAAAACAAAAATTGACGTCAAGTGCTGATCGAGCGGCCAAAGTACATAAGAGAAGACGGTCGGATATAAGCAAAAGACAGAGTAACAAATATCTTACTTTGTAATATCTTACTTTGTATATATAAGTAATATCTTACTTACTTTAATTGTTTTATCTTGATTTTTATGTTATGTTTGTAAAATATGGTTTTGTATACGATTTTTCCTTCATCTTCTGATGTTCTAAAGAACAGAAATTTTACTCTTTAATATTCTTGAAAACAATATTCTATTTATTTTTAGTGATTAATTTTCAGTCTATCAAATTAAATTTTGATAAATTACCAGTTTATACATCTAGTAGCGAGTTTGAGAAACGATAAATCTGATTGAAGTAACGTGGAATATAATAAAAATGAAAACACATTATTGCCTTTTAGTACCTTAATGTAATGCGTTTGCAAAAAGCGCTTTAAATTAAATTCGGTATATTTACTTTAAAATTACTAATTATTATCGATTCTTTATAGTTTCTATATAGCATATGAGCATTTAATATCAATCTTAATGATATTAAACTTTTTGGAGTAAAAATTGGATAAACTGTTGCAATGAAAGTGGATAGCGAAAATACTCATTTTGTGATATTTTTTTTAATCTGTAAAAAACTCTTTTGTATTTAAAAAAGTTGATATGTAGTATAATTAATTTGTGATATTGCAATATATCGGAACTGATTCAATTTCGTGTATCAAACTGCGCATATCTAGATAAAGTTTACAATAGTGGGCGTAAAATTCGTAAAATGACAGTTGGTTTCCTGCGCAATTCGATGCAATGAATTGCGCAGATGAATTGATCTACATCTACCTTTTTTCCTCAAAAGAATTATAATGTGTCACTAGTAAAGATAAACTACAATGCCTGATGTTCGGAAAATAAAATGGTAATATCAAATTAAATACTTTTCAACTGCCGTTTACTTAGCATTATTTGGATATTTCTTGTTTCCTTTTCAATTGTTTAGTCAGTATATTATCAAAAATGAGAAAAATAAAATATTTATTACAATCTAAAAGTTATTATACTTTCGTATTCATGTTCGCATATACATGTCTAAACAATTCTGAAACTGTGATAATTTAACTTCTAGTTATAAAACAACCCGAACCAAGAATTCAACTAAAGTAATGTGACAGAACTAGTTTTGAATATAAAAGCTATTGGATATTTTTTTATGCCAAAAAAGTTTTTTTTTAAACCCATTGTAATAATAAGGAGCTTTAGTCAGAGAAACCATGACCTGTAAGCAATCGTGCTCAACAAATTTTCCTACTGAAATAAGAAACGACCGTAGCATTTTGACCTTGGAGAGTGTAACAACCGGTCGTCCAGCTCTTCTTTATTAAATGCGACCAGCTTCGAAGGTAAGAGGAATTGATCGATTATATTCTATTGAATTCGAAAAATAATCCGATTAAGGTAGAAGAACGGGAAAGAGAATACCTGAAGGACAGGAAAGATATAAAATGAAGATTTAAAAGAAAGAAAGAAAAATCTCAGAGCATCCATAAAATACTATTTCATTCGTGACATTGAGTTTCTTGAAACAATTTTTTTAGATGAAGCTATTGAATATGATGGCAGGTCAAGGCCAAGATTGTTCTATTTGTTTTAGTTAAAATCTATTAGAAAAAGTAATGAAAATTTCTGAGGCTACTAGAAGTTCAAACAGAAAAATATATTTGAAACACTTTCCTTGATTTAGAATGTTTTCAGTTGATGGATTTGATTTACTGATATGGCATAAAAATTCTTAATATTGGTTTAGTTTTACAATAATAGCAAGGAACAGTCTGATCGGAAACAAGATGGGAAACATTGTTATTGCAATTATCGTAACGAAAAAATAAAAGCAACTTTCTTTTAAACTTTACATAACAATTTTTCGGAATTTTTACTTTTCACATAGCTTTTTAAAAATATCATTTCCCTGCACTGTTGGATATTCAACTAGGCAAATTGGGTAACCACCTAATGCCATCAGGAAGATTTAAAAAACTTTATGTTCTTAATTGGTAAACTAATAAATTCAAAAAATGAATTTTATGAATAATAAGTTATTAGAATAATATTAAAGTTTAATGTATTATTAATAAAACAGGTGGATAAAAAGAACTTTATTTTCCTGGTTGTTAAATAAATAGATTTATAAAATATGCAAAACTTAAGAAACTTATTGTTAACGTTAATATGTATTAAGCTTATTATCAAACTTATGAATCTGTATTATATCAAGTATAATTATTCAAGTTAACTCATTTCATTGAGTTAACTCACTTTAATCGAAATCAAAAATCTTCTTTAGTAAAATTGTGCACAGAGCCCACATTGACAGACAGAGTGTGCATATAGCTCACATACGGATAGTTTGACATAGAAATACCTAATTTCTCTCTTAATACATGAAAGCTGAGAATGTGTAGCTGATTTTTTAAAAAAAATTAATCAGAGTTTTAATTAATTATAAAAAGTAAAAATTCTACATTTTTTTCCAGGGTAACTCTCAAAAGTATTACAATGCAAAAAATGATTTTTGCACTATCTTAAAACTCAAAATATTACTTTTTAATGATATAAATTAGTCGTGCAAAGTTTTTCTGAATTTTGACAATTTATATATTCTTAATTTCCAACAATATATTACATTGTAACTATGAAATTTAAAATCTTTCATGAAATATTTAGTCTCGTGATTTTTTTCCAGTTTTGAAAGCTAAGGAAGAAGTATTCTGTGTAATAGAGTAATTTACATGGCAAATAAGCAAATAAATTTCAATGAATATCAAAAGGTTGATGAATGTGATAGTTATTTTTTTAAAATACTATCATGGCTTTGGAATTGATTTCATTAGTTTCATATATATAGCGAACAAAGTGTAAGGCTATTAAAATATCGCTGTTTTAATGTATTTCGAAATTTGATGCCTAAACATTTTGTTGCAATATTTTTAGGAAATCATGAATATTAAGTTATGCAAAATAGATTCAATTGAAAATAAGTGCAATCAAAATTTCAGGTGCGCCAATTGGTCTGAAAAAATTATTAATAAGAGAATGAAAATAGATATACATTTTCAAGTAAAATTTTAAAAAAATGTTAACTTAAAATGAATAATTATCACATTAAAAGTGTGAAACCAAATTAAATATCTAATTAAAAGAGATGTAAAATCATAATGTGCACATTTGGCACAGCTTATCGCCAAAAATGCCTAAATCTGTCAATATCTCTATTTAATACGTGTTTCCTTATTCATTTTTTATATAAAATACCCTTGTTTATATGCGAAATATGAGATTTCCTCTTCTGAACATATTTGTTGTTGATTTTTTATCATTTTAAACAATGTGTTAGGGAGAAAATTAAATTATGTCTCGCTTTTTTGTCAAATCTATTTTCGTGCTCATTATTTATATCTAAATTTTGTGCTTAACATCCCATTTTTCGAATATTCAAATGGCATGTTTCTATACGCCTCACTATTCACGAGTTTTGTCCCATCATCCTATGTTATGGGAGTGGTAATTTCTATTTAAAAATGTCCAACTATCGTTCTTGTGTTTTAGTATTTTCGAAAACAATCGGCAAATACTTTATAAGAAATGTATGATGAATTATTAATGTTAATTGATTAAAATATTTAGTGAAATTTTGAAACAAAAAGCGTTTGGTTGGCCTAAATTTTTTCAAACTATATTAAATTTGATGCCTTTTACTCCAGCTATTTTTAATAGAACACTAAGAAAAGATACTGAACAGACTTCTACTATTTTTCGTAATCAAAGGCACGTTAATTTACCCAGCAAAGTAAAATCCTTTCGTGTATAGTATTTTTGTATAGTAAAGACGCTTTTGTAAAGTGTATAGTAAAATCTACTTTTGTATAAAATATTATAATGCAAAAAGCCTTTCCCCATCTAAAATTTTTATCGTTTTTTGTTAACTTTTTATTATGAAAATTAGAAAATTGTCAATCGAACCAGAATTTTAAAAAAATATCGATAGCTCATTTCCTCTGTAAGTAGTCAAAAACTATTAAATTAGTACATCAAATTTTGTTCGCAAACTCTAAAATATAAGAAAGATTATTTTTATTTGTGTTATGTATTTCAGCTTAATTTTAAGCATGGTTAAATTATTAATTCAAGATCTATAAAGGCATTGTCAAAAGATGTATTAAAACAAAAGATATTAAAAAAAGCTTTAGAAACGTTTTAAGTATTAAAGAGAATAAAGTTTTTGCAAATTTCTAACTAATAGAATATTTAATTAATTTTTTTTGTCTCTAGGAAAGTTGACAATATACTTTCTCACATCGTATATAACAAGTCTGAAAAATGCAGCTACGTTAGTTCTAGTTGCTTAGGAAAAGATGTTGAACGTGCATAAAAGTATACATGCATTTACATAATAATTTTTGTTTATTTCAATAAATTTAATTAATTATATTAATTAATTTTATATCATTCATTTGCTAAAATTTTAATTTTATAAAGGTGAAAAATAAACACCTCTTTACAATAAATACAGTAATATTTCAATTCATGCTATAGGAAGTTATAAAAAATGCCCGGTTTCCTCAGTTTGATTTCACTTATCTGATATTGGGTTTTGTCGAAAATAAAACCACAATGAAATTTCAAATTACCTTTTTGTTTGTGTTCTTCATGGAATATATTAATTACTTTAATCCTTAAAAACTCATATTTCTTCACACTGGAATATTTAAACAGCAAAATACTGAGAAAATCCTTATCTTTTGTTTTAGGAAGAAATCAAATCCTATCTGACTGCCATTATGTCCCAAAATGATTCATTCTGGTCTTGTCCTGCACCTAGACTACCTTTGCTAGATGAGGACTGTAAACTACCAATATGCAAAAACAACGAGGACTGTCCTTCCAAAAATCAAAGTTGCTGCTTCAATGGTTGTATTTTCACTTGTGTTGAAAGTCTAACACCACCTCCAGGTAAATTTGCTGCAAGATATATGTTACATTATTTGAAATTAGACATTAACGTAGAAGTATTTTTGGCTGTTAGGTTCCTTCTGATTTTGCCTTTTATAACTATATTTAAAATTTTACATTTATCATCCTGATTCCATTCAATTGAGATCTAAATTTTTAAAGTTTATTGGATTACTAAAAGAAGCAGTTTCTTTTTTGTGCTTTCAAAATATTTATATCATTTAATTTCCACTGAAAAAATGGCAAAAATCTCTTCATTTTTTAAAGGAAAAAAATCCAAAGATGCATTATTTAATTTCCCAAATTTTTACAGTATATTAATGAAATTCCTCGAATCTTTTTGTTAGATATTTTGCCAACAATTAAAATGTAAGGACCCAGAAAAAGGTATAATTGTGTCTGAAGATATAATTGAGAACTAAAATGAGTGCGTCAGAAAACGCTGGTACAAAGTCGCAGGAAGGGAAAGAAGTAATTTGCTGTGTTAAAAGAAATTTCAAGAAAAACGAAAAGTATTAAGTAATTTAGCGATGAAGTTCCGTTTCAGCGGAAGGATTATTTATTTTACTGCAATAGCTGCAGTCATGTCAGCAAGGCAGTTTTACGGAATATTAAGCCAGCGTCCTCACAAAGGGATAGCGCGTCTTCTCCGTTATCTGGATGTCCTGGGCTCGAATCCCGGTTCTGAATGGTTGTTTATCCTCTGTGTTCTATCTATGAAGTACGTGGATGCGCCCCCTGTAAAAAGGGGTTGTGCAAGCGAATGTGACGCGTGAAGTTGTCAAGTCGTACTCTTGGAGCTACTGAAAAAAAAAAAGAGACATTCACTCGACTTAAATTGCTGACAGATAACTATCGGCGAGCTTTTAAAGTGCCATAAATCACAACAGAATGTTAAAGAAAAAGAAATCGGGCGTCTTTATATTTAAAAGTCTACGTAGAATTCCTAAATTTATTTAGCATTTCTTAAAACTTTAATTTACATTACAATAGAAAATCACCGAGTGCATTGAAAAAGAAAAAAAATTCCTTTTGTATGTTTCATTATTATTTTATTCTATTTTGGGTGTACACCAACTGTTAGAACTAGAAGTACATTCATTTCATTAATAAACAGAATTATGCACATTTTTCTTTGAACATTATCGAGATTATGATACGAATGTTGTCATTCTTATATATTAAGCATTTTAATTTAATTGATTTATGTGAATTGATTTATTAAATATTAAAGAATCATTTGTTAAATGACATTACAACTTTTACTTAACTGAGCATTTTTTTTGTGTGTGTGTGTGCATGCAAAATGCAATAGAGATTTTAATTTAAAATTGGCACCGGCCACTTCACTTGCTTCATGTGAACATTCATTGATGTAATTGTAAAATTTTACGGTGGAGTTTTGAAATGACTTAATAATTATCAAGAAGAGTTTTTTTTTATGCATTGTAAATTGAATGTATATTTTTCCTTTCTAGTTATTGACTGGGACAACGAAATTGAAGCGCCGCCACTTAGGCGTGAAGGTGAAGCAGGTAATCATTTTCTTTATCTTATGAAAGCTTATTCAGTAGCTTATAAGTGAGGAAGGTTTATAGTATCACTAGCTCGGGCATATACTTCCATTACGTACTTGTGGAATTATTGAGACATTATTGTAGTATTGTAAATTAATAAATGAATATACAAAACGAAAATATTGTTTTATTTCATAGCTGATCTCTCTTTTCAACGTATTGTTGCTATTTTAAATACCTTATTCTATTTGCTTCATATTCATCTCTTAGTTCTTTTTTTTCACTTTTCATTTTATTTTGTACAAGCCACCTTTGGCGACCAGCTGGTTTGCCAATCTTACTGCTGTTTAAAATTATCAGTTTAATACTTTGTATAACGTCATTTCAATTAAATATTTTGTGACTTGTTATTGTCAATTAAATACTTAAAATTTTTTTTTATGTTCAAATCTTGATAGTCATATAATTCCCTCATGCAGTTATAAAGGCCTTAACCCCTCCCCCCGTAATATATTATATGTCTCTTTAATTATTTGTCAGCTCTCGCAAAATTTCAATGTTAAGTTAAAGTGGAAATGATTAAATTGAAAATTGATATAGTTACATTTTTTTTAATCGACACCAAGCATTTTTTAGCATACACTGATGGAAAAAAATCCCAACACAAAGAAAAAAATATTGTACAGTAATGAAATTTTAGGAATACATTTATCTAGGTAACATATTTAATTGATTAAAGTTTCAAGATCACAGGTAGAGCCATTGGCGAGAAGAGCCCTTTCAAATGTGAAATGTTGGTACATTAGTAACCGGTGTAACCGCCAGAATTTTGAATGCAAGCATGCAAACGTGCATGCATTGTGTCGTACAGGTGTCGGATATCAGTTTGTGGGATGGATTTCCATGCCTGTTGCACTTGGGCGGTCAATGCAGGAACGGTTAATGCTGGTTGTGGATGACGCTGGAGTTGTCGTCCAATGATGTCCCATACATGCTCAATTGGAGAAAGATCTGGTGATCTAGCAGGCCAAGGCAACATGTCGACACTCTGTAGAGCATGTTGGGTTACAACAGCGATATGAGGGCGATCGTTATCTTGTTAGAAAACACCCCCTTGAATGCTGTTCATGAATGGCAGCATAACAGGTTTTATCACTAGACTGACGTACAAATTTGCAGTGAGGGTGCGTGGGATAACCACGAGAGTGCTCCTGCTGTCATACGAAATTGCTCCCTAAACCATAACTCCAGGTGTAGGCCCTGTGTGTCTAGGCCGCAGACAGGTCACTAGCAGACGTTCATCTCTCTGGCCTGCTTCTAACCAACAAACGGCTATCACTGCGACCAAGGCAGAACTGGCTTTCATCAGAAAACACAACAGATCTCCACTCCGTCCTCCAATGAGCTCTAGCTTGACACCACTCACGTCGCAAACGGCAGTGGTTTGGAGTCAGCGGAATGCACTGTACAGGGCGTCTGGCTCGGAGCTGTCCTTGAAGTAACCGATTTGTAACAGTTGGTTGTGTCACTGTGGTGCCAACTGCAGCTCGAATTTCAGCTGTACGATTAGCCACAGCCATACGCCGAATACGACGGTCTTCCCTCTCAGTAGTACCACGTGGCCGCCCGGAACCTGGTCCTCTTGAGGTAGTACCTTCCCTTGACCACTGCCGCGAATACTCATGCACAGTGGATACATTCCTGCCAAGTCTTTCAGCAATATCGGGGAAAGAAAACCCACCTTCTCGTAGCCCTACAACACGACCTCGTTCAAATTCAGTGAGCTGTTGATAATGGCTTTTTTGTCTTCTCAGAGGCATCCTTGACTAACATTAACCCACTACGTCAAATCTCGACTGTAAATAACGATCACGAACTATATAGCGCTTATTTAAAGCAAACCTTATTTGCATATTCATAGTGTCGCTACTAGCGCCACACTTACGCGCGTAGCTCGAAATTTGAATCGACGTCATATTTTAGATGTATAAACACGCCTACCAAATTTCGTTTATCTAGCACAGCTCCTTCCTAGTGTTGGGATTTTTTTCCATTAGTGTAAGTAAAAGAGAATCATCATGTGTACTACTGTATAATTGCATTAATTTATATAATATTTGAAGAATTATTCAACAAAGATTCATCATAAAATTCATTTTTTAGTTTGCTTTCAAAAAGATATAAATGATGTGAATAATAATATTTTATTTTATTTTGGTCTATAAACATAATAAAAAATTACTAAGTCTAAATTTTATATACCTTTCAGTTCTAAGGAATCATATTCTATAAAATATTCTTGAC
>JAPMOQ010026930.1:145126-167890 GCA_026543055.1 Argiope trifasciata | reverse complement strand
TGTTGATAAAATGGTCTCCCTTGTAACGCTCCTATACACACACACATACAAGTATAACACACATTAAAAATGCTTGAGGGATCAAAGTGGAATGCCAATTGTGCACTTATTATTGAACATCAGTATTTTCAGAAATCAACGCGGTAAATTGCAAAACTGATCTTAATTTTTAATTAATTAAAATTCTAATTAAAATTCAAGACAGAATCTTTTCTAGGTGCACATTTCTATTCTCCAAGGTGTGCAGAATTTGCTAGCTGTTGATAAAATGGTCTCCTTTGTAACGCTCCTATACACACACACATACAAGTACACACACACATTAAAAGATGCTTGAGGGATCAAAGTGGAATGCCAGTTGTGCACTTATTATTGAACATCAATATTTTCAGAAATCAACGCGGTAAATTGCAAAACTGATCTTAATTTTTAATTAATTAAAATTCTAATTAAAAATGCAAGACAAAATAAAAAAACATATTCCCATTCTCCAAGGTAAGATTGTTGTAAAACGATCGCACCTGTAAACCTTCAATATACACACAAATGCAAGTGCACTGCCTTTACAACATTCAATATACACACACACAAACACATTAATAGAGATTATATTCAAGCAAACGCCCTTTAGTTAGCTTAATAAACCAAGCGAATGTAATGAAATAAATAGAAATCTGAGCAAATTATAAGTGAAAAAATATTTTTATTTCAATATTTTATAATTTATGAGATTTCAATTTTTTACAAGTTTATACATTTGGCAACAAATATTTTCTACATAAATTTGCCTATAGCCTTAGCCTTTACACCAATGTTCCTGGGCAACTGCCTAATATGAAATCCGCAACTATCCGTAGGCATACTAAGATAATTCATCATTTTCGTCATATGCATTGGTTTCAAATAGCTAAATATTACTATAATAATTATTCAGAACTTAATATTTAATTGGAAATGATACTTTATTTCATAAGTTGACAATTTTAAAATTTATTGATGTTGATTTCATTAATGTGCTTCCAAACATACTACTTTTAGTTCTATTATTATTATTCTGCTTTAATTTTGTGCTGATGAAACGTCGAAAGAAAAACAACTTAATTACTATATATTATATCTTAAAAAGTATGAATTATTAATAACAGTTCGTGGATATGTGTAACATATGGATTCATGTCACTGCATTTCTTCAGGGTTAAAAAATAATTAATCAAAAAAAAATTAATTTCATAAAACAATCCGCTGTCTTATACTTGGGATATTTTTTTTCAACTCTCAGCTTTCCAAGAATATTTTAACATATGCTCATTCTGTCATCTTGCCTCAAATAGTTGATGTTTGTTATCTCACAGATTTATCTGACCACAGGAATTTTTATCGCTCTCTGTGACAGGAAACAAAATGCAGACATGTGATGACCTTGTTACATCGGCTCAAAAGAAAAGAAAATCTATCGCTCATTTCCATTCGTGGAGATTCTGACATATACGAAGCAGACAATGATCGAGTTTATTGACTTGTCGAACAAGCCTTTTTTGGACAACCCATTGCCAGTCACTTTCGAAAGTTTCCGTTTGTTTGTTTCTATTGACGGCGATTTCATGGAATCTAACGGATAAAATTGCATTGTTGAATAAGGAAGTTATTTGGCTTGAAAGTTTTCAAACAAAAAATTTCGGCAGTTTTCGAATATTTGTTCCGATAATCGAGTGGAAATTTTCGATGTATAACTAAAATATAGCACTTCGGCAGTATATAGCTAAAATATAGCACTTCGGCAGTATATAGCTAAAATAAACATCGAAAAATATATACTTATAAGTAGGAAATCTATTTTAAAAGTTATGAAATTTGAATATTTTAATGAATTCTTTCTTTCTAGTTTGTTCAAATAAATACCTCAAAGACCGAGCTTCAATCGAGAGTTTTTTTTTTCTCTTTTGTAAAATTGTGCTTCGTGTTTTTGAAGGAAAAAAATCTATCTTGATAAACTTAAAAAGCAAAACTTTATGTTAATATAAAAGTTTATCCATATCGTTAGAGTCGTTTCGAGATATATAAGCTAAAAATTAAATATTAAAAAAACATAAAATCTAAATATTACAAAGTAACTTTTGTTATTTATTTGTGACTATTAAAATAGTTATAGATAATTTTGTATTGTATTTCTTGGATGTCTTTCAGAATGCGGGAAAAATTTATGAACTACTTCTGTTGTAAATGTTTTTACTAGAGGATTAAAGAATTTAATGATGAATTGAATTTCTTAGTTTACGTAGAGAAGAAGGTGAGAGTGAATAGAAGTTTTAATTTGAAAAATTGTATTTGAATATAATTTGGTTTCTAAATTTTTGTAAAAGAATTAAAAATTTAAAACGTGCGACAAAGTCGAAAAAATAAACTTATTTCATAATTAAAAATTTTTAATTTTCAGAATATTTTTAAAAATTGTGTTTAGGAACAGATATTATTTCAGCAACAATGTACACTGGTTGACAATTGCTAAGGAACAGGTGATTTATGCAAAATTTCGTGTCAGACAGCTGACCAATAAAAGTAAATTCTAGTTGAAAGGGCCTGGGAGACCAGAATTCGTTATCTGTATAAAGGACATTGCTTACAAGCTCATGATTCTTACGAAAATTCATGCTGGTTGATGTTTGACCCAAAGTAGGGCAGTATGCAATAAGAGTTTTTTCACTAACATTACGTTTGGTTCTAGCTAGAATTAAAATGTCAGCAATGCATCATTTGAACGCCTAGATCGTGGAAGAGAAGTTAGACGACTGGAAGCAGGTCAACGTGTCAGCACTGCAACTCACTCAAAGAGTGTCATCTCGCGATTTAAGAAGGCCGCTGAAGGTGGAAATGCTTTGAAAAATCATGCAGAGGGTCGTGGTAAGAACACCACACTTTTAGAGAATCGCTAAACGCTCCCGTGGCAAAAAAGAACAAAAATGTAACTACTGGCCAGAGATTTGTAGACCTGCAACCGCTACCGGTATGTATGTTTCTGAAAGAACTATTGAACGGCGATTAAATCAAGTGGTTTGTATGCATGAAGCCTGTTCGTTGCATCTCGTTTAAACCATGTCATCGTCGTGAGATATTAGCTGATATAAGAAACATGTTAGGATATACAAAATTGGTCCTGAGTGATGTTCTCAGACGAATCTCGTTTCAGTGTGATTCTGGCCGCCATTTACTGTAGAGATAGCGTGGAACACTTCACGCACTGCAGTTTGTTAGTGAACGTGATAAGTACGGCCTACACTTGGTGGTGTGGCCAGGCATCAAGCACAATGGCGGAACACCTTTTCACATCTTTGAGAGAGGAAGCGTTACTTCACAACGGTATTACAGTTAGGTTATTCCGGATCATGTTCGTCTTTTTAGGGGTGCTCTAGGCCCAGGCGTTTTGTTTATGGACGATAATGCGATATTAAATAGAAGTATTGAGGTATCAGACACACTATAAAGTGACAATATTGTTCTTATGCAATGGCCTGTTTACTCTCCCAATCTAAATCCCATTAAACATACCTGGGATGCTCTTGGTAAGCGCGTTTCACAAAGAACCATCCCTCCCCGAATAGTGCAAGAGCTTAAAATCGCTTTTAGAGAGGAGTGGGACAGTATCCCCCAAGAACTCCGCAATAGTTTAGTTGAGAGAATGGAGAACAGATGAAACATATGCATTAGTGTTTGTGCTTATCACGCATTTTACTTAAGTACTCGTGTCTGCATCATTCTGACCTGAAATTCAAATTTTGTGGGGCTGTTTAAAAATCACCCAGAGAACATATTTTTTAGAAAAGTTTTTTATTCTTTGATATATTGATATCTATACTATTTTGTATTATTATAAATGCACATAAATATGCACTTAGTTTCATTTCTTCAATCCTTGTCTATACTTAATTATTCCGAAAAACGTAAATGTTCCTTAGCATTTATCAAGCAGTGAATAATCATGCTATTTTATTAACATAATATAATTATGAATTACAAAAAAAAAGACAATTCAGTGGAGATTTTTAAAAATTAAATATTTTATTTATTATTTTAAAATATTCAATAATTACTCTCTTCCCCCATGAAGTGCTGTGAATCTTGAACGATATAGAAAATTATCTATGTGTTTAACACTATTTATTTCAATTCGTAAATATTTCCCCAAATTTTGAAGACCGAACAATTTAGCTTCTAAGATATATTGTTCCTCACTTGACACTAATGATTCACAAACACATGGCGTGTGAGTCAGTAGCCGAAACCACATGCGCAACGTTATGGCTTTAAATAAATACACGTGCCTTGGTTGCGTAGAAGAAACGTTATGCAAGATTCACTGTTTATTTTCTCATGCTGAAAGCCTATTCTTAAGTACTATATTGCTCCATTTTCGTGTTCATAAAGTGTTCAGCCGACTCTTTCTGGGATCCTAAAATAGACATTAGCATACTGTTTTTTTTTCCCAATATTTTTCTTTAAATTATGAAGAAGATAATGATATTAAGTGAAATATATATTTTTTCTCACAATGATCAATGAGGTCCAAGATTTTAGCCTCAGTTTCCTAATACTGTCATCATTAAGCGGTAATTAAATTAAATTTTTTATGCGAGATATATGTTAATGTATCTTGATTCATACCATATCCACATCGTGTACATGATTATATGTAGTAAAGGAATAGTAATAGATATAGTCATGATAATTTTTAATAGCTTGCACGTGATTAAGCCAAATAAACTTTTAAATTCAATTCATTATTATCATTTTATTATCAATATTTTGATGGTG
Organism: Argiope trifasciata; assembly: GCA_026543055.1. Classification (NCBI taxonomy): domain Eukaryota; kingdom Metazoa; phylum Arthropoda; class Arachnida; order Araneae; family Araneidae; genus Argiope; species Argiope trifasciata. The sequence goes on along the minus strand of JAPMOQ010026930.1, from coordinate 163,084 downwards.
ACGTTTTGCATATGTTATCATGGGAGAACATAACGTTGTTTTCGTTTGGAGTTTTTGAAGCCTTAAAATGCGTAGGCAGAAAAATAAAAAGTATGAGTTGTTGGAACTCATTAATTGTAAGATTTGTTTTTGTTTTTTATCGCGATTATAAATATGAAAAAAAAATTTCCAGAATCTCGAACGGTTCAGATTAGTTTCTGAATCAAAATCATCTCACAGTTCAATTAAAAATACATTTGCGCAATGATCATGGGGCGAATTTTAACACCTTTTTTCCAAAATGATTTTGATATTTCAATTAATCAGTGCATTTCAAGGATGGAGTGATGATTTAAACATTTAATTTTTGCCCTCAAAATTCGTATTGTAAAACAGAACTGTTCTGGCATGATAATTTGAAATTTGTGACAGCAAATTTCAATTTTTACATTTAAAGATAACACAAATTTTACTTATTTTTCTTTTAATGAAATTATCATATTATTTCTTGGGCTAGATTTAAGATTAAAAAATTGTTGTCAAAATTGAATTACTTTTTGGACGATTTCTCATCTTATGCATTCATGGCAATTTTTATCGCAAACTAAAGGCCGTTTAATACAATTTTTAGTAGCCATCGTAGACAAATTGATTTGGCAAATTTTAAACCGATTGGCATGATTTTGATGTAATTGGTGAGAAACCGTATAGTAACTTTATGACTTGCTTATTTTAATGTGGTTCATAATTACTGATGTATCATAATCTTGTTACATCAAATTAATATTATATTTGATTATATTTCATTGAATGTTATTTATTATTCAATGTTATTTATTTTTAATTATTCTAGTTAATTTATATTGCATTGAAACAATTTTTGATTACCAAGTTGTTTTTCGAAATCACTTCTCAGAGTTTTATGGTCTATTTGATACTAAAAAGCACTTTTACATTAAAAGTTTGAAAAATCTTGAAATAAATTATTTATTTTGACAAGTCAGTTTTCAATTGCGAAAGATAATATTCTACGAAACAAAAAGACAGTAAAAGAAAAAAATAATAAACCGACGAATTTTACTCTGAAGTGATGTATTTACCAAACAATAAACAGTAAATAACACCGTTTTCTCTGCTACTGAATGTAAAAATGTCTTCAATACTTTCCAATATTTTTTATGAGAATACAACGACATTTCTCCGTAATGAAGTTACTTCCATAATATTTAATTTCTGAGAACAAGTAAGTAAAAATTATTATCTTTATCTATCCAATTTAACGTAAATGTTCAAACAAATCAGTTTCATTCTGCTATGCATATTCGTACACAAAATATTTATGTGTTTGCGTCATTAAAAAAATTAAAATCCCATGAACGCACGAAACGGAGCATCGCAACATATATTTGGTAACTGGTTTTACCTGTCTAATAAAAAAAACCATAATGAAATTTTAAAAAATTGAGATGCTCCCCCCCCAAACAAATGTAGAAATCGAAAGGGGTTGTTAAAAAGATATTAAGACATGAACATTAAATCGAATGGGATAGATGGGTAAGTGAAAAGTCTTCCTACCTATATATTTTACTGAAAATGATAGCATTGTCCTTGGAATTCCTCTTCAAAGCGGTAAGCATTTGGAGCGGAAATGGTGCTAGAAGTTATCAAGATAGCATGAATTATGGCTGTTTTTTTTTAAAGTTTTTTTTCAGTAATGCATTTGTTATAGCAAAAAGATAATAAGCGCCTTATTCATATCTTCAAGAAAATGCTACTCAATGGACTGGTTTGTGCGTTCCATGAAATGAAGAATCGGTACAGAATTTTTCCATTTTTTATATTGATTTCTTTATTTATTTGCTGTTTTAAAATAGAATAATGCAAAACAAATATATAAAGCATAATGTCTGTTAAATGGCACAACAAAATAATACTAAAAACAGAAGTGAAATTCATTATTTCTTGGAATAATGTCATGTTTTTACTTTTATTCTAATGTCAGCAATTTTTTTCTTAACTTTCACATAAACAATTTAGGCCTTATATGGCAAAACGCAACAAAGCATCTGATGAATATTCACTTTTTCAAAACATTCAATTTAGATACACATTTTTAACTTAATCATTATGCTATTAAATTAATGTTAGTTAATTCGTTTTATTTTAGTAATTTTATAAAAAATTTGTGCTTATTTATTTTTAAATTATTTGTTTGGAAATAAAACAATAAATTTCTTGCAATTTAAATATACTTATTAGTTCTTGACTTACCGTACTATGAAATAAACGCATCTAATTATCATTGTATACTTATTATAAAAAATAATAAATTTCATATTTTTTTAATATTAAAAATTATCCTTTTATAATAACTTTTATAAGTATAAAAAAATCCTGAATTCAATAATAATTAATATATTCTTAAAAAGTATTTCTTAAATGTATTTTAATAGAGATTTAAATAATCCAATATAACTGTATAAAATAGTTTTAATATTTTATAATTCATAAAAATTGTGTTTTTACAAATGTGTCTGATAATTTGTTCAAACACGTTTTTATTTATTCTGATTGCGGCATCTTTTAGTCCAAGCGGTGATTTAGGCAGCTGACTTGACTGCCCCAGTCGGAGACCCCCCACTGATATAGATGTTTTTAAAGGGATATAATATAAACAAAAGAACTAATAAAATACACAATTAAAACCGTTATTTGAACATATATTTGAATCATTTAAAAATAATTCAAGTTAGAGGTTTAAAAAATAGACAGAAAATTGCAATAACTGAAAAACCTTTTGTTATGCATTTTAAAGTTGCGTACTTTATGTCTTCTAAAATTATCGAAGAAAACTTTTAATTTTTTGATTAATTCTTAATTAAAAGCGAAATAATATTATAAAAAGTTTTTTTAGCTAACATCTACTACTCAAGAAGTCACTACTTGCTAAATTTGGTAACTCCATGTTCTACGGTGTTCCCTGTAGATCGTTATGAATGATATTTTCATCATGCATGTAGCAGCATTCAGCTTACAGAATTGTATTTTGGCCTATAAACACTGACGTATTTATATTGTTAAAATCAACTTCCTAAATTTTGTCTTAACTCTTTCTGTATGTAAAATTGGTTCCTTCTATTTTAATACATGATGGCCATTTTTCAAATATGATTCTCACTTTAAAAAGGCTCGTAACAACTTGAAGTTTTAACTAAAAAGACTTTAATTATTTGGTAGTTCAGAATTCTCTTTATTTTCGCTACTATTATTATATCAGTTCGATATATATATATATATATTACTAGTAAAGGGTTATTTTTACAGACTAATTGCCTTAACTTATCTATACTAATAATAAAGCTCAATGTGTGTGTGTGTGTGTTGGCGCTCTACAGACCAGCCCTTTGGACCTACAGCTACCAAATTTGGTACATGTATACCTTGGAGGTCGGGAATGTGCACCTCGGAGCCCTTTTTTCGAATTTTTAATTAGAATTAGAATTAATTAAAATAAGCGAAATTTCAACGATTTTCCGCTATAACTTCCGAAAATATTATCGCACAAAATATGATTTTTACATCAATTTAAAGATAAAAAAAATTAGCTTTCTAAGGGTATCAGTGTTTTAATGTGTAACTTAAGCTTTTATTTTTAACGAACTTTTAAAGTAATATTTTAACCATGTTTTTCAACAATATATTTCGGACAAAACAATAAAATTTAATCTGCACGAGCACGTCAAGGGGGAAAAATTAGGTTTTATCAGCGTGTTGCCATCCTATTGACGGAAGTTCAAACTAAAAAAAGCAACTATCATTTCAAATTAAATCTAAAGAAATGTAACTTTTAGCACGTGACTGGATAAAATAAGAGAAATATAATATGTGACATTTTTTAAAATAAATAATGAACGAGCAAAGGGAAAAAATAGCTTTTATTAGCTCTGTTGAAATCATACAGACAGAAGTTCAAATTAAAAAATAAATTAACTATGAATGCAAATTAAATCGAAAAAAAATGCAACATTCACCACGTGATTGGATGAAATTAAATAAATATTAAATGTTATGTTTTCTAAAAAGAAATACAAGACAAAGGTTTCTATGATCGTTTGCTACATCTATATCATTAATTTAGTAAATCACTGTTACGTGACTTTCGAAGTTTAAGTATATCTGGCAGAGAAATTATAAAGAGAGCAAGGCACGTAAGTATTTAATTGAAAATTTTAGACCCCATTACTCTTGGCGAACCAGCTGGTCGCCAAAGGCGTCTAGTATTAAATAAATTCGGAAGGTCTTGGAACATACAGATATGAAAATTGAATGGTACATCTTCCTCTTATACTAATGTTTTAAAAAGGTTCGGAGAGTTTTAAAATTATTTTATAATCATTTTTAATACAAAAAAAATAAATGTGATATATTATTCAGATATGTAAATTAGTTATTTTTATGTTTTCAGAATTATTTTTTTCTTTCTTAAATTTTAAAATATTTTTAGCATAAGATAATAAAGTTTCACTTTTAATATTAAAGAATAAAAAACTTTTTGGTTGAAAAGATGAATTTTGTAACATAATTTTTATTATTAATAATGATAATGCAAACTAAAAAACTTCTTACTTTTCATATTCTTATGAACAAACTCAGTAAGAACAAAAAGTGAAAATAATTGGAGCTCTTGTATTATTTTCTCCACATGCTACGATACATTTTTTGTTAAATTTATTTTAACTTTTTTAAATTTGAAAAATCGCATAAAACGTTTGCAGATGGTATTCATAATAGCTATAGCATGAAATGAATTGAAAAAACTGTTCTTTCACAAAGGTGTACAGTAATTGTAACCCTGGCCTGATTTGACCTACAAATCACAGCCAATGACTGCCAACGTTTCCTTATTGAGAGCGAAATGAGATAACTGTCCGACCGCCCACGTGTTTAATCAACTTCCATTTCAGGCTTCTTTTTTTCCCTATGCAATTGTGCTTTCTGAATAGAGATCAGAATTTTGAGTACTGCTGCCATCTATTGACAAAAAGAAGAAACACAAAAATACGAATTTATTTATACGAATTATTTTAGCAATGGATATTTTCCAAATTTTAAAGATTACGATTTTTTCTTGTATCTATAAATAAATTTATTTAAAATATTGAGAAAAAAATTTATATATATTTTTAAATCTCTGGCTGAAAATCTGCTTTGGATTAGAAAATCTTAAAATTGCATTCGATCACGTTTAATTGTTGTGTAGTTCATGGAAATGAAATTCTGAAAAATTTACATTTTTGTTTCATTGATTCCTAATATTTTTTAAATGACTTTTACTATTGTAAAATAATTTATTTTAAATATCATAAAATAGATTTGCTAAATACAAGTATAAACGAATTCGTTTGACATCATTTATTTATTTATTTTGCAGCAATTGCATACAAAATATATTAGAATAAATAATATATTAGAACAAATATAATATATATAGTTTATTAGCTAGTTTAACTAATATATATATAATATGTTAAAATAAATTTGTCTAGAAAAATTTCAAATATTTTTAATGAAGCTTATGAAATTGGAATTATTTTTCTATGATTTCTACATTATACCTTTTCCTAAGAAATGTATGACAATTTTTAATCATGAATCTAATATTATTATCTCTAAGCGTTATATATTATCATTATATATTTGAATATATCTTGATTTAAAATAATTACAAAAAATCCACAAAAAATCCAATTTTCCAATCCTAACCACTTGTTCGATTTTGACTTGTTTAATTATTTATTTATGTTTCTGTTTATATGAAAGCCCGTGGCCCTTAGAAGAGTAAGTATTCATTATCCGTTTCTACCCTACCACCATTTCCAAAAGAAAAATTAGAAAAACTACTTCATTCTACATTCTCTACGGAAAAAAATACATTATAGAGATCTCAATCCAACCACTGTACCAATTTCGATAATTCACATTTCACTTGAAACTTAGCTTATGAATCTTCGATATTTTATCAACGATCACCTTGCATCATTCCTACCTGCACTTTCAAGATATATTATAAAATAAATATATCGTTCCCCATCTTTATCTATTTGATCGATTTCACTTATGCCATTCGCCAATGAGTTTTCTCTCTTTCTGTGTACAAGCAGCCAATCAAAAAACTACAGGGTTTTTTTTTTTCAAATTTGTTATTATTTATCTCAAATTTGCTGAACCATCTTCATGAATACAAAAACTTCCAACAAGTCCATCAGTTTTGTAGGAAAGGAGGAACTTTAATCAGTTCCAAGAACTGGAGCACCATGGGCAGAGGGCTGATTGAGCACCAAGAGCCTGCTAGCTTTAACTGGGCAAGTACAATGACTTTAGGTGCCTTTACTAGATTATACAATCCTGAAGTAATTCGTACATTCCTCCTAAATAATAAACCCTTCCCTCCACCCAAGATAAAGGCACCAGAAGCGGACTTGAGAGAGAGAGGTTTCTTTAAATTTAATCTCAAAAAGCACATTTATTTTGTGTGGTAAAATTTAATGCATCAAGACGAAGAACTGGTCGCCAAACGCTATTCGTAAATATTGCATAAAATACTGACATTTATGAATTTTCTCTCATTAAGACTAATTTATTGTTTTAAATTTCTTTCTAGTCTATCTACCTGGTGGTTGCATTTTGAGTGAAAAACAATACGAAGATATGAAAGAATTTATGACTCGCTCATACGTTGATGATTGGTAAGTAAATGCGATTTACTTTTATTATATATTACTTTTATTATATATTACTTTTGAGTATTATACTTTTATAATTTAACGAACTACAAAACATAATGACGTTTCATACACCTTTACTTGCCATAATTTCGGTCAATTACCAGTTTTCGAAATTGATTTAGTGTGCGAAATATTGTTACTGATATTTTCCGAATATCAAGATTCGATGCAATGGGTATACGGCAAAACAATCCAACGGGCACATGATAATTAATAACCTTTTGTTCTGCAAGAAAGCTCGAACTCACAAAATTACAAAGACAGACTGTATATAAGAACAGTATTTGTCATAAACAGTAGCCACAAGTGGCAAATAGGTAATGAATAATCGATTTTTACTTTTTCATATATGTAAATATAGAGAAAGTATAGTAATCGTCGAAAAAATAATCGAACTTGTGATTTTGAAGAATCTCCACGTTTTTGGACCTCCCTGAGTTTCAGAAAACACACTTTTTGTAAAGCATTCTCCCATGTATCTTTATATGACAAATAAAAATCACAAAATCCTTGAGCTAGACGGCTGAAATTTAGCATATGTTCTTTATACCAAGTCTGCAGATTTCTATCAAATTTTGAGTGAAATGTGTTCAAAGGAAGTCTATCAGTTCAGCTGTTTGAATATAAGTTAGCGTGATAATTAGAAAGAGAAAAATATCCTAGATAGGTAAAATTTGGTACATAGATTTATTATCTATAGTATAGATGTACCCTTCAAATTCAAAATGCGCTGACTCTCTAGCAGTCGACTCTTTATCCATCAGAAACATGCAAGCGTTATAATTCAACAACACGCCATAAATGAATCAAATTTGGCATGGGATTTTGAAACTACAAGTGCAGTTTTCTGTCAAATCTTTGTTTCATCCAGTAGAGAAAAAAGTATTTTAAACGTAAATTCGATTTTGGATACTGTAAATGCATGCTTGGAATTATTCATCAAATAACAACCCAAAGATGACACGATAGTCTGAAAAATATCTTTACGCTAAAAATTAATATTGCGTAATTTTTATACGCCATTTCAGTGTAAGGCATTCTCTAGCATAGCAAATTTATGAGAGGGATTTTTCTTGTCAATATAAGTGGTTGAAGATTTGATATAGATCTTCAATTTTGATGCAAATATTTCATTCATCGCTCTCAATCCATTTATTAGTTATCGTAATTGCTGACGGACATTATTCCATTTCTTTTCAGCATATAGAAATATGTAAGATGTATGTAAAATCAAATCGTTTGTCAATTAAACTATTTCGGTTTTTGTGATAGAAAAAAATGAAGTAATAAAGAAAAAATATACAAATTGGGTAAAAACAGATAATATAAAATAAAATGAAAACAGCTATATAAAAGTTATTATTTTTGAAAGCACAAATTGTTAACCAAATACCAAACCAAATGTATTAAAGTATCGTGAAATTATTTTCAAATGCCAAATGAGAAATTTTTATTTTAATTAAATGATTCAGAGGCAAATTTCCATTAGAAGATTATGTATCATTGCATTGATTACAATTTATGGCTGAATTTTAAAATTGTAAATTGCATGTAATTGACATAGTTATAGTCTGACTCTGATGACTGGCAGGGGTAATGTCAAAAATACATCATATCGGGCGAGTCTCTTTCTGTTAGTTAAAAGATGGGCGTGAATCAAATCTAATCGAATGCGTATGCTTTTAGTTTCTTTATAATATGTGATTGAATTAATATCAATAATGAGAAATTGGGTTCATTTCATTATCTCATTTCTAACAGTCCTATTACTTCTTCATGGCCCACTCTTCGCTTCAAATTTTACTCCCTCTCTGTAAATGCACTCTTTCCTTGGAGAATAAAACGCGAGCGACATATCTTGAAATACATAATTACATTGGCAAATAATGAAGCAAAATCTACCAATTTCATTTCATTTTCTTTTCTTTTTATTTCTAGCTTGTGCATTGAAGGATCAATAGAATGTAAAGTGCAGCCATGAAAGATAGGAACCCTTCGTTCATGGAAAGTTCGATAAAATACTGTGATAAACATGAAGGCCTCTTCATGAAGTTTCACAAAACAATGAACACACTGTGCTCAATGAGCTCCCACCAGTGATAGAAATCTGTAATATTTCATGTCAGTCATCATAAATAAAATTTTTCTCTTGCGGATTGAAAGAGAAATACATCATGGTATGAGTTTCAGAATTCTGAAAAATGTAAATGAAACATTTCCATTTTCTATCAATCATAAACTAATACAGTTATACGTTTTCAAAACTGTAAATTCATTATTTTATTTCTTCCATTACTGTTTATGAATTCATTATGATGTTTTTTATTGTTAGCAATGTTTTATTTCTTAATACCGACATCATTATAAAGATCAAAATGATTACCAGTAAAATGATGAAATGATTTCACAAATTTGACATCTATTATGATGGTATATGATGATTAAAGAATAATGATGCATCAAAAAAACCATTTTCTTTTTTTCCCCTGTTTTTATTCTTCTTATGGTTTTTTCTATGAGAAAAATTTATATAATTCACTGCTTGAAATTCTTTCACTACTTTGAACTATTTAACTGATATGCTTATGCTGTATTATGTATTAAATGATTATTAAGTTCAGAATTCTCGTATACTTGATTTTTTTTTGATAAAAATTTGCATAGAACCCTTAAGAATTTCGACAGTTTTATTGTTATCAAAACAATTTTCTGTTTAAATTTGCACCTCATCTAGCCTCCAAAAATTGTCTTTAATACCGAGTAGACAATTGTTTCCTAATAAGATAGTAAAGAAAATAGAAAAGTTAAGTGGTTAAAATCATTTGCTTTTAAAGTATTATTCATTGTACCGCGCTTCTGACAATAAAATTGTAATAAATTTTCCTCTATAATAGCAGATTAACTATGATACTAATTTTTGTATTCCTATTGTGTGGTATTTATGAAATCAGTCATACCCGAACTTTTATTTATTCATTAGACAGACTTTAATATTGCTTCAATTTTTTATTCAAATAAAATGCATCTTTATTTTTTTTTAAATTATTATAATTATATAAAAATTATTATTATATTATTTAAAAATTATTATAAATATACAAAAATGTATAAATTCGAGAATGTATAGTTTATTACTAAAAATGAATGGCATTTTTGGACATTTTTTTTTATTTAATGTATATTTTGGAAGCAAGTTGTAAATAAATATGTGTTTTCGAACCATCTTGAATTGTATTTTGTTTTGTTCTGTATAGCGAAAAGTTTCGTAAATATGTGTCTTGGAAATAAAATTACTAACAAACTTTTTCTTTTGTATTTTTTTTCAAAAATTAATATACTTGACCTAACTTTTTTCCCCCCGAGAAATTTTATTTTATATATATGTGAAGATAAAAACAGATGTCGAAAAGAATTTTTTTCTCACATTTTTTTAAAAACATTGATAACTCTGATTTACGTCAAAAACTTGCAGATTATTTTCCAGCAGAAATATTATCTTACTTTAGACAAACCAATATAAAAAATGTATACCTTTCTCTATCTCTGTATTAATCCAAATACTTTTGATTGTTTTATCTACACCTCACTTATTTACTGTTTAAAAATCGTATCAATATCAGCAGATTTGTTTTTGAAAAAAATTAGCCAAACTGAGAACGTGTTTTTATTACTTTACTTCGCAGCTAAACCTTATCGAAACTTTTTGATAAAGCATGACAGCGTTCTCTTAAAATATTTATGTTAACGGAATCAGGTTAGCTTATCTCTCTCTCTCTCTCTTTTTTTTGGCAATGCAGATAAACTCATGTCTTATAAATAGTTACAAGTTTGTTCAATAGATGGCAGTAAGCAACCAACTAAGACAACCATAAAGTCTCTCCTATTTAATGCGAAAAATTAATTACGTCAAAATGTAGTAGAAATTCAAAGACATTGATTTAATACTTTTATGAAAATTTTCTGGACTTATTTTCCAATTAAATTGAAATTCTGAAAATAATTAATTTAAAAATTGTCTATTTAAGATTTAAACATGTTTTACAATATTTTTTATTTGAAAACTGAAATTTTCATTAAAAATTCCTTTATATTTTTTATAAATTACGCAAAAATTTAGAAACAATTGCTTGCATTTTAAATTTATATATATATAAGAGAATCTTAATTTATATAATCATTAAATTTCACATTATTTTTTAGGAATTAAGAATTGATTTGTTTTTCTTCTAAAGCTTGGAGATATATGATCATAAAATTATAGATACTTTTCAATCAAATTATCGTGCCTTTTAACTAGTAGAATGTTAATTTAGAATTAAATTGAATTTATATTTTTAAAGAAAGAATAACATCTTCTGATGTAATTCTTTCTTAAGATGATATCGTGTTCATATCAGTTAATTTACACTTACAAAATTATACATCTATTCCAAAACTAATTGAATTGGAATAGAAGTATAGATGTATAATAAAATTCATCCATTCTTCCTTAATTTTTTCTACTTATCATTTTGAATATTGGGGATAAATTTAGTATACGTTTTCAAACTAATAATTATCAGAATTACTTTTATTATAGAGTATTCTACATTGTCGACTTGCTGGTTTGCCAGACGTTGCGTATGCATTCAGTTAGTTTTATTACTAACATGATCATAATTCACCAAAGCATATATTATAGAACATCAAATTGTGACAATCAAGAAAGCTGCGTCATTTTAATAACCTTACACCTTTTTTGTTCATTACGTTCACGAATCATCAGTTATTTCCCATGACATCATTGCACTATTAAAAAAATGAAGTTTCGCATAACGTATTTTCTAAATTCTATGGCCCTGAAATTTCATTTTCTTGTTCCTGGTCTGAACTACAAAGATACTTAACAGATGTCAATCTAGGTTTTCATTCAAGGAAAGGAATCACCGATTAAATTTTTGACGAAATAATAGAAACGGTTTTAGTTTTAAGTTAACAGCGAAATCAATCGCTGAAAATTAAGCAGAAAAAAAAATTTAAAACAGCCAAAATTCAAATAAAATATTTTTTAGCAATTAAATTAGTATAGAGAATAGAAGTACATTTTGTAAAGAAAATATTCTAAATTTTAAAATGTTGCAAAAATCATTTTTCTATAATTATATTTTTAGGAATTATCGTGAAATAATGCCAAAAACTCACGAATTTTAATTCATTAAAAAAATTTTAAATCAATAGATGACTCTCATTTTTACCCTCCAAAGTGATTTATGCCAAATTTCATATTTCCAGTTGAATTTGTCTGTCACATCGGAAACCACGACACATGCGCACATATATATTCTTTTGTTATTAATATTCCAAACAAACAGAAATAATAATAAGATTTTTAGCCAAAAACTGTCTTTTATAATTTCATAACTGTATATTTTAGAGAAAATTTGTTAATATATGTGGGTCTTTGACCTCAATTCTCTCTCTCCTAGACACACTCACAAAGATCAAGGTATGCGAAAACATAGATTATATTGAAAGTGCTTTTAAAATAGCATTATTATCCACGCGGACGTATTTAATTAAATAGAAACATTACAAATTATAAAAATGCTTTCATCCTTTACACCATAACAGATTCGGAAGTTATTGTATGGTAATTTTGGGAAAATGCTAAGATTTAGTTTAATTTTTATTTAATTAAAATTCTAAATAAAACTACAAAATAATCCGTGTTAGGTGTACATTCAATCGGATTGTTAAGTGCCAACACCTATTTATATTACTTGTATAATATCTTTTCAAAATATCTATAAAAACCCTTCAAAATTACAAAAAAAACCCATTTCTTATGTATATGACCAAGCGTATCACAAAATTGATTTTCAAACTTGTAAGGTGTCAGGTGAAGAGCATTGTTTTTGTGTTCTTTCTTTTTATGCCTCACAATTATTCAAAAGACGGCTTCCTGACTTAGGAGCAACGCATTATCAACGTGATCTGGGCGTCCCGAAGTTCGGGCATGGCTGTTCTCTATACCGTGTTCTATCTGATGTGTGAATGTGTCCCCGGTAAAATGGGGTTTTGCAAACGAATGTGTGTGCATCATCTTCATTGGAGCCCGACGTCAGATTTTTGCCCTCGGCTGTTCAGGTTTTTAACCCTCAGAAGCAACTGCATCCTTTTTAGTAATAACACGAATACGACATCATCATCAATTAATTAGAAGTAAGACGTTTTCGCTGATCATAGGTCAGTTATATTTCCGATAGATTACAATTTATACTTGCTCAAGGCAAATTTACTAAGACAATTTTGCATAACATTAATATAAATATTCAAAATAACTATCTTTCTTAGTTGAATATATCTTCTGCATCCGCATTCAGCCATGTTGTCAGTGCATGAGTATTTGTCACATGTCAAGTAAGTTGCGCCAATTAATTTTTGAAATGCATATGCGCTTAGCAGGGAGGAATGTCAGATGTTATAGCGATATAATAGCCCTTCATATACATGAGACTACATAATATATAACAGTGGCAATGCACGTGACTTAAATATGGTAAAATAAACGTAACTGCACGAATCATCTAAAATCACATATGCATCATATTGAAAAATTTTGTTTGTTGTATGCAGATGAATATGTCATCAGCATTTTGTGCATCTTCTACTGAAAACAAGTTAAAGAGAGACATTGCCTCACTCAAAAATTACAAATATTAGTTTCAAATTGTTATTGGCAATTTTTCTTTGTTTTTACCAGCAATTCAATTAATTAGAACCTTAGATTCATTTTTTGAGCTTATTAGCTTTGCTGCGAATTATCAACTTATTTACTAAATAAAAATATTAGAGATAAAATTTTATCAATTATATTAAGATAATATTAAAAAAATTTCAAGTATATTTTATCAGATTCTTATTTATTTTATTACATTCATTTGGCATTATTGTAAACGCTCCTTAAAAATTAAGAGCGTTTGCTTAAATAACGCTTAAATACATTACTGTGCCAACTTGGATATCATGTGAACATGAATTAATAAATAAATTCAAATTTTACAAAATGCAAAGTTCATCTAAAATAAATCATTAACATAATAATTAAAAATATGCCAAACTAAACTAAACTGAGCAGTATATTAACCATTTATTAATTTTGTCTGTTTTATAATCTAATTAGAATATTATATTATATTATTATTGTGTCCTTTTGATACAATACTAATACAATGCTGTGAATTAGATTATCAAAAGACCACAATTATAAACTTTAGTTTAAAGTAAAAATTTCAAAAAATTTATAAAAAAAGGATTAAATAAGATGGGAAGCGTTTTACTAAAAATAAATTGTAAAATTACTCGAATCTTTCTATTGTGATCATTGATAATAGAAAAATTGCCAAACTGAAATATTAATAGCAACAATGAAAGCGACTTGAGTTACACTTTAGCGGTGAAATACACTGGTGGAAAATAAAATTTCAATGCAAAGAAAAAATTATTATACAGTAATGAAATTTGGACAATGCATTTGCCTTATTAACAAATTTAATTGATTAAATTTTCAAAATCACAAGTTAATTTAAGCTCAAGAAAATGTATATCAAATGTGAAATTCTGTTTCATTCTGAAAGTGTAACCTTCAGAATTTTGAATCTAATCCTGAAAATTTGCATGCATTGTGTTATACAAGTACCGAATGTCACTTTGTACTATGGAGTTCCATGCTTGTTGAATATGTTTTATCAATACTGGGATGGTCAGTAATGGCTGTAGGTGATGTTGGAGTTGTCATCCAATGATATCGCATACGTGTTCAATTGGAAACAAATGTGGTGATATTGCAGGCCAAGGTAACTTGTCGACTCTGAAGAGCATGCTGTATTACAACAGCGGTACCCTATCCTACTGGAAAACCCCGCCTTGAATGATGTTCGTGAATGGCAGCATTACAAGTTGAATTACCAGACTGACATATAAATTTGTAGGCGGTGCGGTTAGGATAACCACGAAAGTGATCCTGTTGTTATAAGAATTTGCTTCCCAAACCAAGATTTTAGATATAGATTCAGTGTATCCAGGCAGCAGACAATAGTGTTTCAACCATTCCCCTGGTCTCCTTCTGGCCAAAATACGACAATTACTGGCACAAAGACAGTAGCTACTTTCATCAGAAACCACAACAAATGTCCACTTTGCTCTCTAATGAGTTCCGTCTGGTGTCACAAACGACAATGCCTTGGAATCAGCGGAATGTACGCTACAGGGCAATTGGCTCGAAGTCATTGAAGTAACCGATTTCTCACGCTTCGTTGTGTTACTGTGATATTAACTGTAGCACTACTTTCTGCCACATAAGTAGTAAAATGCGCCACAACCGTACGTTGAATACGGTGGTCTTTCCTCTTAGTAGTGCCATTTGGTTGCCCGAACCTAATTTTCTTGAATTAGTACCATCCCTTAACCTCTGTTGCCAACAACCATGAACCGTGAATATTTGCTGGCTAAGTCTTTCTGAAATATCGTGGAAAGAAAATCCACCTTATCGCAGTCCTATTACACGACCTCGTTCAAACTCGATGAGCTGTTGATAATGATTTCGATTTTTTGAAGGCATTTTTGGCTAACATTAATTCAAAATGTCAAATTTCAAAGATAAATACCGCTCACCAACTTTAAAGCACTGATTTAAAGTAATTCTGTATTTGCAAGTTCTGAATGGCACTACTAGCGTCAAATTTATGCGAGAACCGCGAAATTTGAATCGATGTCATCTTTCAGATGCATAAACACGCCTACCAAATGTTGTTTGTCTAACACAAATCTTTCTTGGTGCTTGGAGTTTTCTCCCGTCATTGTATATTATAACAAAATGTGCATGAAACATTTGTTAAAAAGTGATTTAAATATGCCAGAATTGTTGGAATTTTGAGGGAAATCTTTAATCCTATCTAAAACTGCATCATGGATAATTTTAGGTCTAATTATTATTGATTACAAACATGCTTTACATATATTTATCAACTGTTGAAATAAGTAAACTAATGGATAATGAAAGCAACCATAATTTTGGAAATATTTATATAACTTAGATTATAGCTACTCTAATAATATTAAAAAAGAAGATTGATTCTAATTTGAATCGAAAATACTATTTAATAAATTAAAACTTTTTCAGAAATAAGCTAGTTTGAAGTTTAACCCTTAGCATTCCGAAAAGTAATTCAATGCTTAAATATTTGTCGAATAAGAGAACGTTTATTGTTCCGGAAAAATTTGAATATTTTTTTGAAAATTTGAATTTTCCTGGAAAATTAATCTACAAAGTTTTACCTCAAGTATTTTTACTTGTCAAAATTTAAGAAAATAATTAAATAAAATGACAAAATGATGTACTGCCTTGAATAGTACCTCGGAGGAGACATCGGAGTGCTAAGGGTTAATATAGAATTATATTATCCGAAGAAGCACGAAGCAAAAAAAAATCAGTGCAGAAATAATTTTTTTACTGTCAATAAGCCGCAGCTGCGAGATGTGCCTTAGATTCTAAATTTGAAATTTTATGGATAATTTGACATTTATTAAATCAGTATGAAGTGACTCTGATAGATCTTAAATCTCATGAAAAACCACGATTTCCATGGAATTATAATGTCATATGAATCAATTTGTCTAATTCATTTTGTTCTTATTCTAAGCCTAATAAATTAAGTGAAATTCTTAAACTGTAAAATCAACAACATTATCAACAGTCAAGAGAGAACATAATCTTTTTTAAACAATCGGCATGTTTTCTAGCATCTAATTGTGTGTTGTAACTTAAGCTGTGATATGACATCATAAAAATATTTCATCTGATAGATTCAAAGAAAATTCCAAAGTCATATCGATGAAGAATTTTTGACGTTTAGCTGGAACTTCTTGCATACAGCCGACCACCCCGATGCCACTGAACGTAGCAGTATTGACAGGATTTGTTGTGGTAGACTACTGAATAAGTATTGTCCAACCTTACATTGACCGGACGGTAAAACTAACATTCCTTTCGGGGTAGTAAATAGCTGTCTTGCTCACCATCTGAATTCTCTCAAACAGTTGGAATGAAACTATCAATCTTTAACATCATATCCTTCAGGGTTTTGAGATTACCTGGTACCATCAGTACTGAACTTAAATCATTATTGACAACCTTTAGGTCTTTCCTTAACTCTGAGATTTTCATACATTCCATTAAATAGTGGTAAACGGTACCAATTTCTCCACAAATGCATTTACTTTCCTGCGTTCTTCCAAATCTTTGGAAATATGCAGGAAATCTCCCATGTCCAGATATTATTTGGATTATACGTGGATAGTATCATTTTATTTTAATTTCCGGATTAGCAATAAAGTCGAAAGTTACTCTTCCTTTTTTTGGACATATACCATCTGTCAAATCATTGTAGTTTTATTTCTTCTCTCAATTCCCCTTTAAAAACACCACTTGATTTGGATTTGGGGACAATAATATCAATATCATCTTTCTGTGTCGCCAACTTCGCACAGTGATCCGCCTTTTCATTACCATATATTCCAATATGGGTCTTAATCCAATTCAACTCAATCAACTTGTTAATTTTAACATTTTTTATCTTTTCTTTTATCGTCCCTATTACCTTATTACAATTGTGAAATGACTGTATGGCTTGTAAAACTGCCAGGGAATCGGAAAAAATTGAGCACTTCTGTCCATCCACCACCCTTTCACAATATTCAATGGCCATTTTTAAAGCTTGCACTTCTGCCTGAAAACTTATTGCATGGTTCGATAATCTCACAAGACTTTTATCGATCTCTTTCCCATAGTAGTAAACTACTATTGCAGCTCGTACTTTATTTTCATCTTTTGAACCATCTGTAAAAATTTCTATTCCATCCATTTTTGGGATCTTCATTTGAAAATTATGAATACACCATTCGGAAGGGTGCTGTTCGAACTTGTCGAAATTTATCTCATAATCTTAATTGTTGAAGCATCTGTTTCCTATTTTAACTTTATTACTAGAAGTCCTTATTTGAAATGTAGTGAATATTTCCGTTGGTCTGAGACCCATTGGCAAAATTTCCGTTATCACTTGAAGGGCTTCTGTAGAAATGGTTCTATATGCCCCAGACTTAATGATCAGAGGGCGCCGTAGGATTGAATTTATTGTTGCTCTGATTTTCTTTGGAT
>JAPMOQ010026930.1:131260-144726 GCA_026543055.1 Argiope trifasciata | reverse complement strand
AGGGCGCCGTAGGATTGAATTTATTGTTGCTCTGATTTTCTTTGGATGTAATTTATGCCCCTATGCTTCATGGCCAAAAAGATCAAATGGTTCAATGGCCCCAGTGTAGATTCTTCTTAGATGGTATTTTCTTTTTCTATAAATTTATCCGAAACTATCACTAGTTTATATGTTAATACATCCTCTTTATTTGGCCTTTCTAAAATGCGACGTAAATGTTAATTTACTGTCCCATGTAACTCCTAAGTATTTTATTTGATTGGACACATTTATATTGTTATTGCCCATTTTTATGTTAAGTGGATCAGTCAATTTTAAACGTTTTCCAAATTTAATAGGCATTTGAATTGTTTTCCTTTCATTCAACTCAAGTTTGTGTACTTTGCCCCATTTTATTAGCCAATGAATTATTTTTTCACCTTTAGTTTCTAGTTCAACTTTGGTCCTTCCCGAGATTATTAGTATCATCGGCATACGCCTGTATAAAACAGTTCTCTTGAAGATTGATCTTAAATGCAGACTTCATAACCAAGTTCCAGAATAACGACCCGCTGCATGAACCTTGTGACACTTCTCTATCCATTTTAATTTCCCAATTATTCTCTCCATCTTGGTAAATACATTTTATTCACTTAAGTAATCTTTAATCACTTGAAAAAGGTTGCTTGGGCAATTCATTTTTAAAAGAGTATATAAAATGCTTTTCCTCCATACCGAATTAAATGCTCCAGCTACATCTAAAGATATAACTGTTGTTTTTAGTTTTTGATTCATCGCTCGTTTTATTTTACTCCATAGTGCATTTTGGGCTGTTTCACAAGAGTGGTTATATCTAAAACCAATTTGATCATGATGCAGTCTGTTTTGTGTCGTTAATAAGTGTTGTACTCTTTGAGTTCTCGTTTATCCAAGATTTTACTTGCTGTTTTTAGCAAACAAATTGGTCTGTAGGATTTAGGCTATTCTACGTCTCTATCAGTTTTAGGAATTAAAATAAGTTTTGCTACCTTCCACTGATTAGGGAACGCGCCTAATTCTAAGCACTTGTTGTATAACTCTAGAAAAATAAATGGATTCTTTCTGTTAATTTCAGCAAGCATCTCCATTGGGATGTTGTCTAATCCAGGTATTTTTTTAAAAATATTTTATTAATCTTCGTTCTTATTTCCTTTATTGTGAATATTTTATATTTTTCAGTCGTTTTATATTCCTCAATATTTTTCAACATTTTCTTCTGTTTCTTACTTTCCTTTGGGGACTGTTCATTTTTAAACAGGCATCTCGCAATAGTTTCAATAGTTTCTTTTGTATTTTTAGTTTTTGTGACTTCCTGTTTTTTGACTCCAAGAGATATGGTTTTCCTTTTCATTTTATCTGCCGCTAATTTATAAGGCAGCTCAAAAGGGTTCATTCTCGTTATTTCGCTACATAACTTTCAAAGCATTCATTACTTTTCTTTCTTAACATTCCTTTGTATATTGATTCATATTTTTATATAAATTTGTCTTCTCTTCATTCTCTCTTCAGTATGCTTACAGCGTTGGTACCTATACCTCAAGGCTCTTGTCAATTTACTGTTTCTCCAACTCTGCTTCCCACTAGGGGACCCTGAGATGGTTTGTCCCTTTTACTGTTTCATCTTTGGCTTAATTCCTTGGATGAATTCTGTCGTTTGGAACTCGAAAAGAAATCGTTTGTAAACAACTCAGAATTGTTTGCTGGAATCTGGAACTTACTCCGTTGATTGTTATCAAATGACTTCGGAAAAATATGAGTAAAATACTGAAATGAGCTTAAAAAAGAAATATTTATGTGATTTGAAAAAAAAAGAAAGTTAACCATAATTGTTTCTTATTTATTTTGAAATTTATTACAGAATCTAGTTTATAAGTTAAAGACTAATCAAAGGAGGATTTTAATTTTGGTTTAACTAAAAGAATCTTATTTTTTGGTTTAACTAAAAGAATATTATTTTTTGGTTTAACTAAAAGAATATTATTTTTTTGGTTTAACTAAAATAATATTATTTTTTTGGTTTAACTAAAAGAATACTATTTCAAATTAAATTAAAAAAAAAATGTTAGAAACAAAAACTCAGTAAAATCAATGAGGAATTACCTTCAATAATAATGTTACTACAAAAGCTCTGAAAATAAGACATTTTTAGAAGTAAATGAAAAGTCAACAAAAAGTTGAAAAAAATTTATTTAATTTTTACAGATGGATTTATACAATTCGATTTTGACATTTTCCCATCTATTTTATAAACTTTAATAAACAATATCTTAAATGTACCTTACATTAAAAGGATTTTGCGAACAAGCGATTTTTTAACTTAATTTGATGAAACAAATCTGATGTATTTTTTTATGATAATGAATTAGCCTCATAAAAATATTAAAGCATATACATTTTAGCTTGTATAATAATTTATAAAAACATTATAATTTCTGTTTAAAATGCTTAAATGTTTTTATCTCTAAGCATCTTCTGAACAAATGAATAGCACTAAGAATGAATAACGTGACAATTATTCACATAATGTTTGATGATATGTATTGAATCATGGAACATATATGTTCGATTATATCTAAAATAATCAAGGGCACTCATTTTTTCCCTTTATCATAATCAGTTAAAAAAGGTCTATGACGATATCTTTATTAAATGCTGTAAAATGGTGTTCAAACAATTTATTGTGTTCCTCACGTTATCTTCCAATAACTCTTATTTTAATAAATGCATAATATGTTTTTTTTCAATAAAAAAAAACCTTAAGAAATCTAAAGAATGTCAAAAACTGTAAAGCATTTATAAATATTTTAATAATAAATGATATTTAATGAATAATAAGGAAAATAGGCTTTATAAAATCATAATTTATAAAAACATTTTTTGAAAAAATTAAAAAAAGTCAGAAGCATACATATTTTAATTTCAAGAATGTTGTATGCATGCTTGAGTTAGACTTAAGATTTTTTTCAAAAGTGAGATTGTAATAAGAACATTAAAAAAATGTGAGAAATTCAGAATAGGTTTACAATTTATTTAGAGAGAAGTAGAAAGAAGATAGCTCCATTTTCGTCATCAAAATGAAAATATTTGTTTAAAGATAAATTCTTTTCGTTAACTGCAACACAATAGCTTATTGACTGCTAGTTTCTCATATTGTTACGTGTGACAGCATTCATTTTTAGAATTAAGTATTTTATCATATTTGGCATAGTTTCCATTCAAACATTGTTTTAGATATGCATTTGAATCACATTGATAAATCAGATTATAGCCATATTTAGACCACTGATTACAGTTCTGCTTTAAATTTTTGTATCTATATAAAAATCTTTCTTTATCTTTATATGGAATATCTTTAATACAGTCATGAAAAATCGCTTTAAAAAAAGAATAATGTAGGGTAAATGATATATTTTATGCTTAAGGATCATATCTTTTTTACAAATTTTTGTAATAGATATGTGCAATATAAAAGATAAAGATTTAATTCTAAATTATTTTGGTGTTAACGAATGTCAAATATAATTTTGGGGTCCTTATATACATTTAATAGCCAATAATCCAGATCAGATGTAATTACTTTTAGTAATTCAAACAATTCCTTGATGATGAAAGATTATTGTATCTTGCCCATGACAGAAACAATCAGATTGAAGTTCGTACAGTTTCTTCAACCATATAAGCTTGTGAACAGCACTGCTGTTACCCTATACTTACTGACAATTATTTGTGCTACACGCATTTTACTAGCACTTTCTACGTCTCTGTCCTCGAATAAGACATTATTAACGTCTGTTTGAATAGGAGTGAATGATTCGCGAGTGGAACATCAAACCATTTGACCTATTATTCGTAAATGGATGTTTTGGCCGAAACCCAAAGTGTCATCTGCGATGTCTTCGGGGGGAATTCTGCAACTACGGAAATCTTGCGTGATGAAGCGCCAATAAAATAGCAAGCGTAGCAGAAAATAAACGCGAGGCAAAAATTGTAGGCGTCGTATCCCTCCACAGCGCGGGACCACTTCACACAGTTTAACAGTTCGTTGTCGCAGACTCAAAACGTATTTTTGGAATACAGCATGGAGGCCAAA
This sequence comes from Argiope trifasciata, assembly GCA_026543055.1. NCBI lineage: Eukaryota > Metazoa > Arthropoda > Arachnida > Araneae > Araneidae > Argiope > Argiope trifasciata. The sequence continues at coordinate 140,618 of JAPMOQ010026930.1, read as the reverse complement.
TGCGGAACAGTATCTGCTAGAACAGACCTTCACAAGTTCACAGTCATCTCTCGTTCCTGAGAGAAAGTTCCTGCTCCTATTTGGCCGACGTCAGGATCAAAACAAATTCTAGAAATAAAATAACAAAATTTTTAACGCAAAAATTTGAATATTATTAATATCGATATTTTTTATATCAATAATAATAAATGAAATCTTGTAATTTTTATCCTTATAATTTTTATCCTATATTATATCATTATGAAATTTTTCAAGGAAAGGAATTTCATATTAGATATAATTTATAAAAATTAATCTTAGTTTGTTTGTGTTTTATCAGTTCATCTAATTGGGACAAAACTTTGCCAGTTCATTGCTAGCACTTGCGCGAAGGTTCTAGGTATAGTACATCTATTATATCGAATAAATAAAAATGAATTACTGTTTTCTTATTTTATGCGCTGCCGTACCATACATTATATTGGAAGTGCTGAATGGTACGGCACTTATTGCTTGCACTTGCGTAAAGGTTATAGGCATAGTATACTTATTGTATCTAAAATATGAAAATGACTTTTTGTTTGTTCATGTTTTATGTGCTGCCACACAGTTCATCCGATTGTTATAAAGCTTTGTTAATTTATTACTGGCACCTAGCAGAAAGGTTACAGCATGGTGCAATTTTTATATCGAAAGTGAAAAAAATAAAAACAACTTTGTATATCATTAAATTTCTATAAATGTAATTATTGTAGACAAGAAAAGAAATATTTAACATTCGAAACGATATTTCAAAATTATTTCATTTATGACAGCTATGCTCCGGGTACGATCTAGTGTTTTATACTTCTAGTTGAATTTATAAAATGTCAGATTAAGAAGAATTACATGCATTACATAAAACAATAAAATTCTGAATATGAAAAAAATAATAGTTAAATTATCCATTTTGTTTAAGAAAAAGCATATGTGAAATATAATTCTGATATCTAATCTGAAGGATTCAATATCATATTAGCTCATAAGTGACATTAAATAGAACTTAAAAATTTTCACCTTAATGAGAACTTTTCTGTATTATTTAAACAGAATATTTTACAGAAATTTTAAGCTTTTTGTATTCAAACTATAATGTACAGTAAGCGAAATTTCATATACCGATTAAGAAAAAAGCATTATGAGTCAACGTAATGAGATTTTCACAAAATAATTAAATTTTAGTGTCAACAGTACTTTTATACCAATAACATTGAATGAAGTTTTGCAATTTATATCATTGTGTGATTATATTAATAAAAATTGCTCGAGATAAGGATTTTATGATAAATGGTTTTTTAATGTTTTATATGACTTAAAAAATATAATTTATTAAATTTCAGATTCAACTAAGAAGAATTACACGATTACATGCATTCCATGAAATAATAAAATTCTGTATATGATTATGAAAAAAAATAAGAGTGAAATTATCAATTCAATTTTGAAAAAAGCTGTAGAAAAAAGAATTCGTGAAATATAACTCTTATATAGCGTTGTGATGATTTAACATCATATTAACGTACAAATGACATTAAAAATTATTCAGGAAAAGGATTTTTTAATAAATGGTTTTAAAAAAATGTTTTATATAAATTAAAAAGTTGAATTTGTAAAAAGTCATATTAGTTAAGAAGAATTACATGATTATATACATTGAATAAAATAATAAAATTCTAAATATGATGTATGAAAAACAAATAATAGTGAAATTAGTATTTGAAGAAAGAAAAAACTTTGGGGAAATTATATATGAAACATATTTCTGATAACATATTGTGAGGGTTCAATATCATATTAACTCACAAGTGATATTAAATGGAGACTAGACATTTAAACCTTAATTTAATGTAAATTATTCTGTAACATTTTAACAGAATATTTTACAGTCAATTTTAAGCACTTCATAACAAAACCATAATGTAGATAAGAGCAAAATTTCATATGTCGATTAAAAAGCTTAATAAATACAAAATAAAGCAGTATTTCTTTCGTTTTTTGAAAAATAGGATTATAAATATAGAATAGAATTCAAAATATGGCACACGAAACAAGGAAATTATCTTACTATCAATTCACGAAGAAAGAAAGAAACTTTGATGCATGACTTTTATACAATTCGTTTCATATCCTTGATTATTCATACCTTTCGGTTTCATGTTATATTTCTGAGTAAAAGAAACGTACTAGAAAAAATCTACACAAATGTACACTCAAATAAGAAACCCCCCAATCTATTGAAAAGGGGGAAAATGATAATTTTCAAAAACAAAGTTAAGAGCTTTTTTCGAAAGCACTCTAAAATGAAAGTTTTTGGGGTAAATATCCAAGATATTCATTAGGTATCTCTTGTTTTCGCTGTATTGCGCTTGTCTCTGAAATAAAATCCTTATAAGAATTTTACAATGCAGTCAATTTTCTTAAAAATTATAATTTTACGATATCTGGAAAGCATCCGATCGAGAGATAAATGGATGTATTTTATAATGATGATAGCTAAGACTATTTATGTGATTTTTTAAACAATTTACCATGTGAATTTTTCCTAATGTTTGCATGTTCTATTTTTTTTCTATTCTTTTTGGGGCTGCTTTTTAAACTATCACCTAAATTCAAAACATCATTTGTTTATTAAGGAGAAATTTTTAAATCAATTAGAGTAGAAATTTCACGAAAAAAGTAAGTCATATCACAGACTCTCCGACCCTCCCGAAGGCAGATGAAGACTGAATGACCGGACCGCCTCTGCCGCAACACTGCGGGAACTGTGGTTGAGTCTCAAGGGCCACGGTACAACAACTAAGGAAGAACGTACCATCATCGATGAGAGGAACCAGACCTCCCACCTTTTCGTATACCCTTACGGCTGACGATATCCAACTTCCATACTGGAAGCAACTCATCCTCATTAAACTATTAAACCTTGCAAAATATTACAACGGTACTTTTTGATTTCAACTAATTAAAAAAGTTTGCATTTTCTGAAAGTTCGAAGGATGTGCCTTATTTTGGAGATATTTCGTGAATAAGGATTAGAAATCCATATTTGTTGTGACTTTGCAAGAAAAGGAAATTTGAGGTCCCTTTTCTTGTAGATACATCATATCTCTTTGTGTGATCCGTTTTGTAAGTGGCAAAGAGCCTATAGTCAAATAGTGTTGGTCCAGACATTTAAATTTTCGCACCCAGCTATGTTGTTTATTAAATTAATAGTAATAACTTGCAAAAAAGTATAATTGAACAAAGCATGTGAAGGGTTACAAACCTCTTTCAATATTAATGTATAAGTCCTCAATCCTACTTATTTGTTCTTATATAGCTCTAGAAATGTAAAGGATGTCCCAAAATTAATGCCAAATTTGATTTTGCAACCATTTGTGAAGTAAGTTATAGCAGTTAAAAAAACATTTGATAGCTGATAGCTTAGAGTTAGAAAAAAATGTAGAATTACATGATAGAGCGTGCTTTCATTGTTGAATAATATTTCAAAAATGATGAAAGTTTGGAAACCACAATTCAAAAATTGGAGAATTGGTCCCCTTGATCGGGAGATTTAACACCATTAGATTTCATTTTATCTGAATATTTGAAGTCAAAGGTCTATATCAGCAAACCCACAAGCACGCGTGCACTGAAGGAGGAACGAATGGAAACACTAATAGTCAGCTACATTTATGCAAAATAATCATGGAGATTTTCGACGTGGAGGTCATTTGCCATATGAGTTATTCCATACATAACCCTATCATGTGTATTACATGATTCAATATAAATATATTTAAAAAAACTGTATTGTTTTATTTTATTCACATTATCGTGTAAAGCTATATTTTTGACAAATTCTAAGCCATCAGCAGTCAAATGGGTTTTTTAATAGGGTTGCCAGCTACTGCACGAACCTTGTGTTAGTATAACCCAAAATTAAAGCAATTCAAACCTTGCTTTAATTTTGGGACACATTTTAATTGTGGTAGTTTTCCAGTATATCCAAAGTGTTTCAGATTTTTAATTCTTCAAAAATTCAAAAGAGTTCTTAATAGAAATGAAAGATTTTCACAAAAGATATATTTTGTGATATTTTTGCAACTTTCTCGATCAGCAAATGAAATTTTATTTATTCATTAATTAGCCAATTAGAATCAGAATTAATTTAATATTTCGGTTCTTAACTATATAAGTCAAAGATTCTATTCCATAGAAAATCTTATATATCATCTACATACCCTTGTAATTGACGAGCCCGTCCCCGTCCAGATCTGCTTCTTTTATCATGTCCTCTACTTCTTCGTCCGACAGTTTCTCTCCCAAGTTTGTCATGACTTGCCGCAGCTCTCCCGGACTGATGAATCCATCACCGTTTTTATCGAACACCCTGAATGCTTCGTGTAATTCTGTTTCGCTGTCAGATTCTTGCAGCTTTTTGGACATCATACTCAAGAATTCGTCGAATTCTATCGTTCCGTTTCCTGAAAACATCGATTGTCAATAATTATTTGCAAATACTTTTTAAAGAAAGTAAGTGAATATTATAAATAACGCCAGCGGGAGTGGTCTCAACACAATTTTCTAATAAAAACGTTATCCTAGAGAACGCCTTGCATAGCAGTGGAGTTCAATAGTTAAGAAATATTAATATTTGGTTATTAATAGTATTCAAAAATAAAATTTGCGTTTTAGACTCCTTTTTCTAAAATCGATAGAAACAAAAATCTGACCAAAACTGCATTTGTAGTCACAAATTCCTAAGCCAAATTTAATATGTTTAATTCGTCATGACTTTACATGTTTCTAAAGTTTCAGAATGACTGACTGTTAATTCCTTGTTATATTTGATGGTTGTCTAGATTATAGATGTTAATTATGGGTATGAAATTTTATTTATTCAACTCTCTTCCTTTTGTAGTTATCGTGTTATATTATATTCCATCAGCCAAATTGACAGATTTTCTCTGCGTGGATTTCGCTCAAAACTTGACAGAAATCTACAAATTTGGTATAAAGACCGTATACCGAATCTCATCCATCCAGAACGAATTTTATCTTTTCAGTTACTGACTCATAGATGGACTAATATTTTTCAAAACTGTGGTTTTCGAACACTGGAAAAAAGGATGATATTGGTCAAATTCTCGAGTTCGAATTTTTTGATGATTAGTATACATTCAATATACTATGGTTATGAGAAGGTAAAGAGGAAAAAGAATAATTTGAGTTAAGATTCTTCTTCGTTTATAGGCTTTTTATTTTTACTTTTGATCGTTTTCATTTCAATTAATTTGATTAGCTGTAATTATAATTCATCTTTCAAATTACTTTTGCTTCTATAAATGGACGCAAACTATATGACACTATCATCACAAAGCATACATAATTCCATATGCCATCTTAACTTGCTACTAAACGTTTTGTTACTGACAGAGGGCGCATGAAGACTTGTTAACAAATTGCTTTAAATTTTAATTTTAAAAATGCATTGATCTTATTTAATTATTAGAATGCGATAGGAAAAGACGATTATGTTCATTAAGATTGGCAGAATTCCATTTAACAGTTAATCTCTGTTTCTTGCCGTTTAAATTAATTAAGATTTACAGCTAATAATAGTTCGTATATCAAAACACTTTTTTCAGTAAACGTAATTAACAGCTTATGTGACGTCACACTCACCCAACATGGGGAAGTTAACCCATAAATAAACATGTTAGGTGCACATGTAATTAAACATTGTGTTGTCTGGCTTAAAGCATAAACTTGCAATGAGAGCATTTTAACATTCTTCGTTGAGTTTTTTGATCAAGAATAAGCTGTTATTGTTCGAATCTTGGCTGTTATAATTAACAGTAAAAAATAAAAGAAAAAAAAAACGATTGCCCGTGAGAAAAGTTTGGCAATTTTCCATTTAACAATCTTGAGCTATTAAAAGAAGGATTGTTAAAATTTGAATTGAAGTTATTAAGCATACATCCTCTACCCGGAATGTTTTCTTAACACGTAGACAGTATAACATAAAATTGTAATTGTTAGTTAACTTAATAATAAATTTTCCTTTCTTTCCAATTTAAGGATTTTTAAAGAATGGTTTATGGATTCTTTCAGTAGTTAAGGATTTTTCTGAGATTTCTTTCAGTTGTTAGAAAATATATTATGAAACATGAAATAATATCACCTAAATAATATCTGGATATAAAATATTATAACAAATAAAATAAGAAATAAATAATATAACAATAAAAACAAATAATTTTTTGGCTCCTAAATTGTTACTTATTATTCTTTTCTTAGTCAGTGAAGAAAGGATAGCTAATTTCCTGAAACAGATGATATATAATAAAACTCTATTTGTAATATTATAGTTCAATTTTCGAATTTAAGGACTAGACATAAGATATAATTGTCAAAATATATTTAATGAATTGATTAAGAAAACACTGCTGTTATAAATAATTTTTATTGATTACAGATAATAATATTTTAAGATTCATGAACGTCGTTTGCGATAAACACTTATAAATATTGTGAAAAATAAATGGAAAAATATGCATTCTTTTTATAAAAAAATCTTAGGAAGTTGTAAAAGAAGTGTAATTTTAGGGTAAGTAATAAGTGTAATTTTACTCGTAAAATTTTATTACATGAAATCATGTTTGAACTTATAACTATGATGAAATCTTTGGTCAAATTTTTCAAGCATGAAAACAGTGAAGAAAAAAATATTTTTAAAAGTTTAATAATTTTGCAAGATTTAGAAAGGAAACTGGAATTTAATAATATTTAATAATTAATTATTCTATAATTATTCTATGAGTAAGACACACTTGATTGTTTTATTTGCAAACTTAGAACTAAGATGTGTTTTGGAGAGCTTTAATGATGTAAACTAGGAATTAAACTAGAAATTATAAAAAACGAACAAGCTGCCAATTGAAGTCTTAGGGAGCAGTTAAATAGTCACTTTCAGTCAGAGTTTCCTTGATTCCACAAATAATGACTGTTATTTTAACTATTAATGTTACATTAATTAACTTTTAAGTATGAAAATGCATTCTAAACACGAAATTTTCTAATTGTTCTTTTATCTTATGTTATCTGATTACTTAGAGTTATTGGCATGTATTGATTATAAAAAAAATTCAGCAATTCTTCTTTAGGAGAATCTGCCGATTCAATTAAAAAATTGAAATAAATGTATAAAGTTAATTTTATAAGAAATAATTATATTATTGTTAATTTAAACTAAAAAAATTATGGATTTTTTACTAAAACTAGAAAAATTATGGATTGTTAATTTCAGTTTTGTTTAAAGTAAGTTTTACTAAATAACAGTTATAATAATTTATACTTTATCTTACGAGAATACAGAGAAGGAAAATGTAAAAATTGCTTAAAAATTCAACCCAGAACATTTTGCTGAATGCCTATTTTGTAAATTTCTCTAACACCAAAAAGAAAAGAATCTAGAATTGTATCTGTCAATCTGTCAAATTAAATCTAGTAAACGATCTTTAGAAGAAAATTATTGATTTTTAACAGATTTTGTAGAAACTTCACTTTTGAAAAAGTTTGTCTCTCTGCCCATCTATAACCTTTATATGGGATAGTTTAAAAATGCAATATGCAAGATAGGGAAAATATTCTAACTCAATTTTATTATTAGAATTGTACATTTATATTAAATTTTAAACCAAATCCAAATCTAAACAGTAAGTCCATTTGTGCGTTAAATTTTTTTTGAAACATTTAAAAACGTAATAAGCAAGGTAATTTTGATAAGCAAATTTCGACTATGCTAAATTAAACAACAAAATGCTCATAATATTGAAAAACACTAGATTATTATTATAGATTAAAACTAAAATATTATAGATAGATAATTCCCGCACGTTTTAAAAATATCTAGTACAAGAACAGTACTTCCCATCCATGAGAATATTTCTTAGATGTGTGTGATTTCTGTTCAACCATGCCGTCTGACTGTCTTGTCTCTATTGTTAAATTCTGACTCACATTATATCCTGAGTATTTTCAAAGCCAAATTCGTTTTCAAGTCTTAAATAAATTTAATATCAATTAAAAATCATATTAATGAGATTGACTTGGATTTATTTATTTTATTAACTTTCAAACATAGTTCAAAGAAATTTCTCTTGCAAATTTAATTTAATGATGGGCTGTTTTTGGGTGTGACTTTCCATTTTACTTTATCAAGAACACAGTTAGTACTTTTATTTTTCATATTGCATTAAATTTTCGTTATTTATAAATTATATATTTACATTTTCGAATACTTTTTTACTAATAGAAGGGTTTCTTTAATCTCAAAAGTTTGCGAAATCCTGACCATCAAGATGTTAGTAATATCAATATTTAACAAAACCATAAAATCTTAACCTATGAATGAACTGGTACTGATTGATATTTACAGTTACACTGGTTAGAAATTAACAAAGGAATCCCTGTATGATCTACATTGAAAAAGAAAGATAGGATAAAAATTTTAATTTATTAAATTGGAAGCATTTTAAACTAAATTTAACTTTTTGCATACATAATTTATTAAACTTTCTACAAAATATTCTTTTTAAATATTATCAATCAGACATATCAAAATCAGTCATGGTCTCTACAAATAAATAATAATTTTTATTTTCTCCCAATCTTGCTAACTTCTCTAATAAATAATAGGGGCAACTTAATAGAATCTATTAAAACTAAAACACTAAAGAAATTGTTTACGAATACTGGAATTGTTGCAGTTTTCATATAAAAGTCATATACAAACCATCTTTATCTACCATGGTCACCATTTTTTTAAGTTCATGTTCAGAGGGTCGTTGGCCTAAAGACCTCATTACAACTCCAAGTTCTGCTGCCGTTATCATGCCATCGGCATCTTTATCAAAAAGAAGGAAAGCTTCTTTGAATTCTGAAATGAATAAATTAAATATAAATAAATGGTAAAAATATCAAATAAGAAACATTTAAAATATTGAAAAAATTTTCATAAAATAATATAAAATGACGTAAGAGTATTATAATAGTAATGAAGCATAAAATGGCGTATAAGTAAATAAAAGCCTAGAAATTAAAAAAAAACATAATAATACTTAAATAATAAAAACTTAACTCATTTAATAACAGTAATATCAGAGCATTGCTAATTACCATTTTTAAAAATTGTACGAGTATTCTTATAAAGAAGGAATACATTAATTAAATTGTAAAATCATGTAATAATAAAAGTAGGAGAACAGGCTTTCATTACATATCTTGAATGCAAATTATTTATTTCTTCTTTGATTATATATATATATATATATATATATATATATATATATATATATAT
>JAPMOQ010026930.1:119876-130860 GCA_026543055.1 Argiope trifasciata | reverse complement strand
TACAATAATTAAGAAATATTTCTTTTGAAAAGGAAAGCGTCACACGTATTCCATTTTTCTGATTCCTGGCATGAAAAACGTGTTGCCCAACACCCGCCAAATGTTCTTTTCCTTTTGTACACTTTTGTTTAAGATTTTCGCTTGAAGAATTGCCTTTTTCTCAATTAACATCCTTTTTCAACTGATAAGATGCGGAGCTAAAGCTTGGAGAAGGGTGCCTGCTCAGGTTACATCCTGAGCAGGCACCATCATCAATCATTTGAGCATCATCTGATTGCAATTTAAAATTATAAAGTCTGTCCCAAAATAGTTCAAGTGCTGCATTAAAAACGGAATCTTAATATAAATAAACTAAACTAAATAAAACTAAGCTTTCCAACTATTAAAACTTATTCAAAGTCTAGTATTTTTTAAAATTTTGCAGTATTCCCATTATTTTTAATCTGACTCGTAACAGCTAATAAAAATTTATTCTAATCATAATAACTATATCAAAGTTTCCGCTCAATAATTTTAATATATTCTAAATTTTGTTCATCCTTAATCTTTCTTTAACATTTTAATTTTTATATAATTGTTTTCCATCATTTTATTTTCATGTAATTTCTGAATTCGATATATTATTATTTATACTTTTTCTTAATAATATTTATTATTTATTTTTTATAATATTTATTATTTATGCTTTATAATATTTATTTATTTATGCTTTTTCTTTTTTGTAAAAGATATTATACTGTGTTCCTCAATACTCATTGCATCATCCATTTTTTCCTTTTTATCATTATTGTTAATTTTAAATATAACCATATTTTTTGTCATTTATCTGTCTCTATGAAATTGGTCTCAGCGTTATTTTATTTATTATTGTTATTATTTCATTTTTTTAATAAAGTTCCATCTATATCTATATCAAACTGGATGGGAGACGTATACTCTCTAGATATGTAGGAATGTTGTGTTGTTACTAAAGACGTTAAAGTATTAACCATAGATAAATACAAATATATATTCCACCACATCATATTTTTTAACTGTTTGACGATTATCCATTCGTTGTTAAACGCAAAAGGCTAAATTCACAAGTTTCAACGTGTGATCTCCAGTTGTAGATGAGTGCCAAATTTGCAACTAAACAGTCGGTGGGAATTGTTTCAATATGCGCAATTTATTTTACTACGAATACAGGTTCAGATGAGAACGCTTTTTCCAGTTTAAAATAAAGTTAAATTCATTTGTATCAAAAGAAATGATCAAAATAGAGTAGAGAAAAAAAAAACCAATGGTAATAAGAATTCTAGATTTCAGAAGAAAGCATTTCAGAACACGAATCTTTCAAAATACAGAAAAAAAATTGAAAGTTAAGAAAGTCATTATTGTTTTAATTATCTTATGTGATTTCCTTATGTGCTTTAATTGAACTGCCATTTTTAATGAAAATTTTTCGCATCTAGTTTAATTGCCCTTTTTTAATTTAATACATCCATTTAATACATTAATTTATAGTATCTAATATAATCAATGCCACTTGCAATTTGTAATTTCAATGACTGAGATTAAAGAATAAAATGATTTCGTTTACACCAGATTAATTATTAGATTATTTTAATTTTGTTAAGATTACGTTCAAACATGAAACATTCATATTCTTCAATTAATATTGTTAGAACCGTTTTGAAATAATTTTTTTACCACTTCTAAACTATATACTGCAAATATTTGACGTTATTACAGCTAACAGTTTCATTTTGAAGTATTCTAGGAAATCACAAAAAAGTACTCCATTAGCCAAGAGGAAAATTGTCTACGGTTAATAACCTTAAATAAGAGCAACGTATTGTAAACTAAACAAAATAGATCATATGTATATATATATATATATATACAACACATCAAACGACAGCTAATTTTTTTAAGCAATTTTTTTTTATGTGCAGAAAAGTGTCAAAGAAGAAATAAATAATTTGCATTCAAGATATGTTATAAAAACTTGATCTCCTACTTTTATTATTGCATGATTTTACAATTTAATTAATGTATTCCTTCTTTATAAGAATACTCGCACAATTTTTAAAAATGACAATCAGCAATGCTCTGATATTACTGTTATTAAATGAGTTAAGTTTTTATTATTTAAATATTATTAAGTTTTTTCGTTTTTTTTAATAATTTCTAGGCTTTTATTTATTTATACGCCATTTTATGCTTCATTACTATTATAATACTCTTCCGTCATTTTATATTATTTTATGAAAAAGTTAGTTAAATACTTTTCTTTGCTGTATTTTATTTACTCTTAAATTATATATGCATGGACATTATGGGCATGAAAAAATTAATTTTCTCCATTTAAAGCACTTAGAAAATAATGCCTTTTGTAAAAGATTTAAGCCAATCGACAAGTTTGTTTTAGTACCGACATGATAAACTAATGATTGAAAACAGCTGTAAGACATAATTTAAAAATAAACACCATTACTTTTTATATTCCTAATAAGAAAAGATAATTATAGTTGACCTTGGGAGGAATAAATTTTTTGAGATGAGATAAACAACAAAAATGTTTACGGAACTTGAATAGCGAGATCTATGTGTGAGAGACACAGCCATCTTTTATATCTTCAACTCAATTACAAATCCAGAATGAAAAGATAAGATAACAATTGTTGTTTAAAACAAGATATCGAAGATGACTTTTAAAGACATCTGCGTAACAGTTGATAGCATATCTAAATTAGAAATGAAAAAAAAAACTCTTGAAAAATACGAAGAAAGAAATTATGTTTTGACATTGAAAATGAGCGCTGAGTAAATGTTTATGTTTAACAAGGAAATTAAAAGAAATTCGATTCAGAAATTTCCAAAATGGCTTCGAAGCTTTGAAAAGGGTTTATAGAAATAGTGATAGTATTAGATTAAAGGAAAATGTTTTCGCTTTCATATCAAAAGAAATCTGGAATTCGTGCATTTTTAATGTTGTATTAGCAGATATGAGTTTATCTTGCTGCGTTATTCTTAAATGAATAAAGAAGCTGGCGTCTTGACATCGAGGTAGTGCGTCTTCCCTTTGATCTGGGCGTCCCAGTTAGAGCTCGGTTGCTCCTCATCCTGTGCTCTATCGGTGAGGCATATAAAAGAGCCTTCCTCCCCAGTAAAAATGGGTTGTGCAAGCGACTGTGTGAGTGTCATCTTGATATGAGATAGAAGTCAGATTTTTGCCCTCGAGTACTCAGGATATTTACCCTGAAAAGCTACTGCACAAACCATAAGCCACAACAACAATAATTTGAGGTAAATATCAAGAATTTGCATAATGCATAGAAATTTAGTTTTCATTAGATGAAAAAAACACCTTTTCATCAAAGAAAAATACAGTAGAATTATGGTTATGTGAAGGCTGATGTTTGATAATAGCGAATTGCAAGGAAATAATAGAAATTAATACATTATAAGGTAATCTAAAAATGTATCCTGTAATAGGGTCTCCTATCATGCTTCGTCTCAAGATAAAAAGAAAAAGAAATAACCAATTCAAAAAACCAATTATATAAATCTGACTCTACTTATAATAAAGATGGATTTTCCTATCTATGCATAGGCGTGCTAAAAATAATATTTGACGAATATCAACCAAATGTGTCTTGAATGTACTTGGGAAGATAGAAATGTAAATATTTTAATAATCATTAATAAAAAAACCTCCAAAATTTTGGTGTTTCTCTGCGAAAATTTAAGTATTATTACACAGAAAAAGATTTCCATTTTTTTTTTAAATTCGAAAGGATTTCTATGTGTATATTTGCTCTATACAAGCCAAACGCTTTAATATAAATTATTGTGCTAAATGAATCATGAATATGAAATTTAATAATGTTAAACAAACAGGCATTCCCGATAAATCAGCTGCTTTTCAACTTCTAGGTTAAAAAAATAAAGACAAAACAATTATTGCTTATAAATAATAATGCATTATTTTTCTAAATGATGCAGCATGCTATTTCCGTAACATACGTACATTTCTCGTTATTTTAAATCAGCATATTTCAAAGTCATTTTAAAGGCGTTCAGTCTGTCTGAGTATGAGTTATTTCAACATCAAAGTAACTATTTGATTGTCCTTCTAGTAAATTCTTTGAAACAATTGTCTATCTAAATATTTTGAACATTACAGAATACTTTTTAATTTATGGTTTTCCTTTTCAAAAATCCTTTGTCATTCATGTATCGATTAAAGTTGAATATCAGACGATTGAAGATCAGATGTCAGATAATGATATTACTATATAGCTGGTAATTGGTTGGTGAAAATAATCCATTTAAAGATGATATTTGTTACATTCGATTATTCATTACTACACTCATTATCACTGATTTATCTTAAAAGCTTATTGCAATTTTGTTAGTTTATTTTGAAGACTAGGAAAATTAGATTGGTAAATGGAATCTGTTGAAACACGATATGTCTTACTCTTTATATTCATCAACCGGCAATAAAATTTAATACTAATTTAATTAAATTCATTCTGAATATCTGGAAATAACATGTAATGTCATGCAGTTTTTTTTTAAATTATTTATATGGAATTACAATGACACTCAATGTATCGCTTGCTTTATTTGTTGGACACGATTCTTGAAAATCTGTTTCTTTTATGCCAGCCCATATTAGTAATTCTTTTTCAATCTTAAAAAAAAGTTTGGGAAAAAATGATAAAACCCACACTTTATCTGTGAAGCACTCTAAAAGGGTATGCAAGTATTTGTGAGAATAATATCTTAGAAACCGATCACAGATGAATAAAATTTTACAACAAAAATTCAAATAATTGTATTGAATTATAATATACGTTGTAAATAAATATATAAAATTCTCAAAATCTTGTTCCAGTAACTGATAAATATTAAAAAAAATCTACTTCTCACTTTTGATTTAATTACTAAAAATTTCTGTTTTCATCTATTCAAATTAAAAATTCATTGTATCTTCAGTAACTTTTGACATTCTTACTCCATTCTTACTACTTACCTGGTCTAGATATTTATTTGGTCGACTCTAATAGATGGCACAAAGACTTAATTCTATAAATCTTACTCACAGCTTTTTTGAAAATGTTAATTCTATGCAATATTTAAAATTTAATAATAATTTTTTTGAAACTCTTTAACATCGGAGTTTTATTAATTAACTAATCATTTACTTCATAATATATATTTATTTGATACTGTTATTTAATTATAGAGCTAAATATTATTCACAATTTTAACTTCCATTTTCAATTCTTTTTTCTTGTTTTGTAGTTTTTATCGTCACGTTTGAAGCTGATATCCAGAGTCATAATACTTGGTTTTCATGAATTTGTAACTTTTTTCCTTTTTTTTTTGTAATGATGGATTTCATTCAATTGGGTATTTAGGCAACCACCTGAAATTGTTGGTCTAAGATCAAGTTAATAATTTCGAATAAAGATTTTATATTAATTTATCACTAAACTAATAAATTATAAAATGTTAGTACATAATACTTTTTCAGTCTAATTAATCTGAAAAAGTGCTAGTCTTTGGTAATCTCAAGGAATGTAAACTTAGTTCATTTTCAAGCTGATAATTTATTTTACAATTTATTATTATTTTTTATTTCCATTCTGTCATACTTCCATTTATCTGCATACAAACAAGGAATTCTTGAATTCCTTTTCAAATTAAGCATTTTAAAGAAATAGAGCTTCATTTTCACTGGCTATTGATGTCTAAAAAATGGAGGCTGTCTTATTGATTCTTGTATATTCGGAATGAATATCTTTTTTATAATCTTTCATTCATCATCTTTCTTCAGACATTCATTCAGTCATTCTTTAAGTCTTTTATGTAACTTTAGTTTTGATCACGGCATCTTGCAATGTATTTTGTTTCTTTCCTTTTCATTAAAAAGTAGATATTATCGCCTTCAGTGAAAACAAAGTTCGGGTTGTTACACACCATTCGTCAATTCATTTTGTAGGAGAGACATTATTAAAATACTTTTCAATAGCCGCTTTTAGCGACTAACTGATTCATTATTTCTATTAACTTAGAATGATGGTATTATGTGATAGAAATGTTGGATATATAAATACTGAGCTGGATCTTTTTTTCTTTATTTTCAACTGTGCAAAAAAAAGATTATGATATGAAATATTTAATGAAATAATGAAAGGGATTTGGATTTCAGACTGATAATGAAATACATGATTAAAAATTAATTTTAAAAAATCCTTTTACAAAATTTCTAAAAAACCGGACGAAATCTCACGAGTATTTAATTTTTTTTAATCAAAAAGTTATATTTTTTGTATATTAAAACGATGCAAAGATATTATATTTAGTAATAATAATAATAATGTTGGAAGTTCTTGAGGAACACTTGAGAATTCATTTAAATTTTTAATTTACTAAATTCTTTTTTAAATTTTTAAAGCATCGTTCCAAGGTGAACATTGCTACCTGTAAAAACGTATGTGCTAAATCTGCACATAACCTACAGAATACAGACAACACATTTATCTTTATTATTAGAAGAGATATGCATAGATTAGATATAAAGAAATCCCTCATAATAATAATAATATATAATATGATCACATGAAGTAATTTTTTACAGAAAAATTAATTTTCAAAGAATGAATATTTTTATTATATCGTTATATCAAAATTCTTAAGTTTGAAAAAAATTGGCTAAATTTCTGAGCGGAAGTATAAATGAAATTAAAACCTAGAAATTTCAATTTTTCATCCAAAAGCAAGACTTGTCTAGATAAATGGATTAGTTATTAAGCAAATTAATTATAAATTCAAATTAAATTCCTCTAATAATCTTAATTTTGTTTTTTATATTAATCTCAAATCCAGAAATATTTTGACTTATTATAGCTTGGAAAATAAACACCCCTTATGGAATTCATTGGTAAATTATAATAACATAAAAATTCCTTTTTTTATAAGTTTATATACAGTTTGTATGAACAGTTTATATACAGTTATGTATACAGTTTGTACTAAAACTTTTAACGAATGGAAAATATTTCTTACCTGCAACTTGTTCTTCCGTTAGACCGTAGTCGACCTAAAAATAAATTTTGTATTTAAAAAATAAGCAATACAATATGCTTTCATATTATTGAAGAATTAATAAAAAACTTAATTCTTAAATAAATACTTCAATCTTTAATTTTTTGTCTTTCTTGAAGAATGTAGACCTTTCTAATTTTATCAGCCTTTTTTATGTCAAAAAAAGGCCGGTGAAAAATCTTCGTGAGATAAAGCAAATAAATAAATAAAAAATAAGCAAAGACAATTATAACAAAAAATAAGAAACAAGAATAGACAGAATGCAAAAAAGTAATGTTGCAATTTTAAAAACTATAACTTTTATGAAATTAAAAAGTTTTCGGCCTACAGATGTTTCTTCAACCGATGGACATCTATCTCCATCTATAAAATCTGGTATAAGGTTGATAAAGATCTAAACACGTGATAACATTTAATTGCTAAACATCGATCATAAAACATGAATGTATAAGACATTTTAAAACCATTTGTCAAAGATAAGGCATGCATCTAAAAAGTTGAATGTTCTGATGCTCATCTTGCAACTTTTGAAGTTTTTAATTTTTAAAGCGTAAAATTTATCAGATGGAATATTTCTATCTTATAATATTTGGCGAAGAGAGTGTATAACTTTCTTCGCCAAAAATAAAATAAAATCCTTCCCTGTTCGAATACCTGATAATGCAGATTTAAAGCCGATTAATCCATAGTTGAAAAAGATATGTTTAAAAATTGATCTAGAAGCTGGTAAGGAAATTGCTATGTATATTGTAAAAACTAGTTCAGAATCGTTCATCATTTAATATCGCTGCAAAGCCAAACGATCAGTAGATGTATGAGATTTGTATCAAAAAATGACCAAACTGATGCTTAATACTTTTATTTTTTTAGAACTTTTATATTATTATAATTTTTAATTATGCACAATTTTGATATTATTAATCTTTTTTAATTTTTTGCACAATTTTGATATTACTGTAATTTTTTTAATGTTTTTACAATTTTGATATTAATTCCATCGATGTTCCCTTAGTCTCTCCATACTGAGTTTTCATCCTTTAGAGCAGTGTATCAGGCCTTTTAATTTCGCAACATTTACGATATCATGCTAATTCTTTTTAATGCTGGTTTAACAGCGATGAAAACAAAAAACAAACATGGGTCGTGATCAGGTGTGTAGCTAGAATCTTCTGCAATATGAGCTTCGTGTTTAATTAAAAACATCTAGATTAAAGTAGCGTTGTACACTGTTGCATTATTCCAGATTGATGGATTTTTCACAAATCTTATTTGTTGTTCATCAATGAAATCCTTTTCCACATAACCATTTACATGTTGTGTAAAAACTTTTGAGTTATGATCCCGATTGACTTTTTACCATTCAAGTACTAATCAACTAATTTTATGTTGAAAGGGGTAAACATCATGGCTTTAAACTCAGATTTGTTCATCCATATTTTTTCCTGATAAAGTAAGAGACAGATTTTTTAATGTATCAATTGACTTTAATTTCAAGATCACATATTAAAGGTTAGGCCTTTTCTCCAATTATTAGATTTATTAAAAATTTAATCTATTTTGGTGTTCTCAAGAATTTCAGAAAATTTCACTTATTAAATTTTCATCTGCTC
The DNA here is from genome assembly GCA_026543055.1 of Argiope trifasciata. Taxonomy (NCBI): domain Eukaryota; kingdom Metazoa; phylum Arthropoda; class Arachnida; order Araneae; family Araneidae; genus Argiope; species Argiope trifasciata. Next base: position 122,146 of record JAPMOQ010026930.1, on the reverse strand, counting down.
AGTTGAGATATTTTTTTGATCCATCTTTGAACAAGTTAACATGAACATATTCGAACACTTCATGATAAAAGTTTCAGAAAAAATCTATCGGAAAACCTTCTTTCTCAATTTCTATTAATACAAATGTAGTTCAGCAATTTTCTGTCTATTGTTTAGAGCAATTTTACAGATACCCTTTTCAATATTTATATCTGTTTTCGTTAAACTTCTTGGATAAGAAGGAATGTCTCATTCGGATTCTTTTTGATCCCTTATAAATGCTTCAAATTAGACGAAATAACAATAACAGAACAACCAGCGGGAGTGATCTACTCAAATCTTTCAACGCATATTCTCTTATAAGAATGTTATCTCAGGAAACTCTTCTCATGGCACTTTCATTAGTTATGAAACATTAACCTTTGGAATTTTTTAACCTTTGCCATTAATTTTTAACCTTTGCACTTTTATTTACTGTATCGTGATAGCCTTGTAGAATTTTTTGGGGATTAATCAAGGACTTGATATTAATAGTATTAAACGTATTTGTCCTTTGAACTCGTTTTTCCCTATCAACTGTAACAAAAATTTGACACTAAACTGCATTTGTAGTCACAACATGACATACCAAATTTGCTATATTTAAATCTTTGCGTTTTTGAGTTACTTCGTTTACATGTGTTTGAGGGTTTCATATCGACAATCAACCACTTCTTCGGTTCGGCTCAACATTTTATTGCGTCTACTCTAGAGATGTAAAATCTGAATGAAGAATTTTATCTATCCAACTCTCTTCATTTTTTAGTTGTCAAGATAACTTAATTCAAAATACTAGACAGGCAGACTTCTTCTTATTGAATTTTCCTCAAATTTTCGTATGGAACCTTCAAATTTGGTGTAAGGACAGTATTCCAAATTTCATTGACTAGCTGAAATCGGTTTTGAGTTATCTTTACCCTCGATAGACAGACATTTTCCAAAAATGTGTATTTCGAACTCAGGAAAGTCTAAACGAGTCTCATTTTTTCGAGTTCAAGTTTTTTGACGATTACTATTCTTTTTCTATATTAATTATAAAGTACAGCAAATGTATATAAGAAATGAGATGTATGTAAGAAAAAAGAACACATACTGCTAGTGATGAAATATCGGTTATTAAGCTAAGAAATGATGAGTTAAAACTGAAGTAATAGGTATATTCTTTGTTTAGACTTTCAAGCTATTTGTATAATAGGCTTCATAATACAAGTGTGCATTTTAAAAACCTTCACTTCGGTTATTAGGGTAAAAAAATTGACGCAGGTGAATGACTAATAGTACCGTTAGATGTGAATATGCTATCTACTACGATTCTACAATTTATTTAACCTAAAGCTGTCAAATTTTGTGCAATTATAATTGGCTGGGGAAGAAATATACCTTCTGGGATTATATTTTGAAATTTTAATTAATTAAAAGCTAAAAACTATTATAAATATGACGAATTTATTTTGCAAAATCTGATTTTGGTTTGTGGGATTCTCTCGAACTTGGAAGGTGTAAGGGTGGGGAGTACCTTAAAATCTTGCGGGTGGAGCTCTTTCAGTCACTTCAATTAATCTTTACAGCTATATCTCCTGTAACGTGTTTTCATTTTTAAATGGATGAGAAAAAAGCTCAGTCAGTACAACTCATCGATTTGGCTGTTTTTCAGCGGTGAAAGTCTTTAAAAAAACCGTGCTGAAATGTTTTCAAGATGTCGTGAATCTCTACTGTGACTGATTTAGGTACTTTTGTTATGCAACTTATTGCAATTCAAAACAAACGTCAAGGGAAAATATATTTTTAGGACACGCACGGGTTAAATGCTGAGTTCTTTACTCAGTGCATTAGTATGATACCTTTCGAAAGACGTAATGGAAAAAAAAATTCGCAGTTTAGTTTTTGTTTTTCTATTCAAAGAGAAGTGATTTTTTAAAGTTAATAAAAATTAATGATTAATTGTTAATGATTAATTGTTAATTACTAGCATTAAATAATATGCTTATAATTTTTATTAAAGTATATAAACTTAAATTTTATTGTAATAACAATTTCCTTTAAAAGAATAAACTTAAATAATATATAAGATTATGAGAATCTAAAGGTTTGTAAAATAAGTTTCCTAGCTACTTTTTAAAATCATTTGAAATTGTAATCTGAAAAAGGGAGATAAGGAGATTTTAAGACATTTGCAGTTTATATATACATATATATATATATATGTGTGTGTGTGTGTGTGTGTGTGTGTGTGTGTGTGTGTGTGTGTGTGT